>JXTC01000106.1:55648-105134 GCA_002914845.1 Trema orientale
TGAGACATTGACAAAGGAAACTGGTCATATGGGTCCTGGGAATCTTGAAACACCGAGGCTTGATAATTGACAGCATCAGTACTGTCTGTAGCAGATTGATTCTCCTCTGGTGGCATCCAAAGTCCATTATTATTATGAGAAAGGAAGTGCTTCATGTCCTTGTCCATCTGAGCTGTATAGACTGGCGAATAGTGTTCCCATGGTGCATCATCTTCTGGTTTTGGCCATAAGCAAGTTTGTTCTTAATTTGTTCTGATCATATCATAAATCACATAGTAAATTAGAATGACAAACCTTCGAACTCTTTTCATCCCTTTTTTTTCATCCATCATTTTTTTTTCTTGTCTTCATACAATACTTTTTTTTTTTTTGAAGGAAAGTCTTCATACAAGACTTGATTGTTAAATAAATTAGTATAAACAGTTTATTTCCAACCAATTGAAACAGGGCGTGTTAGTTACAGTAGACACTTCTTCTAAACATCAAAAACACGCTGGACATCGTCCAATCATTTCATCAAAACATGATTTACAGCCATCTTACATACTTTTTAGTCACTGTCCCGACCCACCATTATCATGTATGTAGAGAATCATGAATGTGAACAGAATGTACTTTACCTTTAAGAATTGACCATATGTAAGCCAGGTATGTAGGATTACGTCGCTATCGGTTAGCTTAGTAACGTTTACGTTTAATATAAAGGTTTTTTTTAGTATCCCATGTAAATAATAATTAAAACGCAAAAGAACTTATAGCGAAGGGGGTTTTGTTTATCGAACATAAACGAGCAAGATGAATTAGAGAACGAAAAAAAAAAAAAAACGTAAAACGAAGAAAAACTGAAATTAAAAAAAAAAAAAGAATTGTTGTAGAACTGTATTCTAAATATTTTTCTGCATATGGGAGATACTAGAATAGTGATTTTATAAAATTACTATAAGTTGATAAAATATATTTTGTATGCATTGTGGGTTTGTACAAATTGTAATTAGTGATGGTGATTTCTTTTGCCAACAACCCATTTTATGATAACTGTTAGATCAAAATTGAAAGATAACAAACATAACATTAAACCTATAAGTTAAAAAGAAATATCAATACGAATGAGCCCTATATATGTATACATATATCATACATGTTTCTCATTCTCTATTAAAACCCGCCATAGGAATTAAACTCAGTAAGGCCCATTTCATTGGAGTTAGAGGTCTTTTTCCACACGACGTGCTTACAAGGCAAGTGTAGTCTTTTTCCACTCGACGTGCTTACAAGGCAAGTGTATGAATGTCATTATGTAAAAAATTCCTAGCAATTTCCTAGTTACCAATGATATGAATACCATGGTTTGCTGACAAAGAAGGATTTATTTCCATTTTCACATTGTATCCTACATACACACGAAACAACTTGATATTCTATTGCAAAAATTAAAAAATAAAAATAAAAAAAATAATAAAAAAATAAAATAAGACCAACAACGTACAGATTCTAGTTCTACCCTTTCTTTTTTTATAATTCTTGTATTTTTTTTCTATCTGAATCATGCATTTTCCTTAGCTTTCAGACCAAAAGCTAAAGCAGTTATTACTCAAAGGTCTATTTAATTAATTAGTATTTCTCGCTTCATTCAAAAAAGGCAGGTCATTAAAAGTTTCAAAATTCAATAACCACGACGTATGTTTCTTTTTGATTTTTGCTTTTTGTCTTTTTTTTTTTTTTAAACTTAAAACTATAACGTAAGTTGTTTGTTCGTCAAAACACAAAACAGAATCTAGAACCCACATTTTTCTAAGGATTCCGTGATGCACGGTGTGAATTGGGAAAACAGTTTTACCAGACTGCGAGTACGTAATTAAATGATTAATGACAAGCATTGAAGGTCAACTGTATATTAATATGTACTAATTCACACTTACGATATATAGAATATGCAGTTTGGTGTAATTAATGGGGTTTAGTGCAAAGCATAATTAATTAAGAAGAACCATATATGAGAAAGAAACGATCAACCCTAGTTTTATTTTCGTTCACTGACAGCGTTTTTCCGGAAAAAAAAAATGTTATTGTTTTAAAAAATTTAACTGCATTACGTATAAAGTCAAAGCTAGCAAAAGTACGCCAAATTATTTCAAGTTTATGTACCAAGATATAGGGCAGTTTTCAATCGCACATCACACCACATATAGGGGATATAGCGCAGTTAGATTGATCAAAACCCAAAATCAAAATTTACCACAAAACAAAAACACTACACCGTGTCATTTAATTTGGCTTGAATAATTTAAGAAGTTAATATTAGTAGTTAATAACGCGCACCCTCATTTCTTAGATGGCCCTACAGTTAGTCTTATAATTCTTTTCATTATTGAACGATGGAAACTAACAAGCTTATTATTTTTTCAACCTCAAAAAAAAAGCTAATCTTGTATTCTCTAAGATTGATCTCCCACTGTATGACGAATCACAGACTGGAAAAATTTAATTACTATTTATTTGGATAGACCTTTGTTTTCTATTTTTCATTTTTATATAAAAATAAATGTTAGATCTTCTCAATAATGTATTTTAAAAATAATATTGAGAAGATCTTCACTTTTGTTTGTTTAAAAGAATGTTCACCTTTTGAACAGTTTTAGAAGACAAAAAAATAAAAATCTACTCAAGCAAACTTATATACGTTTCATTAAACGTATTAAACACAAGAACGACTGCAAAGATTCAATACATATGTACATACGTGTGTGTGTATATATATATATATATAAACAGCCTCAAGCCCTGCACCACATAAGTCTTTCGCGATTCATCACTCGCCTCTCTTTCTCCTGAGAACTTATAATATCTTGCTGAAATGGGGGAATTCAGGTCGAAAAATGTGAATCTGATTATATTTTTCTTCATTGTGTCTCATTTCCTTCTCCTTTCACATACTCTGAACTTCTCAACTACTTCTCCTTTGGCCTTTCGATGCCTACCTTACCAGAGCTCCATTTTGCTTCAACTGAAACAAGAGCTTATGCATAAAAGTCCTCCTCTTTATGATGTGGACGATAATGCCTCGTATCAAAAAATGGAGACATGGAGAGCTGGTACTGATTGTTGTTTTTGGGAGGGTGTAATGTGCGACGTGGCAACTGGTCACGTGGTTAGCCTAGACCTCAGCAACAGCAGGCTTCAAGGGCCATTAAGTCATAACAGCAGTCTTTTCCGCTTGCTTCAACTTCAACAACTCAATCTCGCCTTCAACAACTTCTCCTTAAGCTTAATTCCCACAGGGTTTGGCCAGCTTTCGAGGTTAACTCATCTTAACCTCTCGTCCTCCATGTTTTCGGGTAATATTCCACTTCAATTCTCATCCTTGTCCAAGTTGGTTTCACTTGATCTTTCTAAGAACTATGATCACACAAGTTCTCTTATGATTGTGGACTTGAAAGAGCTTGTCCAAAACATGACATTTTTAAGAGAACTTCATCTGGACATGGTAGACCTCTCCTTAACTCAGCTTCAATCTCTTGAAAATTTAACCTTATTGACATCTCTCTCACTTAGAAGATGCAGTTTGCAAGGAAATTTTCCAAATAAAATCTTCTTATTGCCTGAGATTCAAGCAGTTGATTTGTCATTCAATGAAAACCTCGCTGGTTCTCTTCCATTCCATTTTGATAGTAAGCTAGTCTTGTTGAATCTTTCTTGGGGAAACTTCTCAGGAAAGTTACCTGATTCAATTGGCAAACTCAATTCCTTGAGAATTTTGGATCTTTCTTCTTGTTCTTTTTCGGGTAAAATTCCATCTTCGCTTGGGAATCTTTCCCAGCTCATACATCTTGATCTTTCATTCAATAATTTCAAGGGCCAACTTCCTTTTACATTGGGAAACCTTAAAATGTTGAGTGTTATTGACTTCACCAGAGCTCAAATTACTGGCGAAATTCCCTCTTCACTTGGAAACCTTACACAACTAAAAGAGTTAGCTCTTTCAGACAATTGTCTCAGTGGTCAAATTCCGGCTTCACTTGGACATCAGAAGCAGCTGCTCATCTTGGACCTTTCCAGTAATAGATTTGATGGAGCCATTCCTTTGTCCTTGTCTATGTTACCCTCTTTGAACTCGCTTATGTTGGACAACAATATGCTTACAGGTTCTTTTGATATCCACATGAATATCTCGTCATCCCAGTTGAAGTACTTGTCATTAAGCAGAAACATGTTAAGTGGTCAAATTCCGAAGTTGATATCGAAACTTGAAAGCCTGAGACTCCTTGACCTCCATTCTAATAACTTGAGTGGCATAGTTGAGTTGGGAAACCTCACCAAACTTTCGTTCCTTGATCTTTCAGATAATAGTTTTTCTGTAACAAAGGCAAGTACCAATTCTACTTATCCTAAACTGATAGTTATATTCTTGTCCTCGTGCAATATACTTGAATTTCCAGATTTTTTGAAAGATCAAGTCCATAACGTAGAGCTATTAGATCTTTCCAACAACAAAATTGAAGGGAAGATACCCAAGTGGTTGTATGAAGTTGGGATAGAGACATTGTCTCTTCTCAATCTTTCCCACAACTTCATCAGCAGTTGGGAACAAGCTCCAGTGATTCTGCCATGGAAAGTGTTGAAATATCTGAACTTACAGTCCAATAGTTTGCAAGGGTTGGTTGTCATTCCCTCATTGTCCACAAGGTACTTTTTCATCTCAAAAAATAACTTGACTGGAAGAATTCCCCGTTTGTTTTGTAAGTTGAGTTATCTTCAGGTCCTAGACGTTTCCAACAATCATTTCACAGGAAAAATCCCTCGGTGCTTGAGTAACTTCAGTAATTTTCTCTCAGTACTGAATTTGCGGCGCAACAATTTCCAAGGAAAGATACCTGAGAACTTCGTAGATGGGTGCAACTTGAGCAGACTAGATCTGAGCCACAATAACTTGCATGGTAATATTCCAAGATGTCTAGCTAAATGTCGAAAGCTTGAGGTTTTAAATCTCGGTCATAACCAGATAAATGACACGTTCCCCTTTTTCTTGAAGAAGTCACAGGAGCTGCGAGTCCTTGTACTGCGATCTAACAAATTCTTTGGTCCTATATGGGATCCTCATAAGTACTTGAGCTTTGCGAAGCTTCGGATCATTGATCTCTCCTTCAATAACTTCAGTGGACCATTACCCTCAGGATACTTCCAAAGTTGGACTTCGATGGTTGAAGTGAATAATTCGGGTTTAAGATATATGGTAGATAGGTCCGGATATTACCATGACTCAGTTACCGTGGACAAGGGATCCTCAGAGATGGATTTGGTTATGGTCTCCAACCTCTGGACGGCCATTGACATCTCCAACAACAGATTTGAGGGAGAACTTCCCAACTCAATGGCAAATCTCCAAGCACTAATTGTTCTTAACTTGTCCAGCAACAGTTTCACCGGCCCCATACCTTCTTCTTTTGGAAACCTCACTCAGCTCGAGTCCTTAGATCTCTCCAACAACAAAATCTCAGGCGAAATCCCTCCACAGTTCACAAGACTCACATTTCTTGAGTATTTAAATCTATCTCAAAACAATCTTATGGGTCCAATACCGCAGGGTGGACAAATAGGAACGTTCCCAAGTTCTTCTTTTGAGGGAAATTCAGGGTTATGTGGCTTTCCGATATCAAGGATGTGTGCAAATGAGGAGTCGCCAACTTCTAGCAATATTTTGGAAACGAAATCTGAGTCACGGTTTGACATTACTTGGCAACAAGTATTGATAGGATATGCATGTGGAGCAGCAATTGGAGTAGTCATTGGGTATGTTATGACACCTAATTGGTTTTGAGAATCTATTTAGGGTCTGAATAAGTGGCCAAATCAGATCTTCTCGCAGTGTCACTTGAGTTGATCGTTTGGCGATCGACATGGGAAGTCTTTCTAATTTGTTTCCATTACACTAGTATAATTGCAAAAATTATCTGCTCCTTTTTGTTCCAAAAAATATTAACAAGTATAAGTCCTGCTATTTATGTCATGTTTTTAGCTTGGAAGATGTGAATGTTTTACTTAATACTGTATAGATTTTCTTGATTTCTTGCCTTACATGTAATTTGAATTTCATGTTACTAAGTTGTTGTTGGACTTTAACTTTTGGCCCAAAGTGGCGCCCAGGTGAATGGCCCAATACGAATAGAATACGTGTCAGATAAGAGATTTGAACATTTAATTTGAATTAGCATATTAATATCTGATAAGCCTCTATTAATTAGGCATTTTCATATTCATTAGGGATAAGGGAATATCCTTATTTGAATAGATAGGATACGTACGCTCTCTATTTAATTCATTAATCTGAGAACATAAAAAATAATGTACCGAGAAAATACGCTCTCTCCCATCTCTCTCTCTACAGTGAGTGCTCTTGAGTGGTGGAATCTGTGGTGGTCGTTCTTGTAATGCCACTAACCGTAAGTATTCAACGAGGAGTCTTTCTACAACAGAAGTGAGGTACCAAGGCAATTCCTATACTGGCGATAGGTTTGAGGATTCAATCGATATCACTGCCAACCACGCTTCCGACAATTGTAGATTGTAATAATGTCTTTTTAAATAATTTTTCTAATTTTCTAGCTACTTCGCCTTTTCAAATTTTTGTGTATCTATAGTTCAGTTTTTTTCAACTTTTTCTTAATCAATGGCATTTGGCGAAGTGACTAATATTAAAATGAGAAATGCTAAATACTTAATTATGTTATACTTTACGTAACTAATTTTAATATAATAAACATTCAATGCACTTTTTTTACACAGAAATTCTTCCACTAAAATTTAAGCTCACATGTATAAATACAATGAATAAATAATTCTTCAAAATTAAGCACTTACGGGCATCGATGCAAGTATTGAAAAACGATAAAAATTCAAAACTAAATGCTTTAGGATCGGAAGAGGACTAAATCTAATAGGCCCTTAAGATATGACTTCCCTCAAGAAAGAAAAAGAGATGATTTTCAAATTTACCTTTTGATTGACGGGTTTTGCATCAATGTATACTCCTATAATTTTCGCATTATAATATTATGCAGTATCTACTTTTAACTCCTTAATAAAAAATCGTTGACCTCGTTGAGTTAAGAGAGATTTGAGAGAGCTCTCTCATGTAGGGAGAAGAGAGATCAAGGATTGATGGAAGGAAACACAAAGGAGAGAGTCCACACGGTTGAATGTACTGAGACTTTTGTGGAATACGTGACATCGAGAAAATTATGTCAAGACTAGTCAATCTTAGGATTTCGTAGGTCAATAATGTTGAACATGACAAGCAAGACCTATTCAATTTAAAGAAAGTTGGTCGTCAACTGTTTTAATTTTTAGGGAAAAGAAGTTCTTTATTACTGGAAATTAGAATCAATCAATTCCATTTCGTCACGAGAAACACAAAGGTGTTTCACACAAAAGTTGGGTGTCTATTTTTGACGGTCAGTATAAAAAGAAACGTCTTTTAGTTTACTTTTCAGTCTATTCTTTTCTTTACTGTCCGTGTCAACTAATTTGGTCCTGTCCATGATGTAGATTGGAGAGTATAGCTGAAAATAGCATATCTGGTTCATGCATTTCTTCCAAAAAAAATATATATATATAGAAAAGAAAAAGACGAAAAAAGAAAAAGTAACTTTCATCCAATAATTTCCAAGAACAGAAATTAAAAAAATAAACATAATTAGACATATTTCCTAGTAATATTGGTTACTAAAGCTAAATAAATACAAAAAATTTAGATAGATGTCCAATTTTTAAATTTTATAACTAGATGTCCATTTCTTTTAATGGACAATTGAAGTGTATATTATTTTTACACTTTTGTACTTTCTTTAATATGTTAGTTTTTTTTTTATTTTTTACGTTTTCTCTTTGGTTCTTTCTCTCTCTCTCTCTTTCTCTTCTTATTCTCTTTCTTTCTCTTTTGATTGCTCTCTCTCTCTCTATTCCTCTTCTTATTTTTCACTATTTTTTTTTCTGTACATTTTCTCTTTCGTCCTCTCTCTCTCTCTCTCTCTCTCTTCCTTTTCTTATTTTTCACTTTTTTTTTTCTATACGTTTTCTCTTTCGTTCTTCTCTCTCTCTCTCTCTTCCTCTTCTTATTCTCGCTCTTTCTCCTTCGATTGCTCTCTCACTCTCTCTCTTCACACTCTCTCTCTTTCTCTCTCGCTCATTCTCTCCCTCATTCTCTTTCATATTCTCTCTTTCTTACTCTCTCTCTCTTTCATATTCCGGTAGTTCTTTTCCAGTAGCTTCTATTCCAGCAGCTTATTCTTCTCCGTTAGTGCGAAATATAATTATTTATATTCTTTGAATTTTCATTTGAATTTTCCTAGGTTAGTTTCTTGATTAATTGAGAATTTTGATTTTTATTGGTAATGTTTGTTACTATTATAGTTAATTGTATATGTAATATTTTTTTAGTTTATGATTGGTGATGATTTGTTTACGTTTATGTTTTTTTGAGTTATTTTTCTTGTTTGAAAATTTTTTTTAGTTTGATTCATAGATTTTTAGGTGTGGTATATATGATTTGTATGCTGGTATATAGAAATATTGATCTCGTAAGTACCTAGTTTATAATATTATATACAATGGATTAAAAGTTATATACCAATTTTCATTTTCATGTCTCTAGTGGTGATTCGTTTATTTTCATGTTTTTTTGAGTTATTTTTCTTATTTGGAAATTTTTTCCAGTTTAGTTCATAAGTTTTTAGATGTGATATATATGATTTGTATACGAGTATATAGAAATATTGTGTCGTGACTCGTATATATACATTGTTCATAATCTTATATACAATAGATTAAAAGTTGTATACTCATTTTCATTATTATGTCTCATCAGCGATAATTTGTTTATTTTTATGATTTTCTTGTTTGGAAATTTCTCCAATTTAGTTCATAAATTTTTAGATACAGTATATATGATTTGTATACTGGTATATAGAAATACTGATGTCGTATATACTTAGTTTTCAATCCTATATATAATATTGGATTTAATGTTATAGTGTGCTACAACTATATACATTATACATTAGATAAAAATAAAATTTATCTACTTTAGTTTTAATATCATTTATCATATAAATTATTTTATCTACTGCAACTATTTTATCTTATATACTCACTACTAAAAAAGGGACTCACGATGTCACTTGAACCACGTCATTCTCCACAAAAAAGTGACGTGATTGAACTCCTATGTCACGTTGTTTAAAAGCGACGTGATTGTAGATTCTACCACGTCACTTATGTAATGAGCAACATAGATGAGCTACGTACCATGTCGCTTCTGCAGAAAGTGACGTGGTATATTATTTTATCTAATACTGTATCGCTTTCTACAAAAGCGGCGTCGTAAGTGGCTTATACCAGTTGCGTTATCGATTCGTACCTATAAAAAATAATCCATCACGTCTGTCCATTCAAAATTATCAACCCTACCAAATCATCCCCCAATCCCAATTAAAACAAACTTAAAATTTTCAATATCTTCTCATTCAAACTCTACTAATTTTGAATTTCAGGTACCTTTCTCTCTTATTTCAGTTTTTTTCATTTTTAGGTCTTTGAAAATTTCTGTAACAGTCTTTTTTGATTTTTCAGGTGTAGATTCTTATGGTTTCCGACCATTATTGACAATGTTGGAGCATGGAAAGAGAGGCAAGGGAGGAGCAAAGTGACACGTAAGGATTTGGGCTATGGATCACACAGGGACGAAGACGGTACTTACTACGTCACTTCCTAGAAAAGCGACGTGGTACATTATATACCACATCACTTTCTAGGGGAGTGATAGAGTATCCCCTTAAAAACGACATGGTAGGACCCTTAAGGGCCTACCACGTCACTTTCTATACAAGCGACGTGGTAGGATACCACGTCGCTTTAAAAGTGACGTGGTATGATGTGGGACTACCACGTTACTCGCTTCTACGATGCTTATGGAGTGATGTGATTTTTCTACTACGTCACCCTATAAGTGATGTGGAAAATGTTTTATATAGTAGTGACTAACTTTGATATCATGTGCATATACGTGTTTGCTGTTTTTCAGGATTTAGTTTATAGAATTTTTTTCTTGGTGTATAAATTCATTAACATGGTATATAATGGTGTATATCACGTTCAGTAGTATTTTTTATCAATTAATTTTAATAGATGCAATAATATCTATTGGGTTTTTTTGTTATTTTTTGGTGTTAATCAGGTTCATACAGCTAGTTAGCTTCTATACATATATCAAGTTTACGACACCAATTCAGTATTCACTATTCATTTGTTGAAACACAGTTGCAGTTGTGGGAAGTGAGATTTTGACGGTATTCCTTATTCTCATATTTGTTTTCATTTGTAATCAATACAAGCAATACGGCATTCCTTATTCTCATATTTGTTTTCATTTGTAATCAATACAAGCAATACGGCCACAATTAAAAAAAGAAAACAAACAAACTTGCAGAAATTCAATTCCTGTCGAATTACGTATTGCGAACGAGATAAAATGTTGTTCGGATCGTTAGATCCTTATTGATTTGACTTGCAGTTTGTTTTGATTTGAAGGAGGTTATTTTTTTCTCATATTTTTGGTACATTATTTTTTTTTGTCTTGGTATATGTAATTTTTGTCCTTTTATATCAAAGTTTTGTCTTGGTATTACTAGATTTAGATTTGTAATTTTGGATATTTTGTCATTTTGCTTTATTGCTTTTTTATGAACATGTTAATAATTTTGTTGTTCAGTTCATATATTTTAGATTGTGGTATATAAGATTTTTGTGGTGATATATGGTATATAATATGGTTCAAAATATTGTTCATGTGCATATATACCTTGTTTGTTGTTTTTCAGGACTTGGTATAGAGAATTTTTGTCTTGATATGTAATGATATATACCAGATTTAGTAATATCTCGTCATCCCAGTTGAAGTACATGGTGTATGTTGATATATACTATCAAATTTTATATATATCATTATAGTATACACACATGTATACTAAGTTTAAAATCTTACAAAGCATAAAGAAAAATATATGTACCATTTCTAAGTTGAGTTTTCAGATTCTTAGGAATCACAGAGAAAAACGTATTTACCTATCTTGTTTTATACCATATCTTCGAGTTAAACAAGAATCTCATGAATTTCAATCTATATTAGCACTAGCTAGTCTATGGTAGATAATTTTTATTCCATGATTCATATGTTTTAACACATAGTATATATTGTTATATACCAAAACAGAAACATATTTATTTAAAATAATAAGAATTCTATCAAAAACAGACTTTAGCATGAGAACTCCATAGAAACCAAATATTAACACAAGAACTCAATAATCTTCGCATGTGTCAAAAATTGTATATGGTAGATGTGATTCCATCTATAATAAATATTCCCATACTTTTGTTCATATTACCAAATTATACTTAAGTTGCTATAGTTGATACAAAACTACTAGAGGTTCATAAATATTACATGCATTAATGTAATTTAAAGGCTACAATCAATGTGAGATAAGACACAAGTAAGTAGAGTAGAACAGTTTTTATTTGTCATTCTTTGGTGTAGCTTTATGAGCTTTCATTTTGTATCTTTTTTATGGTAGTTCTGTTTCTGATTCTCTCTCCTACAAGAGTAGAATATATTAGTTATATCAGAATTTATATTGAAATTATTTACCATGTACATAATATTATCTATCATAAAATTAAACTTATCCATTATATATATAATTTTATCTACCAAATAGCAATATATATCTATCACAACCATAAGTCTATCAATAAAATAAAGAACAGAACAAGACAATACAAAATCCACCTTAATATTAAAATTATCTACCATATGAATAATTTTATCTACCGTATACATAAGTTTTATCTACTATATAACAATGAATATCTACCACAACCATATTTTTATCTACCAAAAAAACCCAACACATTAACACAACAAAAAAAATTTTATACAGATATGGAATCCATTCCTTCCATTAGGAAGCTAGAAAGATGATTCCCTTGTGTATTGATTCAGGACTTGAATAGTTTGAGTACTCAATTTATAATAGATTTATAAATTAACTGTTCATTAGAGAATCAATGGTACACAAGGATAAAGATGTAATTGGAGAGGTAAACGGAACTTGACCTAGCTCCAATTATGAATTGTCTATGGAGGATTGAACTACATGTAATGATTAAATCGATGGACTGCTCGTTGTTTTCTGAGTAAATTAATTCTGTAATTTCAAAAGTGCAATTCCAGAATTTTAGTGGAGTAATACTGGAATTAATAAATTAGACAAATTAATTAAAGAGTTTAATTAATTGTCATAATTTATTGGAGCTTGAATTACAGGTCCATAGGTCCCCAATTCCACCTCTTACAAATATTGTACTGGATATTACATTATTTCTATTACTGCACACTTTGTCTAGATAAATAGTTTATCTTTATGTAATTAATAATTGTTATTAATTAATTAATTAATTAATTTTGAATTAATTAATTTAAATTTATGGAGGGATAAGTTTCCTAATTTGTTTAAATTTTGAATTTAAAAATATCTAATTATCAGATAATTAGATAAATAGAAATTAGAAAACTGACCGAAAGTGAAATAGTTATCTGCTAGTTTATATAGATATATATATTAATTAATTAGATTAATTGATTTAAATATATATAATCACGTTTTATTAAAAAAAAAGGGATGTTCACGTTTTTTTTTAAAACGTAAAGTTACGACTTTGTTTTAAAATTTTGTAAACACATATATGTATATATATATTAATTAATTAATTTATTAAATAGTTTAATAAATAAATATATATATATACATAAAGCAACCCTAGCAGAAAATATAGGATACACTACGTATATTTTCTACAGAGCCTCCATAAACTAGAGAGAAAAAGAAGAGAGTCTTCCTATTCTCTGTAGAACAAACTCTTGCAATCTCATGTGTTGAGAAAATTACAAGGGCCTAAAGTGTGAGTTTTAAGAAATTGGAAGATCGTGGTTGAGGCTTGGATTGGAAGATCGTGGTTTAGAAGACAATAAAACTAGGATCCGCTGATAGGTTACAAGAGGTATTAGATCTATTCTCTTTGTATATTCCTATTTACTATAAATTAATACTATGCACTCATATAGTCAATTATTTTGAGAAAATTTTTGAATGTTCCTGGGCCAATCTTCCGCTGCGAAAATCGTTTTTAAATCCAACAAAGAGAACATAAGAATATTGAACCCTTCAACCATAAAACTATAAACATGAAACATTTACTTGTCTGTATATTTAGGTCATATATCTAGAAAGTTATGATTCATATGAATAATAAGTCAGATATTCCAAACTGAGTTTGTTGTCTATATCTTGTAAAACGTTCGGTCTTGAGTATGTTGAATTCTTTTTATGTCTAGCCATTGGCTTTCTGGTACTAGATAAGCCATTTTGTATCTGGAATGCATGTTAGGAAATAGTTAGACATATAATGAATATTGAACCTATTATAAACAACAATATATACAACAAATAGAAATTTATGAATCATATTTGAAAATATATGAACCAAATTTTGAATCTATATGTCAAGCAAATATTAACGAAAAATAATGAACCAAAATAATAGAAACTAAAGATTTATGAAGTCTTGATTCCCAGACCAAACTTAATCTCAAATAGAGACTATGATGTTCATTCACAATTAAGCGCCTAAACATATAATAGTAATAACTTACACTTCATTGTATATCAAGGTAGTAGAAATTTAGGAAATTAAAATTAAGGCAATATTATATACACATGAATGACCTTTTCATACCAGTCTATGCATATATAACTATACGAGTATTTGAAACTAGAAAGTTCAAAAATTTAGAAATTTAAAGTTTGCAGATTGTGTGTGAACCAAACACTAACGAATACATATTTATTGAAATTTGTTCATTAACCCAATAGTTCTTTTAGAGGCAATTCATCAAACAAGTTGTATTGTTTCATCAGAGAGCTTTACCAAACTACTTACAATTCTAAGCATACTAAAAATTCATGTAAATACTCAAATACACATACTCTATCATAAAGAAAATTTATTCACCTAAAATTTATAATCATTATCCAAAATTCAAATATAAGATCATATGAACCATGTAGCAAATAGAAATCAAATAAATAATTATAAATCTTTATCAGTAAAGGATTTGAATTATATATATAATAACCAAAACTTTAGAGAAAATTTTTGTACAAAAATGAGATTCTTGGGACTAACCTACACTAGCAACTCAAATCTCTCCAAATGCGACTATTCCTAAATGATGACCTCGGTCATTGACTTCACTGTGGATGTCATGATCTATTTCCGCCAATAACACTGTGAAGGAAAGAATTAACTCAAGAGAGTTCCACCACCGATAGGCTCTCTGGGACTTTATCTTCGACAACTTCTTCACCATCAGCCTCAGTGTTCTTCTTCTTCATCGTTGTTCTTCGCTAGGCGTCCCCAAATCCATCACGCCATTGTCAAAGCTTGAACAATCTTGGGGTTTTCGAGCACACTTTAGGGTATTACGGGAATAAGATTTCAACAAATAAACGGGCTAGACATTTAACTATAATATTTTGGGTTTGGACATATGCCAATTTTTGGGCCAAAAATGGACTAGATGCCTGTGTAGCCCAATAAATACATTATATATTTTGAATGAAAATCAAACTCTAGGGTTAACTTTTATAGTAATTATTTGTTTACTATGAACAACATCTAAGAACAGAAAATCATTAAAGTCTTCCAAGCACATTCCAACTATTGATGTGCTCATATTTATAAAATATTTACGTATATTTTCCAACTTTTTTTTCGAAATTAGGATATTCTTTTTGATGTAGATCTGCAATTTGTGATGATAAAATCATAGCCAGTATAATTTATGAAATAAATAATGTCTTGAACAATTAAAGCTACAACAGAATAAGGTTGGGGCTAAGAAATTGCTTGAATAGTGAGCAGAGAATCAGATTCTATTTCATACAATGGGCATCCGAATTCAGCAGCCAATCAAATGCCTTCTCTAATCGCAATTAATTTAGCTGTTAAAACATTAAAACCACTAGGAAAGTTTAAAGCCCAACAGACTAACACGATGTCTTCATGATCTAGTATTATACCATCAACACCAATATCATCACTGCCCTCAAAAATAGCTACATCCACATTAAGTGTTAAGTAACCAATGTCAGGCTAGCACCATTGAGAAGAGATGGAGACTGTATTATGAGATAGGGAATATATTTTAAAGATATATGATGAATAGATTGAATATGAGAATATTGATATTATCCATTCATGGTATAAACAAATATGTACAAAATATTTATAGGGATATTTGTGACAAACATCCCACAAACAGGTTCTTAAAATAAGGAGAAAAACATGTTCCTCAAAATAGGGAGAAACATGTTCCTTTCACATTTCGACACTTCCCCTCAAGTTGGTTTGTACTTGTTGGAATAATGTCCTATAAAGCAGTTTATTATTTCAACATTATAAACAATATTTATTGGATTATTGGTTATCTATTTGTTGTTAATAAATTCCATGTTATGAATTTTTATTTCATTTATGTCCCTTTCATATACATGTGATGTGTATGTTTATCTTATGCAAACATCTAAAGATTCTAAGACATATAATGAGTAATAAAGAATTATTCGTATGATGAGTTTATATGTGGGAGACATTATATTCTTTATTTCATTATGTCTAAATTAAATTATTCATATTCTGCATATTGAAGATGGAATACTTTACTATACCATAGAATGTAGTGTTGTCTATTTAATAAACGAAGTTTCTAATTATCGAAGTGAGTCTTCGGATAGAAACACTAGTGTGTTATAAGAAAGTTATAACAGCATCGAACAGGACCGAGTAAATTAGAATTTAGGGTTAAGTGCCATAACTTAAATTTCTAATTTCACTAATCTAGCACTATTGTAGAAAACCTTAATCCTAGTGATTAACGAACTTACTTTCGTGTGTTTTGTTTTTTTGAGTTACTAGAGGACTAGTTCTGATTTATGGTTCGAACTCCGGTATTCTAGAAGATAATGTGTACGAAATGTATAGAACATTTTTATGATGGACGCCATGCGTATAATGTCACTTTGAGTATTTTAAAGTACTTAGATAATATAAACCATTGCCCCGGTATCCACTGTGTGAATTTGATTGTATTGGTATAAGCATATACAAACACCATAGTCAACTATTATCTATTAGATGAAAAATGACAACTCAAAGGTAAATACGTACTAGAAGGGTAATACGGTAATTTTATCATGCTAGTACGGCGTTGCATTGGGGGTAAATCTGTAGATATAGTATATGCTAAATGGATCGAACTAATTATTTGATAATAAGTTTCACAGAAAATAAATGACATTTAGTTCAAGAGTTCAATATTGGGCCTATAGTGGTGTGCCCCAATATTAATGGACAAGGCCCAATCATAATTAAGAGTTAATTATGATAGTAGGTATATGGTCTATTGGAGCTTGGGCTTTATGGATTCATCTGGCCCCCTGTCTAGCTCAAATTAAAGCCCAATAGTTATTTGATGATCAGTTGAGCTCAACAAGCACAATAAGCCCAATAGGGTTTACTAATCTCTCTATAGTTAAGAGAAAAGTTCTCTATCTACACAGAATAACAACTACATGTGAAACACCCCTTAAGAAGAGTGTATCACAGAAAAAACAGAGAGAGGAAGAGCAAAGAAAAATCGGCTACACTAGGGGATTCACTGTCCTTGGAGTTTCAGCCATCCTGGAGAAATCAGTTTGAGAAGATTGTCTTCTTGTTCGTCTGCGGATCTCTTTATTGGGAATCAAGAAAGTGACCACCCACAGATCAATCAAACGGCTTTCAAGAATAGACGGGAAGACGAGGAGGTTGTGGAGCGAATCCAGGTATTATTCTTATTTAGATCAAGCTTATTTGATAATAAGCTCCACAGAAAATAAATGACATTTAGTTCAAGAGTTCAATATTGGGCCTATAGTGGTATGCCCCAATATTAATAGACAAGGCTCAATCATAATTAAGAAATAATTATGATAGTGGGTATATGGTCCATTGGAGTTTGGGCTTTATGGATCCATCTAGTCCCCTGTCTAGCTCAAATTAAGCCCAATAGTTATTTGATGATCAGTTGAGCCCAACAAGCCCAATAGGCCCATTAGGGTTTACTAATCTCTCTATAGTTAAGAAGAAAGTTATCTAACTACACAGAATAAAAACTACACGTGGAACACCCCTTAAGAATAGTGTATCACAGGAAAAACAAATAGAGGAAGAGCAAAGAAAAATCGGCTACACTAGGGGATTCACTATCCTTGGTGTTTCAGCCATCCCGGAGAAATCAGTTCGAGAAGATTGTCTTCTTATTCGTTTGCGGATCTCTTTGTTGAGAATCAAGAAAGTGACCACCTACCGGATCAATCAAACAACTTTCGAGAATAGACGGGGAGACGAGAAGGTTGTGGAGCGAATTCGGGAATTGTTCTTGTCTAGATCAAGAGTTAATTTATGTTAGATCACGATCCGAAATATTTTGTAAATAGAAAATTTTAAACGACCAATTCCGCTGCGTTTCTGAATTTTACAAAGCTATGGTATTCTTGAAAATTATTTTATGAAAATATTTTCTAGAAATTTGTTCCAGTAAACGCCAACAGTACTAACTTGCACATGAGTTTTAGAACATCTTCGGAAATCTCTCAGGCCAGACTCAAGTTCACATTTATTTTACAGCAGATTGATTTCTAGAATTTCACATGCCAGGCTCAAATTCACATGAGCTTTACAACACCACAATAAAATTTCAAAAGCTTCACATGTCAGGCTCATACCATCATAAACTTCACAACATAGGCTTCGATTTAGAAGCTTCACATGTTAGGCTCACACTATTATGAGCTTCACAATATAGGCTTCAACTTTCCTCAATAGCACAAAGAATCATCTGCAGTTATTATCAATGCTGAGAACTTTTATCCTTTTCATCTTCTGTCTTCATTTTAACAACTTCAACAGTAACTGAGATAGTTGCCTCATTGGAATTCTTCTTCCATTGATCACAAATATGATTCCACCATCTTTAACTAAGACATTTTTATGAGTGATAATCATGAATTGAATTATTGTCACTCATTTCATTTTTTTTTGGTAAATATATCCTCCTGGTTTTTCTTTTAATAGATAGCCTTTTTGTTTTCTTTTTGTTTTTTTTTTTGAGTATATGTATAAATGGTTTTATAAATATAGGCTAGGAAAAAATAAGTTGTGGCCAGATAGCTCTAACTCTCCCCTCCAGCTCATAAAGCCTACGAAATTTTTTTGTAGCCCATGAATTTTTTCTTCAGTCCAAGTCCAATCAAGTAGGACCTGGGCATAATAATAGTAATAAAAAAAAAGAGAAACAACATAAAGGTTGCGTAAGTAATAGATAAATATATATATATGGGTATCTGAAACCAATTAAATAATAAACATATATATTTATAAGTAGGTTTAGTGGTTTAAGGAAGAATACTGAGTGGCAGTATGGCTAGGATGTGCGAGCTCAGTGCGTGGTGAGCGATGTTGCAGATTTCTGGGACAGTGATATTGGATTGGTTTTGCAAGGATTTACTCTCCTCTCAATTTTTTTTTCCTTTTTTTTTGGTGGGGGGTCTTGGTACAAAGGGGGGTTTATATTAAAGGGTAAGGGGGGTTTTTAAAGGCTTTAATTTTCCCAAAAAGGTTTTTTGGGTTTTTCCCCCCCCCCCCCCCCCCCAAAGATATGGATATTAATTGGCTTTAGCAGACCGAGTATTTGATTTTCTTACTGGAATTTTGCCGGAAATATCAAAGGAACCTTACTTTGATAACAACATGTTATGAGATAGGAAATATATTTTGAAGATATATGATGAATGGTTTGAATATGAGAATATTGATATTTTTCATTCATGGTGGAAACAAATATGTACAAGATATTTATAGGGATGTTTGTGAAAAACATCTCACAAACAGGTTCTCAAATGAATGAGGAAAACATGTTCCTCAAAACAGGGAGAAACATGTTCCTTTCACATTTCAACAGACTGCTGGTTTAGAATTCAAAGTCTCAGTGCGGTATTCGGTAGCATTGAGTCTAATCGACAAGGTCAAGAGCATCTTGAAGAATACCATTAAGGAGCATATTATTCTTACGATTCCAAATAGCTGACAAAACCATGCAGACCAATTCGAAAACATCTTGAGAAAGATATAGAAAAGGATTAAAGAGGACGTCAGTAGCTGAAGCAAAATAGTTATAACAAATTAGATCCCAACACTTCAAAATGGTCCAGAGACTTGAGAGGTGGTCACGAAAGAAGAAGCAGTGAGATACACTTTCGACCTCTGATTTCCAATAGCAACAAATCAGATTAGCAGGAACATTGTATTTTAACAAATTGTAGGATACATGAGACTTTTGAAAAATAACCTGCAAACCAAAATCTTGACATTAGGATAGATGTTACAATGTCATAGTCGATTCCACCATTTTCTCAAATCATTATTAGTAGAAGCTCCGGAAGCAATATGATCATTAAGCACCATGTGATATCCAGATTTCACTGAATATTCTCCATTTTTACTATAGTGTCATACTAAAGTATCAGGGGTGGAACTAATAACCCAAGGTATCGAAAAAATATCATTCCAGTTCCCCGAGAGAAGACATTAACAAATAAAACTGTAGTCCCACAAATCTGGGCTAGCAACAAGATCATAAACATAGAGCTCATCATCAAAGGATAGGGTAATAGGTTCGAAAGAGGTTGGTCTACGAAGCCACGGATCATGGAAGACTCAAATTGAAAGGCCATTACCTATTATCCAACGAAGTCCCTTAACAAAAAGATCTTTACCCCATAAAATACTTTTCCATAACCAAGAAACTCCTGTTTTTATCAGAAGCATCTAGAAAGTGAAAAAAAAAGGTAGTCCTTGCCCTTTAAGACATATGCTACTAAAGAAGTAAGAAGTTGTAGAAGTCATCAAGATTGCTTTACCAACAAGGCTTGGTTAAAAGACGAATATATCTAAACCCTAAACTATCTAGTGAATTTGGTTTGCAAACTGTAACCCACTTTATCCAAGGGATTTTCCTCCTACCATTGTTTATACCCCACCAAAAGTTCAGAATAATAGACAGAATTTCCTTGCAAAGTCATTCAAGAAGTTTAAAGATGCTCACGATGTGGGTAGGAATGGCTTGCAAGACTGCTTTGATATGAGCCTCTCGACCTCTAGCTGAAAAGAGTCCTCGTCACCAACTTTGAGCCGCATTCTAACTCGCTCAATAATATGCTCAAATGCTTCACACTTATTTTTATTGAACGCCGTTAGGAGTCCAAGATACTGATCTTTTGATTGCACCGATCCAAGCTCTAAAATTTGTAAAATAGCCTGAGTTGTAGAACCACCAGTACTAGGATTGAGAGTGATAACAGACTTTTCAAGGTTGATTTTTTGCCCCGAAGCTAGCTCATACCAACGAAGAATTCGCTGCAAAATTTTGCATCATTAATAATGGCTCATGTAAAGACAAGACTGTCATCTGCAAAGAAAAGATGACTAATTCTAGGGCTATCCCTTGCACACCGAAAAGCTAGAATTTCCCCATTAGCTTCAGCTTGGTAAATTAAAGAGAAAAATGCTTAAGTACACAAGAGGAATAGATATGGAGATAACAGGCAACCTTGATAGAGACCTCGAGATGATATTATGTGACCTTCAACTTTACCATTCAAAATCATATAAAAGAAGATGTAGAAATACAGTCCATATCTCTATCCACCCATCGATTTCTGAACCCCATATAGATCATAATCAACTTCACAAAACTCCATTCCACTCTATCATACGCCTTATTCATGTCTAGTTTCAGTGCCATAAAACCTTTGTTACCATTTGACTATCGACAGAGTGAGTGGAGGGACTCAAAAGCAAACATTGCACTGTCAGAAATTAATCTTGTAGGCGCAAAAGCACTTTGGTTTTTAGAGATTAAAGATGGTTGTTTTATTTCCATTCTATTTGCCAAAGCTTTTGTAATGATTTTATAGATAACATTACAAAGGCTCATTAGTTTCAAATATTAGACCAATTCCAGATCCTTTTTCTTGGGAATAAGCACTATATGAGTTGAGTTGAGAGGTTGTACTGAAGAGCTTTCATTGAGAACACTTAAACAAACTTGACAGATACTCTCACCCACTATATTCCAATGCTTCTGATAAAAAAAAAATAGCACGAAATCCATCATAGTTCGGTGCTTTTGTTTCCCCCATTTAAAACAGTGCTACTTTGATATCTTATGAAGTAAAAAAAGACTCTAAGATTTTGACCATAGCTAGAGTTCTAGTTGTATGAACGACATTGATGACAAACTGCAAGTCCACAAGACTCGGTTGAGATGATTGGAAAATAGAATCGAAATAGTCTTCAATTATCTGAATTAAATCTTCTATTTCACCTTTCCAAACCCCCCACGTTGTTCTTAAGTCTACTTATATTGTTCTTTTTTCTACGATTAGAGGCTTTCTTGTGGAAGTACATTATGTTGCGATCACCAGATTTAGGCCACCCAGCACGGGATCTCTATCACCAGTAGTGTTCCTCTTTACTCAATAGATCTTCAAGCTTATTCTTAAGAGATTGAATTTCAGGGATTCTTTCAGCCACATCGCTACATTTGTAAAGCCTAGAGATCTTTTTCTATAGCGACTTAATGGATTTCTATAAAGAGCCAAAAGTCCGCTGAATCCAACTTCTAAGAGTTTCCGCATATTTGTCTATTCTAGACTGAAAAATGGAAAGAGCATCATTAGAAAACTCACCTCCAATCCACACTTTTTCTTCCATCTCATGGCACCCATCCTCTTTGAGCCAATAAAGTTCGAACTTAAAGTTGTTATCAGACACAAATATCGAAGGAGCTAAAACCTGCTACATTCTCAATAGTAAGGAATAATGATCCAAAGAAATAAAATTACCATTTTCAATAGTCTAGACACCATAAAGCTAACGCCAACTATCAGAACAAACAAATCTATCAATTCTTTCCTAAATAAACTCATTATTGGGATGCTTGTTCATCCAGGTAAACTAAGACCCTAAAAATCTCATATCACTCAAACCACAATCCATAATAGCAATGCAAAGATTAATCATTGCCGAAGCTATTTTATCCTGTCTACCATCTTTCTCCGACAAGCAAAAATTTTCATTAAAATCACCATCACAAGGCCATGGTAATGAATTCAAATGCTTTAAACGTTTAAGTAATTGCCATAAAAAATGACGAAGAAAAGGTTTCAGATTACCGTAAAAGCCAGTAAATCTCCAGTGCTTACCATCTGCCGATTGAACATAAGTATCAATGTGACCCTTAGAGAACGGGTGAATATTAACTTGCCAATCATCATTCCACAATAAAATTAAACCACCACTATGACCCGCAGAGTTAAACACAAAGCTATTAGTAAACCCAGTAGAATACTTCACTCTTTCAGCCAAACCACCTGTTAATCTAGTTTCAGACAAAACAACTAGATTCTGGGCTACCTTAAGAACTAGCTTCTGCAAGGTTTGTAATGTATAGGGATTTCCCAGTCCCTGTACATTCAAACATATGACACTCATGGTAACTGGTGGTCTTGTAAGCCAGGATTCGCTGAATCAATCATCTCCACATTTGCTTTTCCTTAATACCCTCAGTCCTTCCTTTATCTGAACATCACCACTAGATAATTCTCTCACACTTGTATGTTAAAGTCTTTTAGCTTAACTTTTCAGAACCTTTGAGGAGAAACAACTAGTACAACCATGTTATGGAGAAGTCTGAGTTTTGTTACGTGAAGGAGAAGCATGCATGAGAGTCTTGATAAATAAATTGTTAGTCACATGCAATGTTGGGACTCCACTTTGCTTCTTTTTGTGCTTACTTTTGGCCAGACTAGCACAAGGCACTCGCTTCCATGTACATGGCTTCTTGGTAGGACTGTTTTCAAGAATTGTACCTGATTTTTCAAGCAAGGACTTCCAATGAATATCTGCTTCCTTAGGGCTAGTATTCGGGTATTGATTGAATTGGTAAGATCTTGGTCAAGAATCACAGCCAGTTTTTCTACTCTATACCCACTCAGAACTACCAACTTTTCCTTCCCTTTTTTTGTATGCCTCTTTAAATTTTTTTTCTCTTCACTCAGAACTGTCAACTTTTCCTTTCCTTTTTTTATATGGTCAAAAATTTCTAGAATGCCTCTTTCAATTTTTTTATCTTCTGAACAATATACCTATAAAATTATATGAATTGATATCCTTATCAATTTACTTAAGACTGAACTTTAATTTTGACGATCAAAACTGAGAAAAAACAAGGTATTGTCAATTTTGACCATCTTTTAATACATATGATGAAAAGAGGAACAACCTATTTATAAACCATTTACAAAAATAAGATTTTTATTGTCATGTCATTTAATGAATATTTTGGAGTTCCAAAATTACTTATAACTACTACAAGAAATTGAGCTTTTACACTCACATATATCTATGAGTAAAAGTCCAATATGTGTGGGCTATGTCATTTACCCACACATAAATTAAGTGTCCCCATGTGTAGGTAAATGGTCGTAGAGAAAGATTTTTACCCACACATCGCTATATGTGTAAGTAAAGCGTAGACTTTCACCAGGTTTTTACCCACATATAGCTATATGTGTAGGTAAAGCATAGACTTTCATCGACACTTATAGGTGTGGATAAAGCTTTATACATGTGTGGGTATTGGCATGATCTGATGATTAACGTATGACATGAAAGATATGGATGCTGATGTGCTTTGGCACATAGTAACTTTTATTCACGTGGCTGACGACATGGACATCGACATAGAGCTAACAAAGACTGCCACATGGTAGATGAATTGCTGATGTGGATTATTCTATACGTGACACGTGTATCTATTCGTGTGTGGGGAAAAGTTATTTTATGTGTAGGTAAAACTTTTGAAATAAATTTTGAATTTAAATTTAGAATATTTTGTAAGAAGCATTTGTGGGTGGGTAAATTAAAATATTATCAGTGGGTAATAATTATTTTTATTTATTTTAATTTTTAAATTTAATTTATAATTACTATGTGTTGGTAAATATATAATGTGTGGATATGTATTATTTTTTTGTGTGGATAAATATTTCAAAATTCCACTTTTTAATACCAAACTAACATTTAAATAGGATTACAAAACCGATAAGATAGCTTACTAACTTAAAAATCCAATAAAACTTATACAACACCATACAAAGTCATACAAGTTCAACTGCGAAATAATGTAGTACAAACAAAACCAAACCATAATAGAAGTCTAAGAAAGATTCAGAAATATAGTGTTTTTCATCTACAAACTCTAAGGAGGTCCTGAACTGTTGAGGAGGGTCGAGGTGAATTGAGATGACATTCGAACTATTTCGGCACGAAAATTTGATCTCTTGGATAAGCTCCAACTACAGAGAAGAAGAATAAATCAACAACCATATTGGATTGTAATGGCATAAATAAAAACAATCATATCAAATAAACAAAAATAATCAATCCCGACAATGAAAGTTGTCTCCTCTCGTTGATAAGAGGCAGTGAATGCTTGAGAATACAAATCACAACTGTTGGTTTTAAAAAAAAATTTCGCAGCGGAAGATTGGTCCCGGAACATTCAACAATTTTCTCAAAACAATTGACTATATGAGTGCATAGTATTAATTCATAACAAATAGGAACATACAAAGAGAATAGATCTAATACCTCTCGTAGCCCATCAGCGGATCCTAGCTTTTTTGTCTTCTAAACTACGATCTTCCAATCCATGCCTCAAGCACAATTGGATGAACGTATGGGTGTTGCACATAATTTCTTAAAAACTCACATTTTAGGCACTTGTAATTTTCTCAACATATGAGATTGCAAGAATTTTGTTCTATAGAGAATAGGAAGACTCTCTTCTTTTTCTCTCTAAGTTATGGAGGCTCTGTAGAAAATAATACATAATGTGTTTTAACTAGGGATTCACCTTATATATATATCATATTTTAAAAGAAACTTTTTTTTTTTCGTGTGAGTTCTTTGGGGTGTCGGGTCGGCTTCAAGCGGAAACATCTCCATCATCTTCTTTGTACATTACAAGGAAAAAGAAAGAAAAATACAACAAAGCCCATAACCCCAAAATTAGGGTTTACATATTTTGATCTAATCAAAATAAATTGTAAAAAAGATAAAACATATGGAACTATATAATTAACAACAAAATACCAACCATACATCCATCATATGATAACTCATCCATTCATCATCAAATACACTTAAAAAATTAATGCAATACCCACTCATGCATACAAATAATTAATACTATATACTCATATAACCGCACTGATACCAATTGTTTTGAGAAAAGTTTTGAATATTCCTGGGCTAATCTTCTGCTGCGAAAATCGTTTTTAAACCTATTTAATAAAATAATATATTAATATATATACTAAACTTATTTAATAAAATAATATATTAATATATACTTAGTATATAATATATATATTACGTTTTAAATAAATAAAAAAACATTTTTTTAAATATAATATAAATATATATAAACGAAACTATTTTTTTAATAACTTACCGTAACTTTGTTTTAAGAAACGTAAAGTATATATATTTATATATATATATAAATTAATTAATCTAATTAATTAATATATATATATATCTAAATAAGAAAAATTCATTCAATTTCTCAATTTTTATTTACTTAATTATCTAATAATTAGATATTTTAAATTTAAAATTTAAACAAATTGGGAAACTTATCCCTTCATAAATTTAAAATTAATTAATTACTTAATTAATAACAATTATTAATTACATATAGATAAACTATTTATCTAGAAAAAGTGTGCAGTAACAAAAATAATGTAATATTCAGTACAGTGTTTGTAAGAGGTGGAATTGGGGACCTATGGACTTGTAATTCAAGCTCCAATAAATTATGACAATTAATTAAACTCTTTAATTAATTTGTCTAATTTATTAATTCCAGTATTACTTCACTAAAAATCTGGAATTGCACTATTGAAATTACAAAATTAATTTACTCAGAAAACAGCAAGCAGTCCATCGATTTAATCATTACATATAGTTCAATCCTCCATAGACAATTCATAATTAGAGCTAGGTTATATTTTGTTTATCTCTTCAATTACATCTTTATTCTTGTGTACCATTGATTCTCCAATGAACAATTAATTTATAAATCTATTATAAATTGAGTACTCAAACTATTCAAGTCCTGCATCAATACACAGGAGAATCATCTTTCTAGCTTCTTGATAGAAGGAATGGATTCCATATCTGTAAGTTACATTCTCAGCTATTCATTTCATCATGCTCCCAAGATACAAGTATTTCGATATGTTTAAAAACAAATCTTTAACAAGTATGCTAAAGAACATAATATTATAAATAGGAGTATATAACTACTCAGGATTAAGATTGATCTACGTATGATCATCTAGTGACATTGTTTGAACTCTCAACAGATAACGCAATTTATATGAGATTCAAATCATGTCTGGTCCAGTCTTATATAATCGAATTATGTAAAGTACCTCCATTGTGATGTCAATACATCAATAGTTTGGATAAGACTATTACATTCTCAATGTTAATGGACCGTACTAATAATATTCAATTAAAGATCCCAAACTTTAATTAATTATTATGGACTATATTTAATTTATTATCCATAAACTTAATCTTTATGTATATAACACTTATATACTAAATTTATGGTTACATAAATAAACTAGGGATTTTCAGATATTTAAAGATATACTAATTATGCACAAATTCAAATAGAAAAATGTGATTTTATTAATTCAGCAAATATCCAAAATATACATGCTTTTAGGGCATAAACCCTAACAACAACATTATATTATAATGAAGAATTAAAAAATAAAAAATAAAAAAATAAACCACAATAACCATAATCAAGCATATAATTAAACGAAAGGGTATATACCTCTGATTAACATCATCCTCATGACATATCCTCTACCATTCTAGCACCACATTGCACCAAAGTTTATAGAGAAGCAAACAAGGAATATTGCAGTAAACCTGTAACAACATTTCTATCTTCGTAAACCTTACCAACAAGAAAATAAATACAGAGCCTTATTAAACAAATCATTTGATTTTAAACATAGGCATTGACAAAGTAAAATCCACTTCAAGCACATTTTTTGCGAAAAATAGCAAGATGTTTAAGATTTTTATCTCTGTTTCCTTTTTTTTCCCCAAACCTCGTCATTTAGTGCATGAGTCACACATAAACTAAAGTCAGCTATGAACAAATGGCTCGATCCAATGAATTGCTGTCAAGGCATTACTTAAGATCAAATTTATCTAAAACTTGACTACAAAAATGGGACAAGTTACTTGGATAAAAGCTTGTCTTAGTCATATGAACATACCAATTAACTGGCATAGCAATCAAATATAGAAAAACTACATCTCAAATACCAACTATCAGTAACTCGAGGACAAGCTATAACAAAAACAACTATTATTCCAATACATGCATCATTGCAAACACAGGAAATATAAATAAGTTTACGGACATCTCTTGGCAAATATATCTCTTATGGATTAAATTGATTTCAGCATGATATTATTGGAATACGTTTTTATATCTTCAGTAACACACTTTCTTAAAATTCTATATGTAAAGATAATTCTAACATCTCTAAGTTGATATACAGTTAATTGATTACAATCTAACTTGATATTTTTAATTTTCCAATATTTAACCGATTTACTTGGTTGTTTCTGTTCCCAATTTATAATTGAGACAATTTAAGGTGACTTAGAAAACTATCCAAGGACTAATAGCGGAATCCATTTAGCCAAAAAGAAAAATAAATGAAAATAAAAAAAGAACTGGAGTATTTCAGGCATGTGTCAATTTATTATTTTTGTTTTTATCGGTCGTTACTGAAGATATAAAAACAGATAACTAATAGTTGAATGAGTTAAACGCTTTTATTTATTTATTTATTTTTTATCGGGCGTGTGTTAATGAAATTAAATTGGTTATTTACACAGTTACTCAAAATGCTATAGTCCTTTTTTTATAGAATGATTAATGATAATAAACCTATAAATTTGATCAATGAACCTTTAAATCCTCATTTAATATATCGCTATCAATATCAATTTTATTGATACAAGTATGCTTTTTACTCATCATGCTTATTAAAAGAAGTAGATAGAAACCAAACAGACAAACACGGTATATACTACATGGCAAAGTAGATAGAAACCAAACAAGATATATACTCCGTTGAAGAATCAACCAAAACAAGAATAATAACTAGAGAACCAAGTAGATTGAAAGAAATGGACAAAGTTAAAAAGAATTCTAATTACCGGAACAAGTAAGAATGAACAAGCTTAGCTTGAATCTTTCTAAACTCCGAAACTCTTAGTCGCTAGCCTTTGCCAAAATGGTAAAAGAAAAAAGACCAAAGCCCTAAATTTCGATATGCAGCTATGAACATCTCTTAGACGAAAAGAAGCTCACCACAAAAGAAGGCAACGGGAGAGAGCTTCAGTTACTATAAAGTACCATGGCCGAGAGATGATGACGGGGCGGCAAGCTTAAGTTCTGAGGGGCGGAGGGACAATCGTAAGAGATGGGAGACAGAAAAAGTATGGAGTCGGCTAACTTATGAGATGAGAGGGAGCGGAGCGAGGCAGAGAGCAATGAATAAGGTAGAAAACCCTAAGGCTTTCTGGGCTTGTAGAGTGATTGAGACCGAGAGTTTTATTTGGGTTGGGCTAATCGGCATAGCAAAAGGGAAAAATTCATAAATACCTGTTTTTAAAACCATATTTTCATAAATACCCATTTTTTATTTTTATTTCATAAATATCCGTTTTTATACATTTTGTTGAAGAAACGTAGACCACCACTGTTCTACACATGAAATGTAGACCACCACTGTTTTACACTCAAAATTAGCACACATTTTAAAATGTGTACCGTTCATATTTTACACATGAAATGTATACCTCATGGATAAAATTTACATTGTAAATGTGGATCACTCATATTTTTCATATGAAATGTGGAACGTCAAAACGAGTATTTTTGAAAGATGTTTTAAAAATGGGTATTTTTGAAATAATTTTAAAAAAACGGATATTAGGTGTAGTTTTCACATAGCAAAATGCAAAAGAAAATGGGCTGGGGTTAACTCTATGTATATATATAAGAAAATATTTATAAAACTGACATATGGGAGACTGAATATACAAACGGGTATAAATCTATTAAATTAAAAAGGATATGCATGTAAATATGATTAAAAGTTGGTTTTATGTATTTTCCCATCTTGTTATGAGAAATTTATGCCTAATACCGTTTTTAAAACTTATTTTTATAAATACCCGTTTTTATGGTCCACATTTAATATGCAAAATATGAGTGGTCCACATTTACAATGTAAATTTTATCCATAAGGTACACATTTCATGTATAAAATATGAACAGTATAAATTTATAATATATTTATTTACCATGGTTTACATTTTTCATTATAAGTTTGATCTATGGTGTACATTTTAAAACGTATACAAATTTTTAGTGTAATTTTTATTCATGAAATGTAGACTTGTCTATATTTCATATGTGAAACAGTGGTAGTCTACATTCCTCCAAAAATGGGTATTTACGAAATACAAATAAAAAATGAGTAATTATAGAAATATGGTTTTGATAATGGGTAATTATGAACTTTTCTCTCTTGTTGTGAGATGGCACCCTATATTGTTGCAAGCCCAAAATAGCGAGAATAATTTGGATTTTGCAAAGACTGTTTCAAGGCAAAGTTACTCCTTTTTTTTATACACTAAGTTACTCCTTTTAATGATCACTGTAGAATGATTTTTCATTATTGGTATTTATTTTTAATTATGACTAATCATAATGAGAAATATTATTAGTCCATTTAAGAATTACTAGAAATTATTTTTAAAAAACTGCACAAAAAAAGTCATTTCGGCTCAAATTAGTCCTATCCATGTCATTTTCTCTTTATGTTACTCTTTAAATGGGTTATATCCTGTCACTTTCGAGTTTACGTGTTAATCTGAATTTGACATGTTTAATAAACAGTTTACAAGTTCAACTTGAAAATGAACCGAACCTGTTTAAGCGAAACTCTACTAATTTTGTGCGAGATTTCAAATCGTGTTATCATGTCATGGCAAAAATTGACAACCCTATTCTCTTCCCAATATGAAAGCTCCCAAGTTCGAATTCTCCCACCACAATTACATCCAAAAAACACAAAAAACAAAAAGATAAGATCTAGGTTCGAATAGCTTGTTTAATCACTTCGATATGAATTTCTACATAATTGAGCTCAAATTAGCTTATTATAAGCAATAGAGATCTAGCTCATTCTAAATAACAGAGGTACAAACTACAAATAAGCTACTAAGATATTAGTTTTGGGATAACTGAGTTCCTAGTGGACACATGTCTTTCAAAAACCACTTGAACCTCAGTTTATATAAAACAAAAGGTCTTAAGAGCTCATTCAATCACTCAGACATTGGTTTTTGCATAATCGAAGTGTAAGGAGCGATGTCCAAGTGCCTTTTATAGTAGTGTGTTAATAAAATATATAGATATATATATATATAATTATGAAGACTCTTGTCTATGCCATATTAAACAGAATCCTATGCCAGGTCAACATGCCATGTTGCCTATTAAATAACGTTTCGTAAAAAATAAAAACAATTACGAATCGTAAAAAGTAAAAATAATTATGAAGACACTTGTCCAGCCTTATATATATTTGTATGGTTAAATAAAACTATTTTTATTTATATATGTAAGTAAAATATATGAGTCAGTCCCACTTATATGTGGGTGAAAACATTCACTCACACTTATATATGTGGGTAAATTTAACAGTAACAGTCCAAAAGTACCCACACATAATATGTGTAGGTATATTATGTATGGGTAAAAGAAATTAGTCAATACCCCACATAAGTTAAAAAATAGTTGAAAAAATTCCCGCCAAACTCTAACACGAGTGGAATTCAAGGCACCAACTTATATGTGGGTGAAAGCATTCACTTGCAGTTATATGTGTGGATAAATTTATCATTATCGATACTTTGTGTATCCACAAAGTCCAAATTACCCCCACATATATATTATGTGTGGGTAAAAGAAATTTGTCAACGTTACATAAGCTAAAAAATGGTGGAAAAAATTCCTGCCAAACTCTGACATGAGCGGAAATTCAAGGTACCAACTTATATGTGGGTAAAAGTATTCACTTGTAGTTATATGTGTGGACAAATTTATCATTATCGACACTTTTTGTACCCACACATTATGTGTGGTTAAAAGTCTAAAATTATCTACACATAATATTTGTGGGTAAACTATGTGTGGGTAAAAGAGAATAGTATAATTACACGTCAGTGCCACATAAGCAAAAGCAAAGGTGGACAAAATTCCTGCCTACATCTAAAATTTAGGACGCAAAATTATGTGTGGATGATAATATTCACTTATACTAATATGTGTAGGTGAATTTATTAATTCTGACACTTCTTTTAATATATGAGTAAAACTCTCTTCTTTCAATATATGTGAGTAAAACTCTCTTCTTTCAATATATGTGAGTAAAACTCTAAAATTATCCACATATAAGTTGTGAGGGTAAAAAGGTAATTTCCCGTAATACTCGACCTAGTCGAAAATTTTCGACTAGGTCGAAAAGGTCAAAAGTGACGGAGGCGGTGTCGGGAAAGCAGTCGACTATATTTGACTAGAGTCGAAATTGTTCGACTACGGTCAAACGCCAATCAAATGTCAGTCAAAAATTTTGATAGATAGCTTCGACCCAGTCGAAAATTTTCGACAAGAGTCAAAATATTCCGGCCATCTATCGGAAAACAATCAGCACAACTGAAAGAGGCAGCCGCACAAGTTCGACCACGATCAAAATTTTTCGACCCAAGGGGGTTAATTTTGAAAACGTTAATGAGTTGGTCTCATTTTTTATCACAAGGGTTTAGTGGACCCCTAAGTATAAATTCCCCGAGTGGATTTAAAAAGCATTTTATTATTCTCTCACTAAACTTTTCTAATTCTTCCCTAGAGTTTTCTAATTCTCTCCCTATTCAAGGTACGCAAACCTCAATGAAAATAAATCTTTTTGAAAATGGGGAAGTGAATATAAAATCGAATTCTTTAATGTCAGTATCCTTTATATATTTAGGTGTTAATTTTAGGTGTTAATTTTGTATTTCCATCTAAAAGAAAGTTTTTAAATGTAACATTTATCATTTTGTTTTTATGTTTCTTCTTCAATTTTTTCCATTTTATTTTAGTTTATTTTTTTGTTGTTATTTTGATCCTCTATGTGCTTGAAGTACCATTTTATGTATATGCTAATGGTTTTTTTTTTTTTTTTTGAAGAAAATAAAATAAAAAGAACTTGTTTCTCAGAGGCTCATAGTTAAAGTATAGATAAGTCAAGAATAGAAATGTCACAATATGGCTCCACGTATGTATTTTGAATTTGTATATTATGGAATGTTTTTAAATGGAAAGTTTTTAATATGGTTTTGTTTTCACGTTTCTTATTTCCGCATTTTATTACAAATATGTAGTATTACATTTGTTTTTCGCTCCTACTACAAAAATACTTTGGCTCCGCCGCTGACTACAACAAAGTCCTCTCCCTTCGCACAAATGCCCAACCCGAAACTCATTTTGAAGAATTAAAAATTCCAAAAACCCATTTGTACAAATCAAAAATTAAAATTATTTTCTTACAACCACCATTCTTCCACCAAAACACCGAACCCATTCTCACAACTTAAACTCAATAGTAAAATGTTCTTCCTCGGAATTTCAACATATCATAAGCTTTAAGTTTCGTCATTGAGGCAGCAACAATGACTTCCACCTTCGGAGGGGTAAGGTAGACATTCAACATTTATCGAGCCATACCCTTGTTCTTTGCATGGTCTTTTACAGTCACTCCTGTTTTCACAAGTTCCAAGATAGACGACACATGGATTTTCATCATTTGATTCTCCAACTTCTGTGTAAAGGAAAAACAAATTCGTTACTTAATATTTCAACAATTCAAAGAAAATGTTAAAACCCGTTGTGCTCCCTCAAGGGAACAAAGAAAAAAAAGTAAAAGAAAAAGTAAATGTGTCAATATTTTTTGTGTAGAGGATTTCAGTGTGATACAGATAATTGACATAACATATACATGTAACAGTGCAGCCTTTCTTTTATCTTTTTCCTTTCTGTTTTAATGAAATAGTCCATATTGTTCATTAGACAATACTACGATTCGAAATATATACGCATGATGTGGTAGATTAACCAAACAAATTTTGATTTCACAGAGGAAAACTAAACAAATTTTAGGGACTATAGTTTGCAGTCTATGAAGTGATAATAACCTCACGGTTACCAAATGGTCTAAGATGCTTGGCAGTGTGTGTGAGTGTATAGGAAGGAGAGATTTGAATCCTAGTTAAACCAATTTATATATAAACTTCATAATAAAAATTAAAAAAAAATTACATCATAAGTATAATTTTAAAAGAAAAAAAAAGTATCTCATAATTATATGTAGGGTAATATGATTGTAAATTTTATAACACTAATTACGTATCAATTTGGATGTGCATATTCTTTTTTTTTTTTTTAAAGTAAAATCAACTAGAAAAGTATTACTTAGTCAAACATATTATCAATTAGCCCAAAAAACAAACGTTAAAAAAAGAAAAAGAAAACGTAGCGGAATTCACATTTTTCCACCAATAATAGAAATCCACTTGGAATTTGTCTAATTCAAAATCTCTAGAAGATTATTGGAAGAAATACATTTGCTAAGCATCTGATAGACAAATTTACTATAAAGGTATAATATCACGAGAAGGATGAAAAGCATACTAGCTAGGGTTACAAAAATTGAAAAGTAAAAAAATAATTGTGGAAAGTTCAAAAAATTGATGGAAGTTATAAGCTGCTATTGAGTTAAACCCGAAATAATACACTGAGAAGGACAAATGTACACTTACCAATGACGCGTGCATACGAATGAGCATTTAAAGAAGTCGACAGAAGAAATAGGACCATGAGAAATATTGGAAGATGCAAAGGGACAAATGAAAGTTTAGTTTTAGATTGATGAGAAGCCATGGATTCTGGATACGGACACAACTTCACAAAATACAAAAGCTTCTGTATATATATACAATTAAGTACATTATTGATTTTTATTTTTCATAATTGGATATACTTTTCTTTTGCAAGGATAGTGTGCCAGTAGCTTGCTGCCGAAGCTTACCTCCGGAAAACACTAGTCTTTACTGCTTGAAGAATGTTTGACTGAAAGGGAAATGGGAGGAGTACAATTACACATTAGAGTTAATTAAAATTGTGGCTTAATTAAAGTTGTGGCTTTCTTGATGATAATATTGTTATTTTTTCGAACTTTTTTATTTTTTATTTTAAAATTGAATAAGAAAACGGAAATGTTTTTAGTATCTTGTTAAAACAATCTCCATTATATAAAACCTTTGCAACAGCTAGTCAAATTGAAATATGTAATTTGCTCACTTAATTGGGTACGTTTTTGTTATTATAACAACCCTGAATCCTAATCAATTAAGCCAAAACAAAATAAATAAATAAAATAAAGAGAGAAAAAAAAATATTCGGCAGTGGGCACTTACGTCCACAAGGAAAAGAAGTTAAAAAAATAATAAATAAATTTGAAAGGTTCCCCAGGTTCAATAAAACCGGTAAAAGGTGGTCCTGCACTCTTGCTTTGGGGGAATCAGTAGACCACAAGTTTGTAAACCCGGACGTCTTAAGTTAAGAATATTAGATGACTTCAAAGTTGGGGTAGATATTTCCATTTTCTTTTTCTTTTTTTTTTTCCCTCAAAGTTTTTTTTTTTTCTTTTTTTTTTTTCCTATTGAAATGGAGACTATTTCAAAGTTGCCCACCTACTAGCCAAATTGTCTTTTAATATGAATAATGATGTATTGTGTTACGAGAATATTCCGAACTCTATAGCTACTCTTGTAGCAAATGATATTTTATCTTAATGAATTTTCTTCTTTCAAAAAAAAAAAAAAAGAAAAAAGAATGCTATCTTTCAAATATTTTATTATTTAAGTATAACTTAATTGGGCTTTTTAGCCTAATGGCCAAATTTTGGATCATAATTTACAAAATAGTCATTTTTTAAATACTGCTTAAAAATGACGAATTTTGAAACTTATTTAAAAAAATAACCGTTTTTCATATTCACTATATCAGAATGTATTGACATTTTTTTTAAATTGATTTAATTTTTTAAAAATTGATTTACTTTATAAAAACTTAGATCAACTAGAAAATGGTCATTTATCAAAATAAAATTATAAAACGATCATTTATTAAATAGATGTAAAAAACGGCCATTTTTTAAATTGATTTTAAAAAGGGGCCATTTCTTATAAATACTTTTGAAAATTTTGTAATTATTTGAATATTAAATAAATGTGTTCCATTTCAAAAAGAAAAATAAAGACGATCGAGTATTGAAAAGTGTAATATCATTCATATTTGAGTATTAAAAAAATAACACATTAAATAATTTGATATTATTAAAATAGTATTTTCGTAATGAAAATGTCCAAGTTGCATCAAATATCAGATTTAGCAATATGATATGTTTGATATTACTTTTCTTTTGCTCACTAATAACTACTGCTTGAGAATAATAAAGGGGAAAAGGGAGGAGTATTACATATTCAAGAAATTTATAGTACTTTGCATGACAGTATTGTTATTTGTCAAGTTGTTTGTTTTGAAAGGAAATGAAGAATGAAACTGTTTTCAATATATTGTTCAAAACAGTTTTTACAATGATGCCACATAAACCCTCTGCAACTACTAATTAAATGGTAAATATTCAATTTTTCTCACTCAATTGCTTACATTTTTGTTATTATAAAAACCATGAAGTGTAATTAATTAGCCAAAACCAAAAAAGGAAAAAAAAAAACTCTAGTAATATTGTCACCCAATTTCTTTCCTTTTTTTCTTTTTTCCGATGAATGTGCCCACTCCCATTGTTCTTTTTCTTTTTTTCGTGTCTTTCTTAATTAAGAAGGCCCATGGTTGCTTCTGTAAAAGGGAACTTATATGTAGACCATTTCTCCGCTGTCGGCTCCTTATTATTCGGATGCTGAACCCAATATTACCTGATCACCTCTTAGATTTTTTTTAATTAGGAAAGAGGGGAAAAAAAAAAAAGACTTTCACAATTTTGTTTCCCTAGCTTCTTCTTTGATTTTGTTTATTGTATCTTTAGTAGGGTCTCTTTTAGGATTGATTCTAGAAATTGCTTTTTTTTTAAAAGTAAAATTCTAGAGATTATTTTTAACTTTCAAAAATAATGAGAGAAAAAAGTTGGGCAAGCTTGGCTGCATTTGATGAGTTTGTACTTTTATAATGTCTATTTTAAGCATAACTTGAGAAGCTAAAATAAGATGTGTTTCACAAAAGTGATTTTATTGCCATAATTAAAGTTTCTTAAAATGTTATTCTACATAGTTTACTGTACACTTAGATGATATTAACAGTACAAAGATTTTTTTACCAACGTCACAGTTGATTCTTTCTCACAACATAACTGCAATAGAGTTATACAACAACACCAAACTAGATCTGAGTTACCAAGTAGTAACGCTTTGATTTTATTTTGTAAACAATTGAATTTATAATATTGTGACTTTGCACCTTTTTTTTTAATTGAATTTAGGGGAGTGGAGATTTGAATGACAATGAACATTTCAATGCGTTAGTAGTAAACAATAATAACTATAAACAGTAATGGAATTATAGAAAAGGCCCAATGTCCATAAGCGAAAAACAAAAAAGAAAATCGCCCTAATGTATAATGTGTCTATTCTTAATTTCGGGTATTTTAATCCTCTGCCCGCTCTAAGCCAAAAATTCAAATCTTCAAATTTGTGGTGACATTTTTTTTTTTTTTTGGTCTAACTCTTCTTCTGTTTCCTGAATTAGTAAGTGCCTCAAAATGCCTATTTTGTCCTTAAAAGTCCCATACAAATTTCACATGTTATTTTTTGTTTGTTATGACAACAAAATTGACACACTAAGCAGAAATACTTTAATATATCAGGTGTGAAGTAACTGAAATTTTGAATATAATTCGAGACCAATAATGAGATTAAACCACGAATTTAGGTGATTGACAAATTGGCACATAATGTTTTGCGTCCATGTATAATGAAAGAGTGACAAAAAGGGATTAAATGGGATGAAAGAGATTGAAGTGCTGAAATGAAAACGTTTAAAAGTTTAGAGACTAATATGAGATTTAAAGCATAGTTCAGAGGTTGATTTTAGGATCAACTGCAAGAGATGAAAGTGTGCGAAGATCATTTGATTTGTTTAAGAATTCAGGAAAAATTATTTAGTTATCTCCGAGTTTTTATCTTTTTGTACAAAAAAACTTTGTAATTTGAAGAATTATAATTGAAACTTTTGATTTTAAATTTATTTTCAACTTTTTCCTCCGCAGACAAACTGATCAAAATTAGGCAATCAAAATGCAAATTTATCCTTCATAAACACTATAACAGCTCAACTAAACAAATAAAAACCAAAAAAAAAGTGACCAAACAAGATAAAAAATTATATATTTAAATACGTCCCAAATATGATATAAATGATCATAGTTTATCTTCTTCATTTTCAATTTTTAGGTATATTTTTTTGTTTGAGTTTTTCAATTGTTTATGAAGGGTAAATTTGTTTCTACTAAACAATCTTAACCCTTTGTGTAAATCAAGGGGAAATTTGATAAAAAGAAAGAAAGAATCTCAAACGCAAAAGTTTATATAGTTATTGTTCAAACTACAAGATGTTTTGAGGAGTGAAGTCAACGTTAAGGGTTGATTATGTAATTTACCCTAGCAATTTTTTACCCACTTCTCTTTTCATGATTTTTCTGTTTATTTATCATGGACCTTCATCAAAGAAAAATAAAAAGGTCTATATAATGAAGGTGCAAAATAAAGGGTCCATGTGGTCGAAATAAAATAAAATTGCAAGGGACTATGTGGTTCTGGTCTACGGTGGTCAAGATCTACTCTAAAGTAAAGGAGTATGCTTATCCTAAACCCAGTGTATCTCTGTCTTGACTCAATTATCTTCTGCTATTCTTTCTTCTTTTTTATGAATAGTATATATGTGTGTGTATATATATAAGCTGGGAATCTAAGTTGAATGATAGACCATTTTAACCACTTTCAGTCCGATGCTAATTTTCGTATCACTGCAGCCAAGTCCGATGCTTCCCCTTATTTCTTCCGTCGAGGGTCGGCAAAGGGACGATAATGGATGGTGTCAAAGAAGTGTGAGTTTCTCTCTTCCTCATCTCCATTTCGTAAATCTCCATATTCGCAATTCAACTTTGAATTAAATTTTGTCTTTTCTAAACTTTTTTTATATATATATTTTTTTAAATTTAGATTTGTGCGATCTTTGGAAAAAGCGGATACATACCCGTTCAATTAGTTTAATGGAGGGTGTTATGTTTTAAAGGGATATTTTGTATTATATTCATGTTGGAAGGAGATGGTGTTATGAAAGAAAAAAAATAGTTAAGTAATAATTTGGTAAAAAATTATGTACTTACCCTCTATTGTTTTTCAACATTGAGAGCAATATTGATTTTGAGTTTAGGGGATAGATTTTTGTCTTTCATCTTCTTGTCATATTTCTTATTTTTTCTAATAAAAGAAAATTGAATAACTGTTTGGCTGAGTGCTGTTAGAAGAGAAATTAAGTTAAAAAGAAAGATGGGATTACTATTTGGTGTACCAAAGAATAACTCTACAAAGTTCCTAGATTGTTGTGCTTATGGGTGATTTGAACTTTATTTTTTTCAAATTATCTTACCTTCATCCAAGATAATATTACAAGCTTACTAAAAGACCTTTTGATCTTTGATGACATACATACTAACATATATTAGTAGAGAGCGACATGAAAATTAGGTATAAGATAGTTCCAAATTGCATTATACTGATATCTTTCATTGTCTATCGAAACACACAAATCTATCTGAAATTCATTTTGTTACGTGATATTGATTTTGTACATACTTACAAATTGAGAGTTTTGAGTAGAGTTAAATTGACGCTTGAAGTTAAAAATCTAAATAATCTTAATGTTTGCATTTCATTTGAGCTTAGAACATTCTGTGACTTTGGAGATGTCTGTCTATACAGTTTTTGACTTGATACAAAACTCACTCGTTTCTGTTTACGTTTAGTTCTTGAATTCTCAATTATTTTTGTTTGTTTGATGAGTTTTTGTGAATAAATGAGAATCAAGAAGAATTTGTACCAAACATGTTACACCCCTTAGTTTAACTATATTGTCATCTATAATCAAACTATGAAGTAATACTCTTTCTTAAACTATATCTTTAGTTTTATAAAAATGTGAACAAATTTGAATTTTTTAAAACTTTTAAACAAAGCAACTGTGTAACATTACTTGCAGAAGGTATCTTTACAAAATGTACAAATAAAATAGCTCGGTTTTTATCATTCGAATTTGCCATCAGCAGTAGTATTTACATTACACTAAAATATCTCAACAGAAAAATATCGTCCACAAATTAAGCTCGTCCATATCTAAATGATCATGGTGACAAAAGGCAAGTCAGACAATCAGCTACTCAACACCAAAATGTGCCTCATCATCTGCATCATAAGACTAAAATGAGCTAAGGCTTAGTAAGTATAAACTATGTATGTTTATGTATGGTTTAAAATTTCATCAAGTTCCCATTGTACATTTTTTTTCCTTAAATATTTGAGTGTATGTATATCCTTTAAAAACATTCATAGTTGGGTCCCTTAGTACACCGCTAGTCCCGCAAGTTGATAGGTCGTGATAACATTGAGTGGAAACTCTGGCTAAGAGTAAAAATAACGAGACATATCATAAGATCCGCAAGTCTCGCTGAGAGTCTGCATCAACAGACTTATTTGCCCAGCTCCGACAGACTAGCAATTGTAATTAAAACATATCTTATAAAATTAATATAAAATGGTACTCACTTTCAAATACTCTATAGTGAAATTCTTAATTTATATGCAAGATGTGCCATACACATGCCATTTCATAACTTTCAAGAATAAATAAGTTTCAAATAATGACATCTTCTATATAGTTCTTGTCACGCAGTTGTAAGTCTTTACTTATCTCGTGTCTTAAATAGAAATTGATAGTAGAAAGGATCAATATCCTCTAGAGATTTGTGTACTAATCACCTGTCATAAATTACTATTATTCAAGATGCACATTTTGTTAAAAGATATTTGAACAAGACCGAAATCAGAACTTTCACCAAATTCAGAAACTTGTTCATAAACTGGCCCGAAAGTGTACAAATAACTTGAGGTACTTCGGAGCTAATAACTAACATTAAAAACTATTCAAAAGTATCAAAATATGAATACTAGTTCATTAGTACAAAAATGATCCAAAATTTGCACATAATTTTATAAAAACTAGTCCGTTTGCCTCTAGATGGTGCCATTTGACTTTAAAAGTATTTGGACAGAACCTCCCATATTTTTATGACATTCCTACATGATTAAAATCATGCTTTTAAACCTGTAATAACATTTTACAAGCTAATTCCCATATATATACCTCCAAGAGAATTTCTTAGAATGACATAAGCACACTTGAACTCCTTTTTCTTTTAAACAAACTTTAAAAAAAATTTGTGCATTTATCTATGGCTACAAACAATAACTAAATAAATGTAATACACATAAAAGGAATAATGTATTTTACATTCCTAGTAAAGAAATCAGATTACAAATGTAGACAACTTATTCAAACAATAAAAATACATGAATCCACATATAGCAAACTTTAGAGCTTTATATCTAAGTTTAATTCTCTATTTAAATTCTATATTTCTAGTAATATCAATAGGTACCTAGGACCTTTATTCATCAAAGAAAAACTTTGTTTTAGGAGCTGGAGCAATAAATTTCCATTACAAACTTAAAATCTCACATAAACCTCACCTTAACTACTTTGAGCTTTTGCTGAAATTCTTGCCTTCTACCAAACTGAATCCTGAGGCTTATAAATAAATTTTAGCACTCAAGAGGACCTGTAGCAACCATTATTTAAGTTGCAATAAGGGGAGAACTGAAATTAGAAAACAAAACATAGGAAAAAAAACTAGTAGAATTACCTTGACTAGTTTGGACCTATCTTACTTTCTAAAGCTCCAACTTGAGTTCTACCACTTAGAAACTCTTGAAAATGGTTGAGAGGAGTTGGTAGAGGTCTAGAAAGTAGATTGAGTAGTTCAAGTCTTGGCGGGAGAGAAAGAGGAAGAAAATGACCAGATTTCATCTAAAAGTGACACTTAATTTCTAGGAAATGTCATAACTTGAATTTGAGGGGTATTTTGGGTATTCTGCACTCTGACTTTCTATGTTTCCATCTCTAAAACATCCTTAACTTACTCATCACATTACTAATTTTTCCTATACACCCAAGTGTAGATAAAGTTTGTGAATCCTAGTTTAGAAAGTAAAAACTAGTCACACTTTGATTTATGATCTCATATGACAGGTCTTATTGTAATCTGATGGGACCTAGCCCTATAACCAATCATTAAACATAAAATTAAGTCAATTAGACTCTAATAATAATGTAAACATAGCATTAGCATTCAATTATTAGAATGGACAAAAGTGACATTACGCGATTAAGCTTAATCTAAGCTAGTTTAGTGCAATAAACACAAATCAGTGCTGTGAATGCCACCTCATGCTTACTTATAACCGACAAATAAAATGCTATGAATGAGTCTTAGATATTGAATTAAAGGTATTTGACGTGTTAAACGCACAGTGAATTCAGCTCTGAAAAGTGGGAAAAATATATTTTACCAAAAAACTACTATTTGACCAAGTTATCAGTAAACATGATCTTAATGCATATGCACTTAGTATCGTTCTTTATTCTTTTAGCACACCGAGATCTCTTTCTCTGAGAATATTGAATCTTTACACTGCATCGAGACATGTCGAGAATTATTAGTATAATAACATATGTGTAAAATCACATAACATAAGGAATGAGTATGTTACTATAAAATTGGTATTAATTACTTATAGATACCTAATATGCAATAGGAACATGTTTATTATTGACTTAGTATGCATGTGAGTATCTTGGGTACCACAATTCTCTCCTCATAAAATTTTATCCTTGACATTTGCTTACCCAAATAAGTGTGGATACTTAGTTTTCATCTCTTCTTCTCTTTCCAATGTAGCCTCTTCTACTTCATGGTTCTTTCCTAGTACTTTGACAAAAGGGATTTTCTTATTTCTAAGTTTCTTCTCTTTTTTATCCAAGATCTGCACTGGATATTCCTTGTAACTCACGTCAAAACATGTGAATGATTTGAAATGTACCTCCTTAACATAGAGACATAAAAAATATTGTACATGTTCGACAATGAAGGTGGCAAAGCGAGTCTATAGGCAACATCTCCAACTTTGTCGAGACCTCAAAAGCACCTACACATCAAGGGTTTAGTTTTTCTTTCTTCCTAAACTCATTATTCCTTTTATGGGAGTAACTTTTAGGAATACTTTATCTCTGACGTTAAATTCTAGTTTTCTTCTTTAAGGATCTGAATAACATTTCTGTCTACTTTGAGTACGTTATATCATTTTTTGAATATTGTCTGCTGCCTCATTTGTCTACCTTATCAATTCTAGACCAAGAAATTTTCTCTCTCCTATTTCATCCTAATGAATAGGAGATCTATACTTTCTTCCATAAAATGCTTTATAGGGGGCATTTCAATGGAAGTTTGGTAACTGCTATTGTAAGCAAATTCTATAAGTGGTAAGTATTCGCTCTAAGATCTATGGAAGTCCATTACACAAGCTCTGAATATGTCTTCAAGGGTCTGTACAGTTCTCTCTGATTGCCCATTAGTTTGAGGATGAAAAGCTATACTAAATGCCAATTTCGTATCCATTGCCTTGTGAACACTCCTCCAAACGTTTGAAGTAAATCTAGAATTTCGGCCGAAAATGATAACTTTTTGATCACTATGTCGTCTCACAATCTCTTGAACATATAATGGAGCAAACTGATCAAAGTTATATGTTATAATAACCGGAAGAAAATGAGCTGATTTAGTATATTTATTCACGATTACCCAAATAGTATGATGTCCCTTATTTGTTGAAGGAATTCCAATAACAAGATCCATCACAATCTCTTCCCATTTCTATTGTGGTATGTTCAAAGGTTTTAATTTCTCAGCAGGTCTTTAATATTTAGCTTTGACTTGCTAGCACGTGAGGCACTGCTCTACAAACCCAACCATGTCTTTCTTCATATCAGGCAATCAGTAATGCATCTTTAAGTCTCTATATATCTTTGCAGTACCAGCATGAATAGAGTAGGGAGTAGTGTAAGTTTCCATCAATATCTCCTTTCTAAAAATTCTACCAAGCACACACAATCTATTTCTATATTTGATTACACTATCGCTGAAAATCTAGGAGGCCACCTTCTTTCTAGATTCTATTTTACTCTTTAAATTCATGAAATAAGGATTCGTATTTTGGCTTTGTTTGATTCTCTCCAAAATTGTAGGATGAAAAGTAAGAGCTGCCAATCTTTCTGTTAAACCTGTAAACACAATCTATAACTCTAACTTATGTAAATCAATTAAGAGATATTTTATATCAATATACTTAATAGTCATAGCAGCTAATAATTTCCTACTTAGAGCATAAGCAACCACATTGACTTTTTTGGATGATAGTTATTTCCACAATCATAATTTTTCACCAATTCAAGCCATCATCTTTGTCTCATATTCAGTTCCTTTTAGGTAAAAAACTACTTGAGACTCTTGTGATTTATGTAGATCTCACATTTCTACCCATAAAGATAGTAACTCCAAATTTTTAGTGCAAAGACAACTGATGCTTGCTCCAAATCAAGAGTAGGATATCTTTTTTTATATTCCTTCAATTGCCGAAAGGCATAAGCAATGATTTTATTATTTTGTATCAGAATACATCCTAGGCCATTCTTCAAAGTATCACTGTAAACAACAAATCCTCCTGATCTGGGCAGTAATGAAAGTATAGGGGTTATTATCAAACGATACTTCAATTCCTTAAAACTCTTTTCACAATTATCATTCCATTGGAACTTTACATTCTTCCCTATTAAATAGGTCAATGGAAAAACTAGCTTCGAGAACACTTCTACAGAACGTCTATAATAACTAGTCAATCTTAAGAAGCTACGAATTTTAGAAATATTTGTAGATCTTGGCCAATTACTTACAGCTTCAACTTTCATTGGATCCACAAAAATATTATTTTCAGAAACCACATGACCAAGAAAGATAACTTTCTCTAACTAGATTTCGCACTTCTTAAACTTAGAACTCAACTACTTTTCCTGAAGAATTCTCAAAATAATCCTCAAATGTTCCATATACTCCTCTCTTGAGCATGAGTAAATCAGAATATTATGGATGAAAACTATAACGAATTTATCTAAGAAATCTATGAACAATCTATTCATCATGTCCTTGAAAGCAACTGGGGCATTAGTTAATCTAAAGGGCATCACTAAAAACTTATAGTATCTATATCTAGTTCTAAAAACTATTTTTGAATGTATTCCTCCTTAATTTTAACTGATGGTATCCTGATCTTAAGTCAATCTTAGAAAATACATAAGCTCCCTATAGTTGATCAAACAAATCATCACTTCTGGAAAGGGGATACTTGTTTTTTATTTTGACCTTATTCAGCTCCCTATAATCATTGTAAAGCCTCATAGTCCCATCTTTCTTCTTTATGAACAAAACTGGAGCACCTCATGGTGAAAAGCTTGGGCGAATAAAACTCTTGTTTAATAATTCTTGTAATTGTACTTTCAATTCTTTTAACTCTGCTAGAGCCATTCTACAAGGTGCCTTGGAGATAGGAGCCGTACCAGACAATAAGTCAATAACAAACTCCATCTCTCTATCAGGTGGTAACTCAGGTAGATCTCAAGGAAATACATCAAGAAATTCATTAACTACCACAGGCTTCACTTTTAAGTCTTCTCTAGTATCCATTATATTTGCCAAGTAACCCATGCATCCCTTCTCTAATAACTTCTATGCTTTTATTGAGGAAATAATTAGAATCATCGAGTTTCCACTGGTACCAGTAAAAGTGTACTTCTCTATACTTTGTGGTTGAAACATTACTCTCTTCTTATAGCAATCAATAGTAGCATGGTATTTAGATAACCAGTCTATACTCAAAATAACTTCAAAATCTTGTATATCTAATACTATCAAATCTGCAGACAAGTCTTTGTCAGCTATTTGGATTGGACATGCCTTGAGCATTTGATCAGAACATAAAGCTTCTCTTGATAGAATGGTCACACAATATTTGAAATTTAAGTATTCTGGTGTTTTGCCCAATTTCCTCATAAATGCTGGTGATGCAAATGAATGTGTAGCCCTGACTCTATTAATGCATGAATATGAATACCAGAGATAAGAATCTCACTTACTACAATAGAGAGGTTCGCCTCGGTATCTTTTTGGGTCATCATATATACCCGAGTTGGGACTTTTTTCTACTCATTTGAAGTGTTCGGACAATTCTTTACAAAGTGTCCAGACTTTTTATATAAGAAGCAAGTATCAGTACCTATTAAACATTCTCCACAATGAGTCTTCCTATATTTAGGACAAACGGTCCTCTGAGTAGTAGCTGATTGTATTTGTTGGTCTATAGCTTAGTATTTTTGGGGCTTTTGTCTTTTTCTTTGATTCTATTGTCACTTTCTTATATTTCCACCCTGCTTGAGATCCTCTTCCAAAAATTGTATTTCTCCTTGCCATATTTATATTCCTGCAAATTTTCCGAGCTTCAATAACTCTGATCTCAATCTCTTCTACTTCAAAAGCTTTGTCTGCAACCTCAGCATATGACATGTCTTTATGAACAGATATCTTAATATCTCTATAAATTTCTGCCTTGAGCCCTTGTAAGAGCTAGTTTACCTTTAGCTCATTTGTACTCACCATGTGCAGAGCAAATCGGGATAACTTTTCAAATTTCTTTATGTAGTCACGAATAAAGATACTTCCCTATTTCAGATTAACAAACTCAGCAGCTTTTATTTTTCTGTTTACATTGTTGTAATATTTTCTGCAGAATATTTCCTTAAACTGCTCCCAAGTAAGCCTATTGGCACTGCAGTGCTAATCCGTTTCTAACACGGCACCGCGGAGCTATAAGAGTGGCACTGTAGTATCTCAGATCTGCCCAAATTTTTCTGATTTTTTCTTTTTAGACTCTTCTTCTAAGCTCCCTCTTCCAAATACCATAGTGCTAAGAGATAGTACCATGGCACTCTAGGCTTTTCTTTCAAGGCTCCAATGGTCCATTAATATATCCTTAAAAGAGCTTTAAAGTTTTGAAAATAAATAAGACCTACAATATAAACAAAAACACCATTAAAACAACATAAAAGACTAAGAAACCTAGCAAATATCAAGAGCAATTAAGTGAATCAAACTTATCACCTGTTAACATCAATGATAGACTTCATGGAATCCCACTAATATCCAGCATCCATCTGGAATATAAAAGTAGCACATGAAACTTTCTCCTCATTAGGTATTCTAATGTAATCAATGACACCCTCAACACTCTGAATCCATTCTTCCGCCAATAATGGATTAGTTTCACCCCTGAAAGTTAGAGACTTATTCTTTTTGAATCTTTCACAAAATAGTTATAATTTCTTGTCTAGCCATAGCCTGAGATGGTACCTATTCTCTATATCTTTCCTCTCTTTCCATATGCCTTTTTAATTGTCTTACCTGTGTCTCAACCAACTCTGTCAACCGATCTATAACAACATCCTTGTTGGTCTTATTTTTAGTAGTACCCCTCCTATCACCCCTTTGCTCACTAGTTTGACTCTTATGTCTCGGCATGATTCTCTGTACAGTTGCTATTTTACTTACATTCAGGCATAATATCCAATAATAGAAAGATAACATATCATAATATATAGCATCAAATTTAATCCAAACACAAGAAATTAAAACTTACTAGTTGACTGGGGTTTTTGTCACATGATCATACACATGTAGGTAGTCTTCAAAAATGATTAAAGCTCGGTTCTGATACCAATACTGTAACACCACTGAGTTTAACTATATTATCATATACAACAAAACTATGAAGTATTATTCTTTCTTAAATCATATCTTCAATTTTATAAAAAGGTGGGCAAATTCGAACTTTCCTAAAACTTTTACACAAAGCAATTATGTGGCACTACTTGCTGAAGGTGTCTTTACAAAAGGCACAAATAAAAGAAGTTTTCATCAGTCTAATTTACTATCAGTAGTATTCACATTATACCAAAATATCTCAACACAAAAATCTCACCTACAGGTCAAGCTCGTCCACATCTATATGATTATGGCGACAAAAGGCAAGCCAAGTAACCAGCTACTTAACACGAAAATGTGTCTCCTCATCTGCATCACAAGACTAAAATAAGCTAAAACTCGGTAAGTAAAAAATATGCATGCTTATGTATGCTTTAAAATCTCATCAAATTCCCATTGTATATTTTTTTTTCTAAAACATTTAAGTCCATATATTTTCTTTAAAAACATCACAACTGGGCCTCTTAGCACACTGCTAGTCTCATAAGTCGATAGGCCATGATAACATTAGGTAGTAACTCTGGCCAAGAGTAAAAATAATGTACAATCGTCGTATGACGTTTTTTAAAACTCCTTCTCTCATCAAAAGGGCATCCCAAACTACGCTAATATTATCCTGCTTTAACGAGACGCATCATAAGATCCGTAACTCCTGTTTCAATAGACTTACCTGCCCAGTTCCGATGGACTAGCAATTGTAATTAAAATTTTTCTTATAAGATTAGTACAACGGTACTCACTTTCAAATACGCTGTAGTGGAATTCTTAATTTACATAAAAGACATACCATTTCATAACTTTCAAGAATAAATAAGTTTGATATAATGATATCTTCTACGTAGTTCTTGTGGCACAGTTGTAAGTATTTACTTACCTCGTGTCCTGATAAAAAATTAATAGTGAAAAGGGTCAATATCCTCTAGAGATTAGTTTTTTAATCACCTATCATAAATTACTATTATTCAAGATGCAAATTTTTCTAAAGTAATGCATCAAGATGCTGGAACAAGACCGAAATCAGAACTTTTACCAAATTAGGAAACTTGTTCATAAAATGACTAGAAAGCATACAAATCATTTGAGGTACTTAGCAGTTAATAACTAGCATTAAAAACTGTTCAAAAGTGTCAACATATGAACAATAGTTTATTAGTATAAAAATAATACAAAATGGCAATAATTTTGTAAAAACTAATTCATTGGCCACTAGATGGTGCCATTTGATTTTAAAAATATTTGGACAGTACCTTCCCTATTTGTAGAACATTCTTACATGATTAAAATCATGGTTTTAAACCTGCTATAATAGTTTATAAGATAATTCTCACATATACACCTCAAAGAGAAATTTTTTAGAATGACATAAGTACACTTGAACTCCTTTTTGGTTTAAACAAAGTTTAAAAAATATTGACATAAGTACCTGTGCCGCGCTTAGGAAATTGACACATCACACAGCCAATCAGAAGCCACTTTTAGAGACGTGGGAACTTGCACAACATTCCAAACTCAGCTATAAATACCCAGAATGTGAGAGGAAAAAACACACCAATTTTGAGAGAGAAAACTCTACTTTTTCTAGAGAGAGAGTGTGAGATGTGTGAGATGTCAGGCTAGTTTTTAGAGAGGCTAGAGAGATGATCTTAGTTGTGTAGTTTCTCTATTTTCTAGCTTTGATTCCTGAGAGTGCTTCAACGCTCATATATTTGGTTTGTTAAATTCTTTAATATTTTTATTTTCAATATATTATTTTCTAGTTTCTCATATAAATTCAGTCATGCTTTCTTTATGTGGTGATTTAAACTAGATTATAATTATATTTGTTTTATTAGTTGATCTTTTACTGCAGTATTGTCTCTGTGATATATTGTCGATCT
>JXTC01000106.1:148646-181576 GCA_002914845.1 Trema orientale
TCTCTCCTTTGATCTCGTTCTATAAGCCTCTCTATTTGTTGAGCTTGTCTCTCCACTAATTCAGCCAACCGATGTATAGTAGTATCTTTGTCATTGTCTTGATCACCCCTCTGTTGGCTAGTCTGACCTTTACCCCTTGGCATGATTTCCTGTACAGTGGTCCTTTACTCACAAACAAACATAATAGCCAATAATGATGTGTGCATCAAACTTATATAACAAAATGAAGTGCACATGTGAGATTAATTAGATTTACTAGTTGACCGAGCTTTCTGTCACATGATCATATATATGTAGGCAGTCTTCAGAAATGACAAAACTTCTGCTCTGAAACCACAACTGTAATGCCTCCTGGCTTAACCATATTGTCATATACAGCTAACCTAGGAAGTATTACTCTTTCTTAAACCATATCTTTAGTTTTATAAAAAGGTGGGTAAATTTGAACTTTCCAAAACTTTTAGACAAAACTACTGCGAGGCATTACTTGCTGAAAGTCTCTTTACAAAATGTACAACCAAAAAAGTTCTTATCAGTTTATCTTGCCATCAGCAGTTATATTTACAACATACAAAATGTCAAAATACAAAGAAAACATCGCCCACAAGTCAAGCTCGTCTACATCTGTATGATCACGGCGAGAGAAAGCGTGCTAGCCAACCAGCAACTCTATACATCATATATCTCCTCACCTGCATCACAGGAACTAATTGAGCTAATGCTCAGCAAGTAAAGATCATGCATGCTCATGAATGTGTTTCATGCATAAATTTTACTGAAATTCCCATTGTACTCTTTCTTTCATAACTTTACATTTTGATGCACATTTCTTAGAAAATGTTTCATTATAGGGCCCTTGAGTATATTACAAAATCGCGGCAGTCGATAGGCCGTGCCCACCTGTGCAGAAAGGAAACACATGGCCAATGTGAACCATACCTACCCAACACAGACCGACTAAGTAATGCACCGAATCTCATAGTACAATGCTCAGTCCCGGCAGTCGGTAAGCCGTGCCCACCTATGCGGGAAGGATGCCTGTACAAACCATACTTACCCAATGCAGACAGACTAAACACTGTACTTAAAATATATCTCGTAAAATCAGTACAATGGTACTACTTTAAATCCAATGTGTGGAAAACTTCACTTCTTTGAAAATCGTGCTTAAACGATCATGTCATGCTTACGTCTTTCATGAACAAAATAATAGCCATAAAAATAACGTACAATTGAAATAATACACATAAGCATATAAGAAAACACCTTGTATCTACTACTGTTCTTGTGATGCAGTTAAAACAAATCTTTACTTACCTTGTGTCCGGCAGAAAAGAAAGTGGAAAGGGTCAGTATACTCTGTGGCAAGGTGTGTGGAAGACCTGATATCAAATTTATTACTAAGATGATCATTACAATGTAAAATGCTTAGAGAAAACAACCACAAGACTAAAATCATAACTATCACAAAATCAAGAAACCTAACTACAAAATGAACCAAAATGTCACCTACTTTCACCAAAAACTAGTCCATTCAGTTCTAAATGGTACCATTTGGTTCTAAAAATATTTGGACAGCACCTCCCCTATTTTTAGGACATCCCCACATGATTAAAATCATGGTTTTAAATTTGTAATAATAATCAATAAGTCAATTCTCACATATACACCTCAAAGAGGATCACTTAGAACAACCTAGGTACACTTGAATTCCTTTCGATCTAAACAAAGTTTAAAACCAATTTTATAGTTATATGTCATCATAACCAGCCACCAAATGAGTGAAATGAATAATAGGATCGATAAAATATACACTCCAAGTTTATAAAATCCAATTACAAATAGAAAAACATAATCTACCACACATGAAAATACTTAAATCTATAACTAGCACACTTTAGGGCTTTATGTTTAATTTTAATCCTCCACTTAAATTCTTTATCTCTAGCCATAAATAAGGTTTTCTAGGATCTTTATTCATCAAATAAAAGCTTTGATTTAAGAGCTAAAGCAATAGAAATAAGTTACTAATTCTAAATTCTACAAAAAGCTCACCTTGACTAGTTTGAACCTTTATTGAAGCTCTTGCCTTCTACTTCCACAAAACTGATTTCCAAGGCTTTGAAATTGATCTTAGGACTCAATAGGATCTAGAAGAATTATTATTTAAGTAGTATCAAGTGGAGAATTGAAATAGGAAAACAAAACCTAGGAAGAAGAACTACTTGAGTTACCTTGACTAGTTTGGATCTATCTTGCTTTCTAGAGCTCCAACTTGAGTTCTACCACTTGGAAACTGTTGGATATGGATACAGGGAGTTGAGAGAAGTCTAAAAATGGGTGGAAAAGTTTCAGATCGTGGCTGGAGAGAAAGGAGAAGTGAATGACCAGATTTGGTCCCAAAAGTGATACTTAATGATTAAGAAATGGCATAACTTAAGTTCTAAGGGGTATTTTGGAAATTTTGCACCTTACTTTCCATGTGTCCAGCTCTAAAACATCCTTAGCATACTCANTTTGACTTATGATCCTATATGGCCAATCTTATTGTAATTTGGTGGAACCTAGCCCCATAACCAATCATTAAACATAAAAATAAGTCAATTAGACTCCAATCAATAATATAAACAAAGTATCAATGCCTAATTATTAGAGTGCACAAAAATAACATTACACGATTAAGATGAATCTAAGCTAGCTTAGTGCAACTAAACACCAATTCAGTACAGTGACTGCCACCTCGTGCTTACCTGGGGCCGACAAATAAAATGCTATAAATGAGTCTTAAACATTAAATTAAAGCTATTTGACGTGTTAAACGCACAGTGAATTTAACTCCGAAAAGCGTGAAAAATGTATTTTACCGAAAAACTACTATTTGACCAACTTATCAACAAACCTGATTTTAATGCATGTGCATATAGTATTACTATTCACGAATGTATTCTTTGTTCTTCTCACACACCAAGCTCTCTTTTTGAGGGTACTGAGCCTTTACACTGTATAGGAGCACTTCAACAAATATTAGTGCAATAATACATATAAAAAGCATTTAACAGTCTGCTTAAGTAATTTACCATGAAATTGACTCTAGTTTTATGATATGTCTGTTATGCAATATGAACATGTTTATTATTGGCTTATTTATGCATGTGAGAATCTTGGGCATCACAGGAAGACTACAAAAAATTCGTTAGGGACCAACCGATGGCGTTGCCGCCATCGGCTCTCCGATGCTTAAGTCAGAAACTTTCTAAGAAACAAAGAAGTGAAAAGAGAGATTTTAGAAGTGATACTGTTTTAGGTGGATTGCATTCCAACTATTGTTGATGTCGCGTCCATCTTTTGTCTGAAGTTTGTATGCACCATGTCCTACTACCTTGGGGATTAAGTAGGGACCTTCCCATGTTGGAGCAAGTTTTCCTGCTCCAGTTTCCTTTGTATTCTGGAACACTCTTCGAAGCACCCAGTCGTCTACTTTGAATGTCCAGGTGCGGAGATCTTTGTTGTAGTGTCTTGCTATGTTTTGTTGATATGCAGCTATCCGCACCAAAGCTTTTTCCCTTTTCTCATCTATTGTGTCTAGCTCATGCTCCATATTTCTCCAATTCTGTTCATCTGTTGTGAACTCAAATCAGGCTATTGTTACTTTGCCTTCGGTGGGGATGACTGCTTCTGCTCCGTATACTAAAGAGAGTGGTGTTTCTCTAGTTGATGTTCTTGCTGTTGTTCGGTATGACCATAGAACTCCTGAAAGCTCGTCAGCCCACCGTCCCTTTGCTTGTTCCAGGCTTTTTTTGAGAGTGTTCAAAATTGTTTTGTTGGAAGATTCTACTTGTCCATTTGCTTGCGGGTATCTTGGTATTGAAAAGCTCAGCTTGATATTCCAAAACTTGCAGAAGTCTTGGAAGTCAGTACTGATGAATTGTGAAGTGTTGTTAGTCACGATCTCTTTGGGGATCCCATATCGACATATCACATCTTTCCAGATGAAACTTTTCACCTCGCGATCTCGCACTTGATGGAAGGACTCTGCTTCTATCCATTTAGTAAAATAATCTGTGACTGCAAGCATGAAGACTTTTTGTCTGGGTGCAGTTGGAAGCTTGCCAACGATGTCCATCCCCCATTTCATGAATGGCCGGGGAGAAGTGATTGGGGTGAGTTGTTCTGGTGGTTGATGTGATACCTGGGCAAATCTTTGGCATTTGTCGCATCTTTTGACATACTCCATGGATTCTGCTTTCATGGTTGGCCAGTAGTAGCCTGCCGTTAGGGCTCTATTTGCCAAGCTCCTTCCTCCGGAATGGTTGCCGCACTCCCCTTCATGAAGCTCATCAAGGATGTATTTTGACTCTGAATGGTTAATGCATCTTAAATATGGACCGGAGAAGGAACGTTTGTAAAGTTTTTCTTTGATAAAGGAGAAGCGTGCTGCTTTGGTTTTCACTTGGCGGGCTTCATTTCTATCCTCTGGTAATAAGTCTTGCTAGAGATAGTTTATTCTTGGAGTCATCCACGAGTCGTCGTCAGCTAGGTTGAATACTTGGTGCTCCTCACTCTTCCAAGCTGCTGGCCACTGCATGTAAATCACGGGAATTGTCTTGGATTTAGTCATTTGGATGGCTGATCCAAGGTTAGCAAGTGCATCCGCATGATTGTTGTCTCCTCTTGGGACTTGTTGTATTGAAAATTCCTCGAAGGATGATTGCAGCTCCTTGACCATGGTGAGGTAAGAGGTCATTTTGCTGTCTCGTGCCTGGTAGCTTCCTTTCATCTAGTTGATTATGAGTTGGGAATCACTATGGATTGTGATGCGTTTGATGTTCATTCCTTTGGCTAGGTTGAGTCCAGCTATCATGGCCTCGTACTCGGCTTCGTTGTTCGTTGTTTTGAATCTACACCGTATTGATTGTTCGAGTACATCTCCTTCAGGTGAGGTCAGGACTATTCCTAGACCACTCCCTTTCACATTACTAGAGCAATCCACGTACAAAGTCCACATGCTAGATCGGACTCCTTCCGTCATGCATAATAACTCTTTTTCTGCATGTTCATGAGTGTTAGGAGCAAAATCTGCTATAAAATCAGCTAATACCTGAGATTTTAGGGCTGTTCTTGTTTTAAAGGATATATCATGTTCGCTGAGTTCTACTGCCCATTTGGCCAGACGGCCAGAGAGTTCAGGTTTGTGGAGGATGGACTTAAGTGGGAATGTGGTGAGTACTGTGATGGAGTGGCATTGGAAGTAAGGTCGGAGCTTCCTTGCGCCTACTATCAAGGCGAGTGCTAGCTTTTCTAGTTGGCTATACCTTGATTCGGCATCTAGCAATGTTCTGCTAACATAGTAAATTGGGTGTTGTTTCCCTCCTTCCTCTCGTACTAGGACTGTGCTGACTGCAGTCGCGGAGACTGCTAGGTAGATGAAGAGCATCTCTCCTTTTTTTTGTTTCGAGAGGAGAGGTGGGTTGGTCAAGTATTCCTTCAGTTGTTTCAGCGCTTCCTCGTAGGCTAGTGTCCATTCGAAAGTTTTGGACCTACGCAGAGCTTTGAAGAAAAGATGGCAGCGTTCTGAGGATTTGGATATGAAATGGTTGAGTGCCGCAATACTGCCTGCGAGTTTCTGAACATCCTTGATAAAAGTAGGTGATGGTATGCCAAGGACAGATTGAATCTAATCTGGGTTTGCTTCAATTCCTTGTTGGGTGACTAGGTATCCTAGAAATTTCCCTGAGGACACACCAAAAGAGCATTTAGAAGGATTAAGTTTCATATTATACCTTTGGAGCACTTTGAATGACTCTTCCAGATGAGCTATATGTTCTTCTGTGACGAGAGACTTTACAAGCATGTCATCTATGTAAATCTCCATTGTTTTACCAAGCATGTCGGCGAACATCTTATTGACAAGTCGCTGGTAAGTTGCTCCTGCATTCTTTAAGCCGAATGGCATGACCTTATAGCAAAATATATTGTGCTCAGTCACAAAGGTTGTCTTCTCCTGGTCATCTGGATGCATTAGGATTTGATTATACCCAGAGAATGCATCCATGAAACTGAGGAGTTCATGCCCTGCAGTGGCGTCTACGAGCATCTCAATATGTGGCAAGGGGAATGAGTCTTTGGGGCATACTTTGTTGAGGTCTGTGAAGTCGATGCAAACTCGCCACTTGCCATTCTTCTTCTTCACTACTACGACATTTGCTAACCAGTCGGGGTAGTGTACTTCTCGGACTGATCCAATGTTGATCAGCTTCTCTATCTCTTCATTTATGATCTTGTTCCTTTCTGCGGTGAACCGTCTCCTTTTCTGTTTCACAGGTGGGTAATCGGGAACGACCTGTAGCTGGTGCATCGCAACTTCTGGATCGATACCGGTCACATCAGTGTGTGACCATGCAAAACAGTCATGGTATTGTTTGAGGAATTCTATCATCTTCTCCCTTAATGCAGGAGTAAGTTTAGCTCCTATTTGGACCTTGTGATCGGGATAGTCTGGGTGGATTTGGACTTCGTCTAACTCCTCCATGCTTGGTTGATCAGGATCGGATTTTGAAGGAGTTTGTTGCTGTAATTGCTATAACTGGGTTGGTTTTCCCTTCACGGTGGTCTGGTAGCAATCTCTGGAATCTTTTTCACTACAATAAAATAGGCCTTTAATAGCACATGGGCATAGTATTCTCAAAAAAATGCCACCATGTTCTTTTTCAATAGTATAAGTCTAAGCATTTATTAAAATATCAAAATGAAAATTCTAGTTCAACATAGGAAAAAAAATAAAAAGGAAAAACTTACCCATAAAATAATATTTTTATGTCTTTTCAGTTTTTAATTACATGAACTAATAATTATGGGTATTTTATGTATTAAAGTTCCAATTAATCCTACAATTTAACAAAAAAAACTCAAATAAATTTAAACAGGTGCCTTCCTGAAAACCTAATCCCAAATTTCCCCCCAAAGTTTGCCTTCTTCCCGAAAAGTTTGCCTCCTAAACCAATTTTCCGTACTATGTGTCATTCCTTAGAAAAAGATAAATAAATAAAAAAACAAAAAGTACTCTGCATCCAAAGCTAAACTTATCCCCAAATCTTAATACCCTAAATTGCAAATCACAATTGCAGAATCAAGAGCCCATTTGCCTAACCCAAAGACCTAGCTTTAGTCTGCAACTCATGAGTGCGACGAAGGAGAGCAACCTTCTCGTAAGCGACCCATCGACCGTCGCCATCACGAGAGCTCCGACTTCATCTCTAACTCGAGCTTTCATCTAGGCATTCTATGACTCGACCTTTCAGCTGCCTCCATCTCGCGAGCACCATCTCTATCTCCATCAAGCCGAAAATAATCTTCACAGATCCACCCAAAACGGACCTAACTGTGTAAGTGTAACGCCTCCTAGCTTAACCATATTGTTATATATAGCCAAACTAGGAAGTATTACTCTTTCTTAAACCATATCTTTAGTTTTATAAAAAAAGTGGGCAAATTTGAACTTTTCAAAATTTTTAGACAAAACTACTACGAGGCATTGCTTGTTGAAAGTCTCTTTACAAAATGTACAACTAAAAAGTTCTTATCAGTTTATCTTGCCATCAGCAGTTATATTTACAACACACTAAATATCAAAATACGAAGAAAACATCGCCCACAGGTCAAGCTCATCTACATCTGTATGATCATGGCGAGGAGAAAGCGTGCTAACCAACCAGCAACTCTATACATCATATATCTCCTCACCTGCATCACAGGAACTAAATGAGCAAATGTTCAGTAAGTAAAGATCATGCATGCTCATGAATGTGTTTCATGCATAAACTTCATTGAAATTCCCATTGTACTCTTTCTTTCATAAACTTTTCATTTTGATGCACTTTTCTTAGAAAACATTTCTTTATAGGGCCCTTGAGTACATTACAAAATCGCGGCAGTCGGTAGGCCGTGCCTACCTGTACGGGAAGGAAACACATGGCCAATGTGAACTATACCTACCCAATGCAGACCGATTAAGTAATGCACTTAATCTCATAGTACAATGCTCAATCCCGGCAGTCGGTAAGCCGTGCCCACCTATGCGGGAAGAATGCCTGTGCAAACCATACTTACCCAACGCAGATAGACTAAACACTGTACTTAAAACATATCTCGTAAAATCAGAACAATGGTACAACTTTGAATCCAATGTGTGGAAAACTTCACTTCTTTGAAAATCATGCTTAAATGATCATGTCATGCTTATGTCTTTCATGAACAAAATAATAGCCATATAAATAACATACAATTGAAATAATACACATAAGCATGTAGGAAAACACCTTGTATCTATTACTGTTCTTGTGATGCAGTTAAAATAAATCTTTACTTACCTTGTGTCCGGCAAAAAAGAAAGTGGAAAGGGTCAGTATCCTCTGTGACAAGGTGTGTAGAAGACCTGATGTTAATTTTATCACTAAGATAATCACTACAATGTAAAATATTTAAAGAAAATAAGCACAAGACCAAATCACAACTTTTACAAAATAAGGAAGCCTAATCACAAAATGAACCAAAATGTCACCTACTTTCATAAAAACTAGTCTGTTTGCTTCTAAATGATACCATTTGATTTTAAAAATGTTTGGACAGCACCTCCCCTATTTTTAGGACATCCCCATATGATTGAAATCATGATTTAAGACCTACAATACAATCAACAATCCAATTCCCAAATATTCAACTCAAATAGGATTATTTAGAGCAACCTAAATACACTTGAATTCCTTCCAGTTTGGACAATGTTTAAAACTACTTTAACACTTGTATGAAATCACAACCAGCCAATAAATAGATGTAATATACATAAAAGGATCAATGTCTTACACATTCCAAATCAAGAAACCAAATTACAAGTGTAGACAACTTATTCTAACAATAGAAACACTTGAAAACACTTGAATCCACCAATAGCAAACTTTAGGGCTTTAAGTCTAATTTTAATCCTCCACTTAAATTCTATCTTTCCAGCAATATATAAGGTTTCCTAGGACCTCTATTCATCAAATAAAAACTTTAATTTAAGAGCTAAAGCAATAGAAATAAGTTACTAATTCTAAATTCTACAAAAAGCTCACCTTGACTTGTTTGAACCTTTATTGAAGCTCTTGCCTTCTACTTCCACGAAACTGATTTCCAAGGCTTTGAAATTGATCTTAGGACTCAAGAGGATCTAGAAGAATCATTATTTAAGTAGTATCAAGTGGAGAACTGAAATAGAAAAACAAAACCTAGGAAGAAGAACCAGTTGAGCTACCTTGACTAGTTTGGATCTATCTTGCTTTCTAGAACTCTAAATTGAGTTCTACTACTTGGAAACTGTTGGATATGGATAAGGGGAGCTGAGAGAAGTCTAAAAATGGGTGGGAGAGTTTCAGGTCATGGCTGGAGAGAAAGGAGAAGAGAATGACCATATTTGGTCCCAAAAGTGATACTTAATGACTAAGAAATGGCATAACTTAAGTTCTAAGGGGTATTTTAGGTATTTTGCTCAATACTTTCCATGTGTCAAGCTCTAAAACATCCTTAGCATAGTCACCACGTTGCTGGACAATCCTATGCACCCAAATCTAGCCAAAGTTGGTAAATCCTAGCTTAGAAAGTGAGATCTAGTCATACTTTGACTTATGATCCTATATGGCCAATCTTATTGTAATTTGGTGGAACCTAGCCCCATAACCAATCATTAAACATAAAAATAAGTCAATTAGACTTCAATTAATAATGTAAACAAAGTATCAATGCCTAATTATTAGAGTGCACAAAGATGACATTACGCGATTAAGCTGAATCTAAGCTAGCTTAGTGCAACTAAACACCAATTCAGTACAGTGACCGCCACCTCATGCTTACCTGAGGCCGACAAATAAAATGCTATAAATGAGTCCTAAACATTAAATTAAAGCTATTTGACGTGTTAAATGCACAGTGAACTTAACTCCGAAAAGCGTAAAAAATGCATTTTACCGAAAAACTACTATTTGACTAACTTATCAACAAATATGATTTTAATACATGTGCATATAGTATTACTATTCACGAATGTATTCTTTGTTCTTCTCACACATCAAGCTCTCTTTTTGAAGGTACTGAGCCTTTACACTACGTAGGAGCACTTCAGCAAATATTAGTGCAATAATACATATCGAAAGCATTTAGCAGTCAGCTTAAGCAATTTACCATGAAATTGACTCTAGTTTTATGATATGTCTATTATGTAATATGAACATGTTTATTATTAGCTTATTATGCATGTGAAAATCTTAAGCGTCACAGTAAGTTCCACACATACAAAACTCTCTCTTTCCTTTTCTCTCTACATCAATCAATTTGGTTTTTGTCTTAGTCGATTGTCTTTTCAAACAACTATTTTTTTAATTGAAACTTAAATCTCATCGGCATTCATCAAGTTCTAGATGGTCTCCTCAATATGTTCTCATCTATGTTCATGAGTCATTGAATAATTGGGGTGAAAGAAATTCTAGGATCTTCGAAGACTCTGGTTGCTCGGATGGGGAGTTGTGGAGTCAAATTATTTTTCAGGTGGTAATTTGGTTAAAGGACCAAAAAGGCTTCAAGAGTCTAGCCTTTGCCGACTAATTGGGGACTGGTCATGTATTTTTTTTTTTTTTTTTTTTTGAGAAAGGGGACTGGTCGTGTTGAAAGAGCCTCTGCTCACGTTTTAGGAGCAGAGTCTCTTTGTACTTTTTCTTCGACAGTTTTAGTTTTTCTTCTGGAGATCTTGTTCCATCTTTGGACTTTTTCCCTTCATTTAATTAAATTTCTCATTTTCTTGAAAAAAAATGATTCATTGAATATTAATCCTTCCTTAAATGAAGCTCTATTTTGTCTATAAATTTGGGGGTTTTTTTATCAATGATTTTGAGGATTATATATGAATTTGTGGTTCTGATATGTGATTTGAGGATTATTTTGACTAATAAATTTTTGATTTTATCTGACTATAGAATGTACTTCTTGAAGTTCTGTGTATATTAGTACTGTTTCTTCCTCTGGAATTATTTTAAAAGAGGAAAAAAAGAAAACCATTCACATGTGGCTTTGTGGTTGAGATTATATGATATGGATCTTACTCATCTCTATTGAATTGATTTGGAGCTGAACTAAATCTCAGCAGATGAACTAATTCTCAACAGAGAAACAAGGGAACTCAGTCCCTATAGTTTCAGCTCAAGCTCACACCATAAAGAAAAACTGCCAAAGAGAATTTCCACTTCGTTCAGGTGGTTTTTTGCTTCTATTTTCTTGTTTCGTTTAAATTCTGCTCATTATTTCAAACGCGTTACTTCACTTTGTTCTGTTTTTAGTTTTATGGTGTTGATCAATGAATGCTAGTATGTAAATGTGACAATCCAGTATTTAGGGTCAAGGTTGTCTATATATGTAACTTCTAAGATAGTTCATTTTTTCTTTGTTGGACTTTTTCTTGTAGGCCCAAATACCGATTATGTTCTCTCTGTTAGACTTTTTCTTGTAGGCTGAAATATGGATAGTGTTGATCTTATTAAAAAAGTGTACTATATTCCAACTTCACGTGGTTAATATTTACACTAGTTGACAACATTAATGGAGCAAGTTTGAATACAATGAGTCATGAGTCATCAAACTAGCTTATGAGAGATCTATTTTTCGTCTTATTCTAGTATATATGATACTATACTTCATATCAAAATATTGAATGTACACTAGACTAAAGCCTTGATACAAGTATGAAGATCAAATGGTAAAGGTATAGCTGCAAGGAAAGAAAGTCCATATTTTAGCTTTATTTTAAGAAATTGAATCCAAACTTAATATAAATCAAGATAAAGATGGATCAAAACAAGAAAAGATTATCAAAATTTTCATATTTTAGAAAAAAAATGGTGAAATATAATTAGGAAAATCGTTAATTCTTAAGGATGAATTGCTTATATTAAACCATATGGTAGATGTTTTTATATCAGATTTTTATATAGAAATTTATAATAAGAAATAATCTTAGTAAGCCATTTTTATATTAGATTTTCATATAGAAAGTTATAATAAGAAATCATTTTAGTGAGAAAGGTTGCTCGTTGCTTTTGTACCCTTACATGATGTAAAGGCATATTATGGTTTATCATGTAGACATAAATGTATAACTTCTAATCATTATTTGGATGGTTTTTGTTATTGCGTTAAAGGTAATGAGGAACGATATAAATTCTCTTTATATATCTTTTAGGCAGATATTTATCTTGGTGGACAAGTGAAGCTTGGAGATTTACCTTAGGGAGGAGAAGTAGAAGCTTGAAGATGGATGATAATTTAACTCGTTTGGAGGATAAATGCTCAAAATTGGAGGAGCAAGTGAAACATTTGCAAGAAACGTCATTCTCCTTACGAAAAATCAAGTAAGTTTATAACTTCTATATTAATACCTAAAAGTGGCAATATCTAATTTTTTTCAATTTTGTTGTAGGCTTCAAGTGCTAATATTCGTAGTGAAGAATAATCCAATGCATCTATTCCTTCTCCACTGGTAATTTAATTTGACTAAGTAGATTTCTTTTTCATTTTAGGTTTTTGAGATTAACATCTGATATTTGATTAAAATTCCTACTCTTGATTAAACTGGGCATATATTTTAAAGAGTATGAATACTATTTCACAAAAGGATAAATGCAAGTTACTTGATTGGTGTGATTCTAGAGAAGTTATTGCTGAAGGACTTTGGTTTTCAAGCATTCCAAAGGAAATTGTTCATCATGTGATGCTTGGACCTAAAGCCATGAGAGTTTGGATTGATGTGGCAAAGAAACTAGAAGCATTCTTATGGAGGCCTACTTCTGCAATGACTACTATTAAGGAACCAGTTGGTGGTAATATTCTTATGGAGGCCTACTTCTGCAATGACTACTATTAAGGAACCAGTTGGTGGTAATATTGCATTGCCAGCTGATAAAGTTATTATGGGGTGAGTATAATGACAACTTTGTTTTTATATATATAAGTTTTTTTCTTTTTTTATTGGAGTGACTAAATATACTTTGTACTTTGTTATGTGTATATGCTGTATATGTAGGAAATGATCTCCTTGTTTTGGGCTCATATGATCTGCTTCATAATATCATCGATAGATATTATCTAGAACTTGCCTTACAGTCTTTATCTTCGTGTCTCCTTTTCATATTGATTGTACAATGTGCTGAGGTTTTAGTTTTGTCCATTCTTAGAGCTTGATTTGTAGACATACCATTGTTGATGTTATCTTTACATGTACCATTATATGGATATTAGTCAAAATCAACACTGAATTATATGGTGACATATATTTTGTTGGAATTGCAAATTGTACTTTTTTTGCCAGTATATATGGATAATCATATTACTTTGTTTTATTTCTCTTGCTCAATTGCAGCATGAGCATTATGTAGCATGGACTATTTTGCTAAGGAGATTCGAGCACAAGTTCAATAACTCTTGGAAAGCATTTGTGGAAGGAAATTTTTGAATGTTGCATTTTGGACTTGTATTACTTTTGATAATATTATGTATGAGTGTATGACTTTAGGAAGTCTTTGAAACTTATATGTAATTTTCTTAATTTAAGACAAGCATATTGTACGAATCTTTTATTATACAATATTAAAGTACTCAAGTATTGATGAATTGCCTAATTTAAAGTACTTTTATAAATTCAACTGAAAATTATTTATAGATTTGCACATATATTCAAAGCATTTGAAAATACTACTAAAAGCAAATAATAATATCTGAAAAAGGCTATTAAAGATAAATAACAGCTGGTGGAAAAAGCTATAAAATAATATCTACAGCGTGCAAAAAGTGTTATAATAGTATCTTTACAGCACTCAAATAAAGCTATAAAAAGTGTTTTACAGTATCTAGGAAACGCTATATAAAACTTTTTACAGCTTTTAAAAAACGCTATAATAACCATTTTATAGCGTCTATAAAACGCTATGAGAGAGTTTCAGCAGCATATAATAAATGCAATAAAAGGATGTTTAATAGCATACGTAATAGCATTTATAAAATGCTATAAAAGAGGGGGAAATTTTAATAGCGAGGGCTGTCCTAGCGTGCGCTTAAATGCTATGAAAACTCTTTTATAGTATTCTTCGCCAGCTATGAAAGGATTTTTTTGTTGTAGTGTTTGTTGCCCTTGGATTTCTTTAACTCCCCATTTGGTTGGAAATCTTAGGACTTGGTGATATGTTGAAGGTACTGCCTCCATCTCGTGGATCCATGGCCTTCCCAATATCATGTTGTATGCTGAGAGGGAGTCCATCACTAGGAACTTGGTGTAGAGGTTGACTCCTTCTGCGTATACTGGGAGCACAATTTCACCAAGAGTGCTTTTGTGTTCGCCACTAAATCCGATAAGGATAGTGGATCTCCTAGTGATATTGGATTCTGCTATTTTCATTTCCCTGGGGGCACTAAGAAATAAGACATTAGCAGAACTACCATTATCAATCAGAATACGTTTTGTAAAACAATTAGCAATATATAAAGAAATAACTAGTGCATCATGATGAGGGTTAAGAAGCTTAGTGGATTCAGATGTTGAGAAGCTAATCACTTGTGCAGGTTGGTGCACAACTTCTCTACTTGTTTGGATTTGTGGTCTAGCACTCTGCCGTGTATGTTTTTCTGCTGCAGAGTGGGTGACTCCGCTCACTTCTGATCCTCCTGTGATTACATTGACTGTTCGCTCATGACGAGGTGGCTCCACTGGAGTTGGCTCTCTTTAGTTGTTCATCCTTTCCCCTCGTTGCTGCATCGTCTTCTTTCCTTTATCAGTAAGGAGGTTTGTGAGGTGGCCTTGCTTCAGGAGGTTGGCAACTTCGAGCTTGAGAGCGATGCATTCATCCGTTCGATGTCCATGGTCTCCATGGAACTCACACCATTTGATTATATCTCTTTGGTCACCAGGAGTCTTCATCTTCTCTAGCCATTTTACCTTGTTGCCAAGTCCTTTCAGTATTGCCACTACTTCGATAGGAGTAATTGAAAGATTGTAGTCTGGTACTTTGGGTCCATCTCTGTGCTTTATCGTCTTTTCGAAAGGTCGGCGTGCATCATTTCTTTTGTTCTCAATTCTTCGGGGAGGGGGTAGAGTTCGGCCTTTTGATCATTTTGACGTCTGTCTATTCTAGAGTCCCTTCAAATATCCCGTCATGAGTAGGAGAGAGACGAGTAGTAATAGTTGGCCTCGTCCTCCTCCCACTTGTTTTGTGCCCATGCTATGGCTATGACATCCTCCATGGTTCCGCATGGATATTTAGTCAACTCCTTGTAGAGGTCAGAGTCGTGGTGGAGTCCTTTCCGGAAGGCTGAGATTGCTGTGAGTTGGTTGCAATTGGTTATGGAACCTTTTCCTTGTTGATGCGGCCTACAAAATTTTGTAAAGGTTCTCCTCTCCTTTGAACTACACCATAGAGGTCCTCTGACTGCTTTTCTAATTTCCTGCTGCTAGCAAATTGCTCCACAAAAGTGTTCATTAATTGAGCAAAAGAACGAATAGAATTATTAGGTAAGTTTGTATACCACTGGAGAGCTGGTCCAATTAAGCTAGAACCAAACCCCTTACACATGCAAGCTTCCCTCAAGTCTCGTGGGATAGCTACAGTAAATATTCTCTGTCTGTATTGGGTGATGTGGTCGTCTGGGTCAGTGGTCCCATCGAACATCTTCATGTTTGGGAAATTGAATTTTCGTGGCATTTCTACCAAGGATATCTCGTCAACGAATGGGGAGTCGGCATAACAACTAGTCGCACTCTTCTTTATAGGAGCTGGAACCCCTGGGATCCTCTGGATGAGTGCCTCCATTTCAGCTAGTCTGCGTGTCAGTTCTGGATCATCATTAGGCTGGTGCAGAGTTGCATAATGCGGGGTAAGTCCAAGTGCACTCTGCTGGGAGTGCCAATTTATAGGCTGTTGTCCACGTGCATTCTGCTGTCCGAATGCACCTTGCTGTCTGAGTGTACCCTGCTGGATCTGTCCAGCTGTAGGCTGTTGTCCGGGTGCACTCTGTTGTCCAAGTGCATTTTGCTGTCCGTGTGCATCCTGTTGGGTCTGTCCAGCTGTAGGTTGCTATCCCAGTGCACTATGTTGTCCGAGTGCATCCTGCTGGGTTTGTTCGGCCACATGTTGCTGTCCGAGTGCACCTTGCTAGGTATATCCAACCACCAGCTGATGTCCGAGTGCACTCTCATGTGTCTGTTCAGGTACAACCAACTATCCACTTGCATTCAAAGTTGAATTTACTATATTAGGTAAAGTAGTTGGGGTTTGGAAGTACCCATTGGAAGTAGACAGATCTCGTGCAAATTGTCTTATGTCGCCATGATTTGCCATGGGAGTGAAGTCATCAAGAGGTTGCATCGGATTAACTACAATCCTAACACGTGAAGGTTGCTCAATGGTTGATTGGGCGGAGAGCGATTTCATCCTCACAAGTAACTCGGCATTCTTCGTTCTTATGGCAGCGTTTTCCGCCTCAAGCATTTCCATCTTCTCACAATTTTCATTCATTTGGGCACCGAGAGCTGCGATCTAGGCTGAGAGGTCAGGTGCCTCGCTGAAGTCAGCCATGGCTTCGTTGGTAGAGTGCTCTTTCGTCTTTCATTGTAAGTATGATTGCTAGGGCCCCACGGTAGGCGCCAAATTGTAGAGGCTCCTTTCTACAATTATGGAATTGGGCCGCGAACAACCTGTCAAAACCAAAAGACGTAAGAGTTCGAATAAGAACACTGGGGTGATGCCAGCCAAAGGGACTCCGACGCTCAAATCAGAATGCAACTTATGTAGATATGAATATGACAAAGCATATAAGTAATTTAATGAATAGAAACACAAATCTGGATGTAGAGTCATATTGGTAGACTATGGATGAATTTAGATATCTTAGATGGCTCCAAGATAAGTTATATGATCTTAGTATTTAAGGGGTGAACGTTGATATGAATCAAAGAGAAAGAGAGAGAATGCAAGAGTAGGCTATTCCGAATTGATCTGCCTTTAGGTATCGTTTCGATTCCTACTTATTGGAGTCTTCTCAGACCCGTTGAAGGCAGCTGTCTTATTTTGAATTTGGTAATAACTGGAGGTAGCTGTTATGCTCTGAAATTGGTGAATTGGTGGCAGTTGAAGCCAATTTGTCATACTCTAAAATTATTAGTATGTGGTCCCGTATTTTGAATTAGTCTCGCGGACTAAGTCAGAGATTCTTTACTGAGGATATCTCTAAGATTTGTTGGGTCCCTCATTGTAGTTGTGGTCAAATCGGGTCTCGGATAAAGTCCTTGGCTAGCAGGTTAATTGGACTTTGGCTATTGGAGATAATTTCATGGGTTGGGCCTTATGAGCCCATTTCTTGTTTGGCCTGATTATAGTGTCGACGAGCTTTTTAGACGTAAAGGTCCATTCTATTTGAACTTTTAATTATCTAACCATTTTTTGACCATTACATAGTGAAATGCTCAAAATATGCTTTCGATAAGAGTTTAACGTGTTTAAGTCAATATTTCTTATTAGACAATGTGTAATTTTGCATATAAGTAGTAAGCACTTAAATTTATTCAAAAAAAAAAATAAAAGGGTCAGGTTGGTTTTCATTATTACTACGATTAGTTACATATATTAATTTTATAAGTTTCTTATATTTATATATTTAAGTACTTAGTATCAAAAAAAAAACAATAATAATAAAATAAAATAAGGGTGGAGAAACCGACTTGGAAAATCGGCAACTAAAGGTACCACAATAAAGGCTTCAATCTCCTGTGTTTCTCGTAGATCATTGTTCTTCCACCACCAACTTAACCTGCTTCATCACCCTCCTTCAATATTTCTTTTAGATATTAAGCGTATACCTAGTTTTCCGTGATTTTATTAAGAAAAGTAACAGTGAGATTTTGAGTCCCAAATCGTCTTTAGAAGGTACTTTCTTTATAAATATTTTTCTTTGGCACTTTGGCGTGATTTACATATAGGAGATTATTATGGATTTTTGTAGTTATGATATTGAATTATAATTGTATATATATGTTTAAGTTATAAGTGAAATTGGTGTGGTTAATATTTCTCCTTATTCATATAAAGTTGGTTGTCTTATTAATTGCTTAGTTATTTGCGTAATTGAAATGATATACATGCTTTACTAGATTTCATACTGTTGGTTTTTAAAACGATTTTTGCATAAAGTTGGTTGTCTTATTAATTGCTTAGTTATTTGCGTAATTGAAATGATATACATGCTTTACTAGATTTCATATTGTTGGTTTTTAAAACGATTTTCGCAGCGGAAGATTGGCCCAGGAACAATCAAAAATTTTCTTAAAACAATTGACTATATGAGTGCATAGCATTAATTCATAGCAAATAGAAACATACAAAGAGAATAGATCTAATACCTCTTGTAGCCTATCAGCAGATCCTAGCTTTTCTATCTTCTAAACCACGATCTTCCAATCAAGCCTCAAGCACAACTGGATGAATATGTGAGCGTTGCGTACAATTTCTTAAACTCACACTTTAGGCAGTTGTAATATTCTCAACACATGAGACTGCAAGAGTTTGTTCTACAAAGAATAGGAAGACTCTCTTCTTCTTCTTTTTTCTAAGTTATGGAGGCTCTGTAGAAAATAATACGTAGTTCTATTCTCTTAGGGTTTCACCTTATATATATATATATACATCTATTTATTAAATTATTTAATAAAATAAATTAATTAATCATATTAATTAATATATATATAAATGTAAATCCTTTTTTAATAAACTACCGTACATTTGTTTTCTTATTTTTTAAACGTAAAGTTTTTATTTATATATATATATATATATATATATATATATATATATATATATATCTTTAAATTAATTAATCTAATTAATATATGTATATATCTAAATAAGAAAAATTCAGTCAGTTTTCTAATTTTTATTTATCTAATTATCTGATAATTAGATATTTTTAAATTCAAAATTTAAACAAATTAGAAAACTTATCTCTCCATAAATTTAAATTAATTTATTCAAAATTAATTAATTAATTAATTAATTAATAACAATTATTAATTATTAACAATTAATCTAGACAAAGTGTGCAGTAATAGAAATAATGTATTATCCAGTACAGTGTTTGTAAGAGGTGGAATTAGCGACCTATAAACATGTAATTCAAGCTTTAATAAATTATGACAATTGATTAAACTCTTTAATTAATTTGTCTAATTTATTAATTCCAGTATTATTCCACTAAAAATCTGGAATTGCACTCTTGAAGTTACAGAATTAATTTACTCAGAAAACAGTGAGTAGTCCATCGATTTAATCATTACATGTAGTTCAATCCTCCATAGACAATTCATAATTGGAGCTAGGTCATATTCTGTTTACCTCTCCAATTACATCTTTATCCTTATATACCATTGATTCTCCAATGAACAATTAATTTATAAATCTATTATAAATTGAGTACTCAAACTGTTCAAGTCCTGAATCAATACACAAGAGAATTATCTTTCTAGCTTCGTAATGGAAGAAATAGATTCCATATCTGTAAGCTATATTCCAAGCTACTCATCTCATCATACTCCTAAGATACAAGTATTTTAGTTTGTTTAGGAAACAAACCTTTAACAAGTATGTTAAAAAACATAATGTTATAAATAGGAGTCTATAACTACTCAGGATTAAAATTAATTTATATAGATCATCTAGTGACATTATTTGAACTCTCAACAATTAACGGAATTGATGTGAGATTCAAATCATGTCTGGTACAGTCCTATATAATCGAATTATATAAAGTACCTCCATTGTGATGTCAACACATCAATAGTCCGGATAAGACTATTATATTCTCAATGTTAATAGATCGTACTAATAATATTTAATTAAAGATCCCAAACTTCAATTAATTATTACAGACTATATTTAGTTTATTATCCATAAATTTAATCCTCATGTATATAACACTTATATACTAAATTTGTGGTCACATAAATAAACTAGGGATTTTCTAACATTTAAAAATATACAAATTAAGCACAAATTCAAATAGAAAAATGTCATTTTATTAATTCAGTAAATATCCAAAATATACATGCTTTTAGGGCATAAACTCTAAGACATACTTGGTATACTTCTTCTATAAAAAAAAAAGGGTGCCATAAGATATAATAGATTTGGTTACAAAGTTATAGTAGAGATTAACACTGATTCTAGTTTTAAGTTCCATTTACACCATAAGGTTTGTCTTTTCCTGTTGCTTTATTAGATAAGTTATATAGCAATAGCTATTGATTTTCACATGGTATCTTATATATGAAATTCACGCCTGATTATATTAATTGAATAAGTCTAGTATTCATTTCTCATTTATAGTAGTCGATTATATTTTATTATTATGTAATTGAGGATTTACACTACAAAGTGACACAAAATAATTTTCTAGTTTCAGCTTATTTGTTTATAAGTGTGTCACTATGAGTATTTGAGTACTCTGATTTATGACCTTTCCAAACACATTTTATTAGTTTGGAATTTATATCTATTTTTCCGTACGATTAATCAACTAGTATTCTATATTCTCAAGTTTAATATTTAATATATGGACTTAGTGTATATATATACATAATTTTTATCAAGGTTATGAGTGTGAATTCGGTAATTCCTTATTTAAGTTATTGGAGTCAATATTTTAGCAACAACTTTAATTAATTCTTGAAAAGTGGAATGACGGTTTGTCTATGTGAGAATAGATAGAGTTCCTACCTGGTCATAATTAATTGTATATTATATATTTATATTTCCAATATGAGTTTCAAAATACATGTGCATCCTCTATGTTTTATTTACATGTCTACAATTGAGTTATTTATTTGATTTAGTATTCTCTTATTGACAAAAATTAAATTATACAGTCTCGTCCATTTCTAGCTAAATAAATTTATTACTTAAAACATATTAGGGTCATGTCAAACGTACCTTGAGTGGGAGCATTTCACATAAAATCACATGAAGTCCATAAATCGAAGTAAGTAACATTACACCTGCAATGTAAGAAATTCTCTAATTATGTGAATATGTGGTGTAAAAACCCGAATTTTTAGAGGGTAAATTGGGAATTTTACTAATTTTCGGATTTAATATAGAGGGATTGATTTGCAAAATTTTTTAGAAACGGGGACTAAATTGTAATTTTTGAGGACTAGATTGAAAGAGTTTTGAAAAGTGGGGGACTACTGTGTAATTTTTGAAAAAAATTGTATAGTCCCATAATAGGTCACGTGAACCTCCTCTTTTCCCTCCCCTTTCTCTCTCTACCTCACTCAATATCTCTCTCTCTTGCTCACGGCCGAAGCACCACCCAAGTGAGTCGAAGCTCACCCAGCCGCCGTCCAGCTGCCCCGACCACTGACGAGACCTCCCCATGCTGCCCCAAGCTCAATGCCGACCTGTAGGAGCCGCCGGAGAGCCACCGTCGCCGGAAATGCCATTTTTGGCCGCAGAAGACTTTGAATTTCTGGCGTCGTTTCGGACCGTTTCAAGTCGCGTTCTTGGGTTCGTTGGATTCGTATCGTCGAGAAGAATCTCCAGGTATCTATCTCGGGACTCCATTTTGCCCAAATCAAAAGTTGCTATTGTTGAGTAGTTCAAGCTTTGAGATTTAAGATTTGACTTTTTGATCGGACCGTTGGATTGTGTTTTTGATCTCATTTTTGGAATGTACTCATGAAATGGAGAAGTTTGATATATATATATATATAATGACTATGTTTGGTGACCGGCATGAAAAATGAAATTGGACGGTTAAGATTTCCTTCGTTTTGCATGCCATAGGTCCGGTTTTGGCCCGGACCCGAATTAGACAAATTTTATGTCTAACCTAGCTATTTTGAGTGCTAGGAATTCAGTGAAGAAGTCTGTTTATTGATTGGAAGTTCCGTTAAGAAGTTGTTTTCAAAAGTGAGCGATCGAGGGCTTGGAATTGGTTCCCCCTCAGAACAATCGTCTAACGACATCTTGAGGCTCCAACAGCGTGGTATCGCTATTCTAGTGATGGGATAGGGATTTGGTTACCTCTGTTTTATATCATTTTTGAATAAAACTAACTTTATGCAACATATGATGACAAACATGATTTAAGAACTGTTTTGGATATCTGTGATGGAATTTGATTATATGATATATATATATTGTATTACTCTGTGATTTTTCTGAGTGCAGATTATTTTTAGGTATATCAAAATAGGGTCGTTATACTGTTCTTTTTTCTATAAAACTTAATATGCTTATTTTATTGAAAAACCAGAGCACGACTGTTTTTACACTTCAATTTTATATTGCACGTGTCATAGGATCATATATGAGCACCGTGTTAGCATCGTGGGTTTACAGTATGGCGCTGCTTGCCACACCGTCGGTATAGAATCTGTAAACCTGCCCGGGGTTTGTTTTCTCCGATTACCTCCCCATTTGGTAGGCGTGGGCAATACGGTTACTCCTCCAGGTTTGGTAGGCGAGACATAGGTGTCCCCTCTGGGTATAGGCTTAGAAGTTAGGCAGGTTGTTCAGTGCACTTAGTGCTACCATCCTGGATTTCCATTGATGAGAGGATAAGAGCTCAGGGGTATGGGTTGATTTATATCTTGTGGTTATGAATTGAATGGTTTTGATTATTGTAATATCAAGTCTGTCCTGTAATATGATTTTCGTTTTTCATGTGTTTTAAATCTATAGTTATGATAAGTGAAACGGTTATGCACTAACAAAATTTTTGTGACTACAGTTGCAGTGGAATACGCACATGAAAGACAAGTTGGACTACATGCCTAATAAGAAATAAATTTTTATGCATTTGCATTCATATGTGATTGTTATAATAATGTGATTAATTTGTGTCTATTATTGAGTTAAGTGGATTATTCTAATAATTATTGTTATGTAAATCTTAGTCCAGTTCGTATTTTAGAGTCCAAATAATTTGATAATAAACTTATATATATATACCTAAGTTTTAACAAAGTACACATCATCCATATGATTAAGTATGTCTATTATTATTATTATTATTATTATTATTATTATTATTATTATTATTATTATTAGTATCGTTATTATTTTTATAATGATAAAATAAGTGTGTTGTGCGTGCAGTTTTGATTCTACCATTTTGTTTTATATGTATTAATATATAGATTTTATTTTATTATGTTACCTGTGTATGGATTTAGTTAGTATTTACTGATTACTATAAAATAAAGGAAATTCTAATTTAGTCAAAAAGGGAGAAAAGGGAAGTTTCCCACAACTTGATGAAACCTAGTAATAGGTTTATACATTAGTTTTAAAAAAAAAAAAAAAGAAGAAGGTGATAAATGATTAAAAAAAAACGTTGATTGATTTATTAAAAAAGAAAAACCCTAAACCAAAAACCTATATATATATATATATCTCATAAGAGTACAATTAAGCCTCCTCCTATGTTTTTCTTTACTTATCTTTCTCTCATAGTTGCTAAGAGTATTTGTGATTTCAAGAGCTTTTACTTAGTTTTCTTCAATTTTCAAGAAGAAGGTAAATATTTAAAAACACTCTTTTCTCTGAGTTTATTGTTTTATTGCTGTTAGATCAGAATTCAACTTATGATATATAGGGCTCGAATTTTTTTTAGAACTTGAAATTTTTGTGAGAAGTTATATTATATGTATATATGATTCCTGTAAATTATATGTTCATATCTTAATTTTATAATTTATATAACATCTAAATACATGTTAGTCGTTACCTAAGAAATCCTGACAGACAAACTTGATCAAATTTTTTTCTGAACTTTTAGAGGGTAAACGATTTATATTTGAGATAAAATTTTAACAACTTATTTATTTATATGTTACGTTATATTCTGGAAATTTTTATGATCATAGGGGTTTATTTTTTTTCGTTATTAAATTTCTTATTTATATTGTCCTAAAGGTCAGTGAATCTGATAGATTTGATATTCTCATTTGTTACTATTCAAAAACCTATGCTATTGACATTTTTTCAACTTGAAATTATTACTGGACATTTATACATGTGTAATTAGGTTCTCCAAATATTTTTATGATTTTTTGAAATTTCAAAAATTAAATATAATTTTCGTAATCTTTATTATTTTGCTGATTTTGGTGCTGATATGAATCCTGATATAGAATTGCATGAATTTAAAGTACTATCTAATGATCTATTTTGGAATCTATAATTTTTGTACATGTTTTATATTGTGTTAAAAATACTTTCATGAAGTTTCAGATTATTTTGATTTAAGAAAAAATCTATAAAATTCTATCATTGTGCACTGATTCTCAGTTTAACAGTTTTACTGGGTTATAAGATTTAGATTTAAAATTATGAAAAACGTACTAAATCTTTTTTATAAATTCTGATAATTTTTTTGGATCTTTATTTATATGTCTTAATGAGCTATGCAAAGTTTTAGGATAAACTAAATTATATTGTTGAATCAAAAATTATTTAAATATGCCTAGTTTGTTGAATATTTACAGATTTAGTTTTGTTATGAAAATTATTATGTTATTTTATGTTATGGATATTTTTAAACATATGAAATATATTTCTTAAGAGCAATGATAGTATGTGTTAATATTTATTTTTATAATGAATTTTTTTCATAAATAATAAAAAATAAAGGATAAAGAAGAGGCACGTAGTTTCAACGAGGTTGGTTGTGTGGTATTTCACTACAAAATTTTTTCTAAGGACTTGAAGTAAGTAAATCTCACCCTATGTGTTTATGTATAAATTTACATGCTATTATGTGATATTACTATGATCATTATAATATGTTGTTTATGCTATGCTATATTAGTTTGCATATTAATATTACATGAGTATGCACAAGTATTGCATAAATTACACAAGAGATTATGATTTTCAAAGAATGATTTCTAAAGCACTATGTAACCAGATTTTGTTCAAAGAAGAATATTTTTATTTAAGTATGTGTTAAGTTCTTGAAAGGAATATGTGCACCTGACTGAATGACTTACAATCACTATGTTAAGAACGAATGTTTAAACTGCAATGCAAGCCATTGTAGTATGATAGCTATATGGAATCCGAATAGCTACAAGGTTATATGCTTGTCATGACACTATGTTTCTGGCTCATAACTTCTGATAGACTTGGTATTACACTATGTTGAGCTCAAATATGAAAGTTTTTATGAAATGGTATCGTTTATGATTAAGATGTTTTTTCCAAAAGAGGGAGTTACATAGTCATGACTCTTAAAGTGCATTACTCATAAAACACAATATTCATTGCATGCATGAGATTTACTTACTGGGCGCAAGCTCATCGCATTCTTTAAAAATTTTCAGATGAGCAATAGATTATCGAAGGTTGACTGGCGGCAGCGGTGGAATCCCAAATGGCGTTAGGACACTTTTAATCGACTTTAAGTTTTATTTTTCTTGTATTTGATTTTTGGATTTAAATTAGGTGTTTTTATTTCGTAGGTTATTTTGAGTATTAAGTTTTGTTTCCGGATCTTTTAATAAGAGGTTTTTTTTTTAGTTTAAATAATTTTATAAAATAAAATTATTACCGGATTTTTCCCATTTGAAGATGAATACAGAAATTAAACATTTTCTAGCTTAGATGCATACTTCAATTTAGGGGATATTACAATTATACATTTTTATATATACATATGGATTGCCGGTTTTGGACTATTATATATGTATGTTTTGGACTAAACTAACTATGTAGGAACTTTCCATCACTAAAACATTTTCAAACGAGGTAACTGTTTTCCTACTGGGCATTTTATGCTCATCCTCTACCTTCCTTCCTCAGGTGGTGTCCAGTGCGACTTGGGTGATCAAGAGGATTAAGAGGCTATCTTTGACTGTAGTTAGTTGTCTTATTAATGCTAGAAGCTTAGTGGTTATTGTGGTGTTTAGATTGTTTGGATTTTGATCTAGTATTGAACCAAGATTATGTTGGGAATATGCCCTAGAAAGCAGTTTCTTTGTTTGGTATTTTAAATAATGTTTATTGGATTTAAGTGTTATCTATTTGTTATTAATAAATTCCATATTATGTCCCTATTATATACATATGATGTTTATGTTTTCTATTATGCAAACGTCTTAAAGTTTCTATGACTAATAATGAGTAATAAAAATTATTCGTGTGAAGTGTTCACATGTGGGAGACTGAATTCTTTATTTCATTATGTCTAAATTAAAAGTTCACATTCTGCAAATAAAGATGGAATACTTTATTTTGCCATAGAATATAGTGTTGTCTATTTCAAAGGGATTGATGAAGTCTCCAATCATCAAAGTGTCTGACTTCGGATAGAAACACTAGTGCATTATAAGAAAGTTATAAGTGCATTGAACTGGACCAAGTGAAAATAGAATTTGAGGTTAAGTACCGTAACTCAATATTCTATCTTTCACTAATATAGCACTATTGCAAGATTACTTTAATCCTAGTGATTGTCGGACTTGCTTTCATGAGTTTTATCTTTTTGACTTACTAAAGGACTAGTTCCGATTGTATGATTCGAACTCCGGTATCTTGGAAGATAAGATTTGTGAATTAACGAGAACGCCTTTTATGATTTGGACGCCATGCATATAATGTCACTTTGAGTTTTTTCAAGGACTTGGATAATAAAAAAACCAGGCACCAGGTATTCACTTTGTGAATTTGACTATGCTTGTAAGGGTAGTTACAAACACCATAGTCAATTATTATCCATTAGATAAAAAATGGCAACCCAAAGGTAAATATGTACTAGAGAGGTAATACAGTAATTTCACCTCACTAGTACGGCATTGTATCGGGGGTATATCTGCAGGTATAGTATATGGTAAATGGATCAAGTTAATTAAAGTGTTAATTAGCTTCACAGAAAATATATGACATTTAATCTAAGAGTGCAATATTGGGCCTATAGTGGAGTGCCTCAATATTAATAGACAAGGTCCAGTCAAAATTAAGAGTTAATTATGATTATGATAGTTGGCCCATTGGAGCTTAGACTATTTGGATCCATAAGGTCCCCAGTCTAGCTCACACATAGCCCAATACTAATTAGATGGTCAGTTGAGCCCAATAAGCCCATTAGGGTTTACATCTCTCTAATACTTAAGAGAAAAGTTCTCCTAAGTCTATGTACAAGTCTCACACGCCTACTACATGCATAGAAACTGTGCTTGGCGTGAAACACAAAGAAAAGAGAGAGAGAGAAAGTCGAGCTATCACGGGAGAAATCCCGACCTCGTTCATAGCCGCCGAGGGAGAGATACCCATGACCGTAGACGTGCAATCAAGGAGAAGGAAGAGCGTCTTCTGGATCATCCGCTCATCTCTCGTTGGGAATCAAGAAGGTGTCCACATACCGGATCATTCAACGGGCTCTAGAGAATAGACGGGAAGGCTCAATAGTTGTGAAGCGCTTCCAGGTTTTATATAAACTAAGATCCATGAATTGATTTATGTTAGATCAACGATCCTGTTTATTTTGTTTTATAAAGTTTCAAGAAAAATTTTAAAATACCTATTCCGCTGCGTTCTTGATTTATTTACAAAATTTCGGAAATCGTTTTCGGTAAAATCGTTTTTCGAAAATTTATTTTCCGGAATTTCCAGCAATTGATATCAAGAGGAAATGTTTTTGATGATCTAGCATGTCTTGTTCATGTTTATTCTCTTAAAGTTTGATGATCTATGATTTCCATGATGATCTCTTTAATTATGTTTGGTCTTGTTCACGTTTTTGAGCATGCTCTACTATGTATAATGATCATTAGATTCAATAAGTTTGAATGATTTAGCGATTAGATGTCGTTATGTTTATGATCATGTGATGTGTTTTTGATTATGATTCTAGCATGATCTTGATTTTCTATGTGTTTATGTTTTATATTCATGATAAAACAGTACATAGAAAGTCGTTTGATCTTTAATTGTGTTATAGTTCTTGAGAAAAACTATTAACAATTAGGTTATAGATTTTTCGGGTTCGGAAAAGCTGCGAGGCGATGCATGGCTAAGAGTCGTGCGCGCCGCTCGTGTATGCCACGGTGGGGAAACCCGCTCACTGGCTGTGCAGGTAGCAACCTGCGCATTGGCCGTGCGGGAGCAACTCCGCATGCTGGCCGTGCGGGTGGCACCCCATGCGCCAGCCATGTGGGCATTGCCCGGCTCCCGTGGCTACGCGGGGGTTGCCTCACTCCCGCGGCCGTGCAGGTAGCACCCCGTGCGCTAGCCACACGGGTGTCGTCCCGCTCCCATGGCCGCGTGGGCTTCGTCCCGCTCTCGTGGCCATGAGGGCTTCGATGAGCCGTATGGGAGTCGTCTTGCATGGTGGCTGCATGGGCGCTTTGCGAACACGTGGACGCATGGAATTTGTCCCATGCATGGCCATGCACATGCCGTCTTGCATGTCGGCCGCATGGACGTTTCGCGAGTACGTGGATGCATGGGATTTGTCCCATGCATGGCCATGCATGTGCCATCTTGCATGGTAGCCGCATGGGTGCTTAACGAGCATGTGGACGCATGGGATTTGTCCCATGCGTGGCCGTGTGGTGCCCGAGGCCGTCATCTTTCTGATGGATCCCGTTCCGACGTTCTGATCGGCATCCCGATGCCGTTGACGTCAGATTATCCACTATAGATAATTTCCTATTTTAAATTTCCTTATTTGAATTTCGAATTAGAGATAATTTAGGAAATTTGAATTAGTTATTTTATTTGATTTTTGAAATTCAAATTTTGGTAACTAGTCTAATAGGATAAGATTCTATCAGAAAATCCTATATTTTTCAATTTTGAAATTTAAATATTTGAATTTAAATTAAGGATAAGATCCTTAGTTTACTGATAGATTTAAATTAAGGATAAGATCCTCATTTTAAATAAATTTAAATTAAGGATAAGATCCTCAATTTAAATAAATTCAAATCAAGGATAAGATCACTTGATTTAAAGAAATTTAAACGACTATTTAAATGTGATAAGATCACATATTTAAATAGATTTGATTTCAAATTTAAATATGGATGAGATCCCACTATTTAAGGAAATCAAATCCTGTCAGTTATCATTATGAGATAATGATTATTTAAATTAAATATGAGATAATTAATTTAAATAAATAGGAGATTATTAATTAGATATTATGTTATAATATTTAAACTTTTAAATTCAAATATTTGGATAGATATTTATTAAACTATTTATGAGATAATTAGTTGTTAATTTGAATTTGAATATGATTTAAATTCAAATTAAGAGATATTCTAGGAAAATTAAATAGTTAAATCTTCTACTATTTAAATTTGAAACTTATGAAGATTTCAAATTAAAATAAGATAGAATATCTTATCTACCCAAATCTATTTGAATTTAAATTTAAAGTAAGTAGTTTACTTTAAAGAGATTTAAATGGATAATTGGAAATTATGAGATAATTTCATATTTCGCTAAATTTTGAACTTTCTACTTATTTTTAATGTGATTAAAAATGATGATTAGATATTATGAGATAAATCTAAATTTAAATTTATATAATTGGATATTTTTACTATATTAATTATTTGATAATTAATTTATGATTTGAAATTCAAATGTTGAATTTAAATCTAAAGATAATCTAAAAGATTTAATAAGATTAAATTTTCAAAAGATTACCTATATTAATTATTCAATAATTAAATTTAAAGATTTGAAATTCAAATGTTGAATTTAAATCTGGAAATATTCTAATAGATTAATGTGATTAAATCTTTTAGATAATTAGTTCTTGGTCCCACTCTTTAGCAGGAGAGGGATTTGAAATCTCTAGTTCATGTTGTATATTTTGGCATCTGTTATTATTCATTGCACAAGCTCANTTAAATTTCCTTATTTGAATTTCGAATTAGAGATAATTTAGGAAATTTGAATTAGTTATTTTATTTGATTTTTGAAATTCAAATTTTGGTAACTAGTCTAATAGGATAAGATTCTATCAGAAAATCCTATATTTTTCAATTTTGAAATTTAAATATTTGAATTTAAATTAAGGATAAGATCCTTAGTTTACTGATAGATTTAAATTAAGGATAAGATCCTCATTTTAAATAAATTTAAATTAAGGATAAGATCCTCAATTTAAATAAATTCAAATCAAGGATAAGATCACTTGATTTAAAGAAATTTAAACGACTATTTAAATGTGATAAGATCACATATTTAAATAGATTTGATTTCAAATTTAAATATGGATGAGATCCCACTATTTAAGGAAATCAAATCCTGTCAGTTATCATTATGAGATAATGATTATTTAAATTAAATATGAGATAATTAATTTAAATAAATAGGAGATTATTAATTAGATATTATGTTATAATATTTAAACTTTTAAATTCAAATATTTGGATAGATATTTATTAAACTATTTATGAGATAATTAGTTGTTAATTTGAATTTGAATATGATTTAAATTCAAATTAAGAGATATTCTAGGAAAATTAAATAGTTAAATCTTCTACTATTTAAATTTGAAACTTATGAAGATTTCAAATTAAAATAAGATAGAATATCTTATCTACCCAAATCTATTTGAATTTAAATTTAAAGTAAGTAGTTTACTTTAAAGAGATTTAAATGGATAATTGGAAATTATGAGATAATTTCATATTTCGCTAAATTTTGAACTTTCTACTTATTTTTAATGTGATTAAAAATGATGATTAGATATTATGAGATAAATCTAAATTTAAATTTATATAATTGGATATTTTTACTATATTAATTATTTGATAATTAATTTATGATTTGAAATTCAAATGTTGAATTTAAATCTAAAGATAATCTAAAAGATTTAATAAGATTAAATTTTCAAAAGATTACCTATATTAATTATTCAATAATTAAATTTAAAGATTTGAAATTCAAATGTTGAATTTAAATCTGGAAATATTCTAATAGATTAATGTGATTAAATCTTTTAGATAATTAGTTCTTGGTCCCACTCTTTAGCAGGAGAGGGATTTGAAATCTCTAGTTCATGTTGTATATTTTGGCATCTGTTATTATTCATTGCACAAGCTCATTCTCTCAACTTGATTCTTTATGGATATAAGTGTGGCCCTCATAGTTCTCAAAAATTGTGCGAGGCAGTCAATGGGGGTATAAAGGCATATACTTCGGATGGTCTGCCTCAATCATCTGAGTCGCACACTTTTGAGGCATATGTCTCGAGGCGTATACCTCAGAAAATCTGATTAAAATTGGTTGGCTGAGCTTTTTTTTTTATAAATGGGTTTAAATCATTTTTAGTAGCTTATGGCTTGGGTTGTGGAAAACAAGCAAAAAAGGGCCTTAAAAGAAAATGTTGAGGAATCTGAGGTTTATTGCAGTAAAAAATATTTCCTCATTCTTTCCTAAGTAATCTGGATTTATTAGGGAATAACTTCAGACTTAGTATTTATTCTTATTGTATTAGCAGTAATTGACCTTTTATTATTAATTATAGTCATATAAATTCCTAGTTTTTAGGATTTAATTAGGTCAAATTTGTTCCTTTTAAAGGTCTCTGTATTGTATCAGAATTTATTAATATAATACAAAATATTCAGTCACAAAACATTTAGAAAAGAAGTTAAAAAAAATGCCTTATTAATTATGTGATAATTAATTTGATATTTGAAATTTAAAAGTTAAATTCAAATTAATAGATATTTGTAGAGATTTAATTTGATTAAATCATCTACAAATTTATTTTAAATCTTCTGAAGATTTTAATTAGTAAATATCTACATTATCAAATTTTAATTTAAATAGAAAGTTTATATTTTATTTTAATGAGATTAAAATAATGATTTTAAAATTATGAGACAATTTCAAATTTGAAAATCCAAAAGTGGGAGATATTTTAATTATGTGATAATTAAATTTATAATTCAAAATTTAAATTCAAAAGTTGAATTCGAATTTTGAAATATTCAAGGAGATTTAATTTGGATTAAATCTTTTAATTAAATAAATTAAATTTTGTGAAAATCTTAAATATTTAAATTTGAATATTATCTCTCACAGTTATTATTTAATAATATCTTTCGCGAAAAGATTGTTCAATTATTAAATAATATTAAATGCTAGAATGATTGATAATCATTAACTTTTCTATTTTATTAAATTCTTTCAATACTTGATTATTATATGAATAATGTTGCATGCATATTCTATATAGAGTATTTAATTACATGATCTTAGTGACATGTCATATGGGATAGTAGAGCTACTCACATGCAAAATATGAACATGCTTACATAATTAATTTTAGGTTACTAAGTAAGTTAGATAACTGGATAAAATCATTAAATCCCTAATTATAAAATATTGAGTGGGAGAAGGTATGAGATACCTACGGTCTCCATTATTGGTTCATTATGTACTAGGATGAGCCTCGCCTCAGAATCTTGCTAAGCTCCCGTAGGAGGGTTTTCTTCTGGGTAGTACTGGAAATAAATTTCTTAGGATAAGGTATTAGGTGAACTATATGAGGCCGATCACCCGTAGGAGACGGTCTTATATAGAAAGCTTAACTACTGAAACAATGGTTACACACTCAACTCGAAATACTGATATCCTCCCGTAGGAGTTCTTATAAGTAGAGTAGAGGACTAAATTAAATAGTAGTTAGAAATATGGGATATGAGATATTTGTCTTATTTTCTAAATGAAATTGTTTCAGTTTGACTTATTAATTGCATGACTTCTCGTAGGAGGCTTGTAATTAATGGTAAGTTGAATTACCATGAATATTAGTGATAGTCCTAGGGATACTTCACTTGCATA
>JXTC01000106.1:181851-192237 GCA_002914845.1 Trema orientale
TGCATGACTTCTCGTAGGAGGCTTGTAATTAATGGTAAGTTGAATTACCATGAATATTAGTGATAGTCCTAGGGATACTTCACTTGCATATTGTAAATTTTATTTTATATTATCTTAATTATTCAAAATATTTATTACATGATGTTTGCTATTATATGGATTATTTATTTTCGTTCAAGTAGATATGTCCTTAATTCCTTTATCCACTGTACTCACACACACATAATTTGTATGGTTAGACTATGTTGTCTGGATTAATATAACCTAGATTTAGTGCTTATGGCTGATATGTTATTGAGTTTTTACTCTTATATGTTCGTCAACATTCACTGGTGAGACTAGTGATGAAAAATATAGCATATATGTAGTGAGAGAATTCCTAGATAATTCATTGATACATGTTGACATATGATGTCAAATACTATATGAAATTCAAGGAATTCAAACCTCTACAATATTATGCTAAATCTCAATGAGATACCTAATGAACATCTTCACTAAGCTAAGGTAGCTAAAGGTAAATTTTCTATTCCTTAGCTAGAAGAAAAATATTTCCTATATAGCACAAAAGGATATTGAAAGAAAATTATTAGGAATACATATACAATACTTGATTGGAAGGTAATGGTAATTTATTGTTCATTAATTTATTTTAGTGGATGACTTAATGAATTTTAAATAGGATTCAAGAATCATTAACCATGTTTGCATGTTTGTTGCAAAGGGTTCTAGGAAACCAAAGGGTTTAGTAAAGGCCAGTTCACTAAGAGTAAGGACTACAATAGCTATAGTATCTGCACATAAAATAAAAAATATTTAAATTCATGTTTGATGAATTTATGATTAGGGTTTAAAAATTGTCAAGCATTTAAGATAAATTTGATTTTTGTTTCATATTTGATGAAACGATATTATTCTGTTTGTCTCAACGACAAAGTTTCTATGTGAAAGAATAATATTCTTAATTGTACAAAATGACATTTTTATTGACCTAAATTATTCTCATTGTATGATACTAATAATGATGAGATTGAACATGATAAATCTAATCATAAGAAAATAAGTAAGTACTAAGAATAAGACATAGTTGTACTTCGATCAGATTAACCTAAATATGATCCAAAGATTGGTTAAGGATAGGCATCTAAACTTGCTAGAAGCCAAATAATCACCAATCTGTGAATCCTATCTGGAAGGTAAAATGACTAATAGGTCCTTTATTAGAAAAGACCTAAGAGTACAAGAATGTTTTAAAAATAGTACGTATTGTTGTCTGCGGGTCCTTGAGCAATCAAGCCCAATGAGGTTTTGAATATATCATTATGAATGATTATTCAAAATTTTATTATGTTTTCCTAATATTACTGCTAATTAAATTCTTTCGAAAAGTTCAAAGAATTGAAAGCGGAAACCAAAAAGCAATTAGGAAAAGCATAAAGACGCATCGATTAGATCGAAGCGTTGAATACCTCTATAGAGAATTCTTATGAATATCACACAGATAATGAAAACTTTTGGCTATGATTAAGTTGTTGTTTAATTGTTCATTATTACAAGATCTTTTGGGATACATCTTGGAGACGGTGATATACCTACTAACAGAGTTCCATCTAAGTCAATACCTAAGATACCATTTTGAAATATGGAAAGGATATAAAGCTAGTTTATGTCATATCCATATTTGTGGCTGTCTAGCATACGTGCTAAAAGAAAAAATGACTGAGTTGGAATAACAATCTGAATTGTATCTGTTTATAAGAAATCCAAAAGAAATAGAGAGGTATTACTTCTATAGTACTGAAGTAAGAAAGTATTTGTTAGACAAAATATCTCTTACTTGGAAGAAAACTATATGAAGTATTTAACCCCAAAATAAGTTATTTCTTGAGGAACTAACTGATGATGTAATCAGCCTATCTATGAAAGATAGAATAGAGTAAGCACTTAGGAAGGATAAATCACTAGAAGATCAACATATATCGGACCCTCATTGTAGTGGAAGGATTGTGAGACAATCTAGTAGATATTTGGGAATAGGAGAGTCCTATAACCTAGAAGCTATTACTTTATCTACAAAGAGGAAATAGATGATGTTGATATAGATCTTTGGCAAAAGAGAATAGAATCTGGAATCTTATAGATCTATCTGGAGGGGTAAAACCTTTTAGGTGTAAATTAGTCTATAAGAGAAAAAGAGGAATAGATGAGAAAGTAAAGACTTTCAAGGCAAGTTAGTTGCAAATGGATTATATACAGAAAGAATGTCTATTCTGGTGTTATGATCAAGTCTATTCATATACTCTTTTTCATAGTTATATCTCTTGACTATGAAATACAGTAAATGGATGTCAAGATAGCTTTCCTGAATAGCAATCTTGACAAATGTATCTAAAAGGTACAGCCAGAGCGATTTATTGGAAAAGGCCAAGAAAGTAAAGTTTGTGAAACTTTAAAGATATAATTTATAAACTTAAGCATTTGTCTAGAATTTATCGATTTGATCGATATATAGACGAATCTTGTATCTATAAAAGATTCAGGGTAGCAAAGTGATTTTTCTGGTTTATATATATTAATGATATACTAATCATTGGGAATGATATAGGATAACAATCATCAATAAGAATTTAGTTAGCACAATAGCATGATATTTGTTATGCTGTTGGTATAGTAAGTTGTTACTAACCCAATCCAGAACCTGAATATAGAGTTATAGTCAAGTGTATCCTTAAGTATCTTTAGAGATATAGGAATTATATGCTTGTCTATTCTGGAGAAAGATCTGATTTATATAAGATATATTAATTCAGATGGTCGATCTGAAAATATACTCCAGAGGATCAACCTTTTGTTATGTGTTAACCCTAATAGGGAGACGTTATAGTGAGTAAGATAGCCTTAGTAGAAGGACCTTGCTGATTCGTTTACCAAATCTTTAGTAATCAAAGTATTTGAGGATCACCTAGAAGGAATGGGACTGCGTAATATATCACATCTGCTTTAAAGGGCAAGTGGGAGATTGCTGGGAATATGCCCTAGAAAGTAGTTTCTTTGTTTGGCATTTTAAACAATATTTATTGGATTTAAGTGTTATCTATTTGTTATTAATAAATTCCATATTATGTCCCTATTATATACATATGATGTCTATGTTTTCTATTATGCAAACGTCTTAAAGTTTCCATGACTAATAATGAGTAATAAAGAATTATTCGTGTAAAGTGTTTACATGTGGGAGACTAAATTCTTTATTTCATTATGTCTAAATTAAAAGTTCACATTCTGCAAATAAAGATGGAATACTTTATTTTGCCATAGAATGTAGTGTTATCTATTTCAACGGGATTGATGAAGTCTCTAATCATCGAAGTGTCTGACTTCGGATAGAAACACTTGTGCGTTATAAGAAAGCTATAAGTGCATTGAACTGGACCAAGTAAAAATAGAATTTGAGGTTAAGTGCCTTAACTCAATATTCTATCTTTCACTAATCTAGCACTATTGCAAGATTACCTAAATCCTAGTGATTGTCGGACTTGCTTTCATGTGTTTTATCTTTTTGACTTACTAAAGGACTGGTTCCGATTATATGGTTCGAACTCCGGTATCTTGGAAGATAAGATTTGTGAATTAACAAGAACGCCCTTCATGATTTGAACACCATATATATAATGTCACTTTGAGTTTTTTCAAGGACTTGGATAATAAAAACCAGGCACCAGGTATTCACTTTGTGAATTTGACTGTGCTTGTAAGGGCAGTTACAAATACCATAGTCAATTATTATCCATTAGATGAAAAATGGCAACCTAAAGGTAAATATGTACTAGAAGGGTAATACGGTAATTTCACCTCACTAGTACGGCATTGCATCGGAGGTATATCTACAGGTATAGTATATGCTGAATGGATCAAGTTAATTAAAGTGTTAATTAGCTTCACAGAAAATATATGACATTTAATCTAAGAGTGCAATATTGGGCCTATAGTGGAGTGCCCCAATATTAATGGACAAGGCCCAGTCATAATTAAGAGTTAATTATGATTATGGTAGTTGACCCATTGGAGCTTAGACTATTTGGATCCATAAGGTCTCCTGTCTAGCTCACACATAACCCAATACTAATTGGATGGTCAATTGAGCCCAATAAGCCCATTAGGGTTTATATCTCTCTAATACTTAAGAGAAAAGTTCTCCTAAGTCTATATATAAGTCTCACACGCCTACTACATGCATAGAAACTGTGCTTGGTGTGAAACACAAAGAAAAGAGAGAGAGAGAGAGAGTTGAGCTACGACGGGAGAAATCCCGAGCTCGTTCATTGCCGCCGAGGGAGAGATACCCATGGCCACAGACGTGCAATCAAGGAGAAGGAAGAGCATCTTCCGGATCGTCCGCTCATCTCTCGTTGGGAATCAAGAAGGTGTCCACACACCAGATCATTCAACGGGCTCTAGAGAATAGACGGGAAGGCTCAATGGTTGTAAAGCACTTCCAGGTTTTATCTAAACCAAGATCTATGAATTGATTTATGTTAGATCAATGATCCTGTTTATTTTGTTTTGTAAAGTTTCAAGAAAAATTTTAAAATACTTATTCCGCTGCGTTCTTAATTTATTTACAAAACTTCGGAAATCGTTTTCGATAAAATCATTTTTTAGAAATTTAGTTTCTGGAATTTCCAGCAGATTACTACTTTCAACTATATCTGTAAACTTATGTATGCCATTTTGGTATTTGATACTTGTTATGAATGATAATGATGCTTAAAATTAAATTTGAGTTATATTTTCTGGTTATTATTCGATGTATGTTTAATGGTGATGTATACGAACTGTGGAAAAGGTTCACTGGATGAGATTCTAAATATTTTATTTAAAGGACTGTTTTAGAAAATTGAAACTTTTAAGACCTTTTTAAAATAAATCAAATAATTTCCCATCTTAGTAAAATTTCCTTTCTATCAATGGCCTGGGTTTTGGGTCGTAACATATGAAAACTGTGGATATGTGTACATACGTATCTATCATTTTGCTTTACATGAGACATGAATATGTGGTATATTTATATTGCCTGACGAGTATTGATGAATAGGGTGTGGCAGACCAGCGCCCAAATATGTGACAGGGTTCCTTTGGGGATACTCTGGTTCCTTTGGGAATACTGTGGTACTTTTTGGGACACTATGGTTCCTTCGGAAACACTCTAATAGCGGTATGGGGTGGACCTCTATTGTACACAGAAGAGATTCTTTGGGGCTCGAGACCTCCATATGACGACTCATGCTCTATTATATGATTTCTTAGTGGTATGTCCTCTGTTATGCTCTTAGCATCTACATACGTTACTTATTGAGTTTCATACTCACACATATTCTTACATTGCATAGGGTATTGCTGATATTTGAGATTGGAGGAAGAGCGCCAACTTTCTGATCACGGTTTGTGTGGCTTTCGACAATGTGGCTTTCTGACAGATAAAATTTTGTATTTATTTTATCTATATATATTATGAGTGACTATATGAGAGGTCTACTATATATGTGTGTGTATATATATATATGTCAAACTATATGTATAATTAAGAGTACTGGTATTTTCTTTATATTTTCAAAAACTTGAAGAAGTTTTTAATTTTTTATTATTTTATTAGTTTTAAGTTGAGTAGAATCTCCCGACTTCACTAAATATTTATACAAACATATTTACATACGTATGTGGAATTAAGGGATATTACAATTTTATTCCAAAAATTGAGCAAAAGGCTAATTTGCCCTTATAAAAATGTGGGTTTTATAGTTATTGGTATATTTAGGATCTGATTGGCTTTATTTTTAATTATTTTTTAGACTCAGAAGTTACTTTAAAGAATATTTAGATAAATTCTTAAAATAACTCTTTTATTCGTAAATGTTGTGTGGTTTTTTGACCACCACAAATAGTTGACCTGCTTAATCCCAAAAAAGACAACTAGCTAATTGAAGAGGAGATAATTACCCATTATTGTGTAGTCACCCAATCTCAATATTATATTGTATTTTATTTGTAGTTTCCTATTCACAAAATTAGGAAACCTGAAGCCACCCTCACCTATATAAAGGGGGCTCAGTCTCATAATTTATCATCTCACAATATCACACAATATCTGATAGTCATCTGACAATCACTTCACTATACACTCTCTCTCTGTAATCTCTCTCTACTCTCACCTTGAGACTTAGAGAAACTCTTGTAATTCTCCAGAAAATAGTGAAGAACAGTGGACGTAGGCTCATCTTTTTTGGGGCTGAACCACTATAAAATTCTTGTCTCCTTTTTCATTATTCTTTATTAATCCTTTCCCACACAAGCCACATCTCACAATTTCCTATATTCATTGTTGACAAAACCTCCGTCAACAATTGGCACTAGAAGGAGGGCTATTCCAGCAAAGTGTTCATCAATTTTGCTTCTTCAACAATGGCAAACACCAGAAACACCACCAGAAACGCTGGACTTAGCCAAAACCAGCCTCAAAGCACTACAGCTGCACAGGATAATCCTGTTCATGATCAACCAGCCACGACCGCACCAGAGAACATTATCCAAAGACAAAATCGCATGGAGGACACTCTGACGAACCTTCAGCAAATCACCAACCAGATTAATGATTCTCTGCGGCGACTTGCTGAAGGACAGATGTTGACTCCACCGCAACACGAACGTCCCAAAGATCGTCCTACTCGACAACCTGAGCGAGGAATTCAGATCCGAGAGGCAGGAAATTGCAACCAGCCCAGAACCCAACAGGTGCGTCTTACAGATTGTACCTCTAAAAAGAAAGGCAAGGTCGCAGACCTGCCACAGGAATCTGGTACCGGGAGTTCGAGCACTGATCGTGATCGTGGACAACCTTCCAGGAGAGCAACCGTCAATCGTGATCGTCAGAGCAGCGAGCAGAATCGTCAATCGAAAAGCGTCTTTGAAAGGATTAGCAGGGAGCTAAGGCAAAATCCTGCAGACCTGAAACAACACCTGGAACAGCGACGTAGCCATGAGCGATCCACATCGCATCATAACGACCAAAGTCGATCTCGTCGCACTAGTACAGTGGAGTCTTCACAAAGGTCGCAGCAGACCCTGCCTGACCAACCTGCCTTATACCATAACAACGACCAAAGACCACCCTTGCCACCAACTAATGCTCTTTCTCCAAACATCGATGTTCATAATTTGAGGATCGTATTAGATGCACTTGTTGGCTGGGATGATGAGCTCGCTGATGGGTATCGTCAATCGCCATTCAGCGAGGAAGTTCGAGCTGCTGCCTTACCTGCTGGATTCAAACTTCCCACCATAAATACTTTTGTCNCTTTATCAATCCTTTTCACACACAAGCCACATCTCACAATTTCCTATATTCATTGTTGACAAAACCTCCGTTAACAATTGGCGCTAGAAGGAGGGCTATTCCAGCAAAGTAGTTTGTCATTCTTGTTGCTTCAATAATGGCAAACACCAGAAACACTACCAGAAACGCTGGACTTAGCCAAAACCAGCCTCAAAGCATTACAGCTGCGCAGGATAATCCTGTTCATGATCAACCAGCTGCGACCGCACCAGAGAACATTATCCAAAGACAAGATCGCATGGAGGATGCTCTGGCGAGCCTTCAGCAAATCACCAACCAGATTAATGATTCTCTGCGGCGACTTGCTGAAGGACAGATGTTGACTCCACTGCAACACGAACGTCCCAAAGATCGTCCTACTCGACAACCTAAGCGAGGAATTCAGATCCGAGAGGCAGGAAATTGCGACTAGCCCAGAAGCCAACAGGAGCGTCTTACAGATCGTACCTCTAAAAAGAAAGGCAAGGTCGCAGACCTGCCACAAGAATCTGGTACCGGGAGTTCGAGCACTGATCGTGATCGTGGACAACCTTCCAGGAGAGCAACCGTCAATCGTGATCGTCAGAGCAGCGAGCAGAATCGTCAATCGAAAAGTATCTTTGAAAGGATTAGTAGGGAGCCAAGGCAAAATTCTGCGGACCTGAAACAACACCTGGAACAGCGACGTAGCCGTGAGCGATCCACATCGCATCATAACGACCAAAGTCGATCTCGTCGCACTATTACAGTGGAGTCTTCACAAAGGTCGCAACAGACCCTGCCTGACCAACCTGCCTTATACCATAATAGTGACCAAAGACCACCCCTGCCACCAACTAATGCTCTTCCTCCAAACATCGATGTTCATAATTTGAGGATCGCATTAGATGCACTTGTTGGCTGGGATGATGAGCTCGCTGATGGGTATCGTCAATCGCCATTCAGCGAGGAAGTTCGAGCTGCTGCCTTACCTGCTGGATTCAAACTTCCCACCATAAATACTTTTGTCAGGAAAACTGATCCACAAGACCATATGGACCACTTCAGCGACCTGATGGAGCTTCACCGAATCGATGATCTCGCACGGTGCAGATGTTTTGCTGTAACTCTCACAAGAGCAGTGAAGAAGTGGTTTCGAGGGCTCCAGCCTGGTTCGATCTCGTCTTGGCATCAACTTCAAACTGCGTTCTTAAGACAATTCCAGGCTGCAAAGAATTTTACTGTCCCATTAATCAGTCTGTCTGCCATTCGACAAGGTCCAGAGGAGACTCTGCGATCTTACCTTAATCGCTTTACCTCAGAGCTGGCTAAGGTCAACAACCCGCTTGAAGGAGGAGTCTTAACTCTAATGATGGCTGGGGTGCGACCAGAGACTAAACTCTGGGAGAAGTTGTTAGAGCGAGAATGCAGGAGTCTTGAAGACTTCTATCGAAGAGTCGGTCGTCATCTAAGAGTGGAATCTTCACGAGAGAATCTTCGCAAGACGAAGGAAGGAGAAATAGACGCGGCCAAAGATGCGACCGCGACCAATAGTAATAATAACAAGAAATTAAAGAAGAGGAAGAGTGAGCAACTGACTGAAAAACAGCCCGAACTGAAGAAGTGGGAAATCCCAAAAGCTCCCTTACGATTCAACAACTATATCGAGCTGAATGCACCCATAGATCATATTTATGCGGTGACAAATCAGCAGGTGCAGTATCGTCAGCAGGGGCCGATGAAGTGGGATAGGGCAAAACGTGATCCCAATAAGTTTTGCCGATATCATAACAACATTGGACACCACACCAACAACTGCTATGCCCTGAAAGATGAGGTCGAAAGGTTAATCAGAGATGGATGGTTGCAACAGTATACCAGGCAAGACGATGGAGGTTTACGTTAATGAAATATTGGTGAAGTCGAAGAACGCTGAAGATCACGTCAAGCATCTTGACGAGATGTTCAAAATTCTTCGAAAGTATCAAGATGAAGTGGAATCCCCAGAAGTGTGTGTTTGGTGTAGGATCTGGAAGTTTTTGGGATTCATAGTCAATCAGCGAGGTATTGAAGCAAATCCTCAAAAGATCCAAGCATTGATTGATATGCAGTCGCCTCGTAAACTGAAAGATGTGCAAAGCCTGGCGGGAAGTGGCTGCACCGAGTCAATTTGTATCAAGATCAACTGAAAAATACGAATCATTCTTTGAGGTGCCGAAGGGATTGAAGAAGTTTGAGTGGACCGAGAAGTGCGAGCAGGCGTTCCAAGATTTGAAGAAATACTTGGGTTCTCCTCCACTCTTATCGAAGCCAAATCTGGGAGAAGTTAATACTTATACCTCGCTGTCTCCAGATATGCGACAAGCGCTACGCTGATTCGAGAAGAGAATATACAGTGACTTGTCTATTATGTAAGCAAAAGATTACTCGATACCGAAATGGGATATCTGGAGACGGAGAAATTGGCACTAATGCTTGTCATTGCATCTAGGAAGCTTCGACCATATTTCTATACAGAGATTTTTTCAAGAACTTTCCATTGAAACAGGTTTTGCAAAAGTTTGAAGCGTCAGGCCAATTACTTAAATAGGTAGTGGAGTTGGGCCAATACGACATCAATTTTCGACCTCGCATAGCAATTAAAGGTCAAGTATTTGCGGATTAAAGATTGAATGAATGCAATAATACGACCTCGACGAGATCTTCTCAAGATCTCCATTCGGTCATTGAGCTCTCCATTACACAAGCTCTCAATTATGTTCGAGTATCTTCATGTTCGAGCTCCTCATTATCTTCGACCTCTACGAGATCTTCTCAAGATCTCCATTCAGTCATTACACGCTCTTAATTATGTTGGAGCATCTTCATATTCGAGCTCTTCATTATCTTCGATCTCGACGAGATCTTATCAAGATCTCCATTCGGTCCTTGAGCTCTCCATATTCGAGCTCTCCATTATACTCGAGCTTATCATTATCTTCGACCCTAATAAGATCTTCACTCGGTTCTTCAACCTTCAAGATCTCTATTTGGTCATT
>JXTC01000106.1:193627-290207 GCA_002914845.1 Trema orientale
CTTGTCTCCTTTTTCATTACTTTATCAATCATTTTCACACACAAGCCACATCTCACAATTTCCTATATTCATTGTTGACAAAACCTCCGTCAACAGTAAATATTTTAATTAAAGGAAACATTAACTCACTGGGTTTTTTAGGAACGGGCCCTTAAAAGACAAGAAAAAGGAATTTTGATATCTCAAACTCCAGGTATTAGTGGAATCAACGGTCTTTGAAAAAAAATAAATGTTGTGCTTGCGTCCAATTTGGTGGAAAGCGGAATCTTTTTCTCTGACCTTTTCTTTTTTATTTTTTTTAATATAGGTTTAGCTATTTTCTTTTTTTTACGGACCCATTCTGACATTTGAGACGTGCATAATGCATTGGACTGTAGAATACACTATAAATTAATTTACAAAAAGAAAAAAAAAAACCTCACATTTATCCTTTTTTTTAATAAAGAACCTCATTTATCCACTTTTAATCTGTTCAAAAAGGAAAAACACAAACAAGGTTGCCCTCCGTCGGCACATTATTAAGTTGCATGCATTGTCGGAAAGAAGAGAGGTAATTTTTGCAAATCCAAAGTTTTTTTTTTTTTTCTTTTTTTGTTTCAGATAAATCAATCAAGTACATGCTGCACATCACCACCAATTCATGCATTCACACAAAGCAAAAGTTGACAACACAGCTAAGCTTTACAATAACAAAACAAAAGAGAATCCAAAGAAAAAAGAAAAAAAAGAAAGAAAGAAAGAACAAAAAAAAAATTGTTCTTCCTTCTTTTTTTAAAAATTATTACAAATTAAGAGTACAAAACCACACCCATTTTTCAAACAATTAAATTAAAATTAATATCAATACTCGCTTGATAAGGGTTGGTGTTCAGAGTGAATGAACACATTGCCGTAGACAAGCCCAGCAATGGCACCACCAATGAGTGGTCCAACCCAGTAGATCCAGTTATCGTTGAAGTCTCCGCTGACGACGGCGGGCCCGAATGAGCGGGCCGGGTTCATGGATCCTCCGGAGAACGGGCCGGCGGCCAAGATGTTTGCGCCCACGATGAAACCGATGGCGATGGGGGCTATTGTTCCCAGTGAGCCCTTCTTCGGGTCGGCGGCGGTGGCGTAGACGGTGTAAACTAAGCCGAAGGTGATGATGATCTCTGTCACAACTCCTTCAACTGCACCAACTCCGGCTGCAACACCGTGGGTTGGAAGGGCCTAAACCAAAATAACCACCAAAAGAAAAATATATATATATATATTAGGACGTCCAAAAAGCCGTAATTACCCAGGTTATATGCATGCTAGTATTCAGTTTAATATGGGCATTACAGTCATTTCAAGTTCTAATTATCCACTTCTATTCTATACAAAGAAAAGTTTAAGTAATATTTCTTTTTTAAAGTGTGGTTATCACTTAAAATATCACACACACACTTGAACCTGACCCCTTAACTTACACACATATCTCTAAAAATTAAGTAACATTTAAAATTTAGCAAAACAGAAAAGAAATAGTCCTATATAATACGCTACTACTTAAAAAATTAAAAATTAAAAAAATCATGTACTATTAGTCTTTCCAACAATAAAATTAAATTAAAAAGAAAAAGAGTAACATACTGATCTGCTACAAATCAAGTGGAAGTCGTGAGACTTAATTTTATTAATAGGCACATATACGATATTCTAACAATAAAATTTAGAATAATATTATCGGGCATTATACGATGCTAATGTGTGAGACTATTATTAGTTAAGTATAATTATAATTCAGATTGAACCCATGTAAGATCAAATTTATTAATTAGAATCATCATGTTATATTGTGATGTTATGCAACACTAGTACTATGAATTCTTCTGCCCGTGGCATTCTTTAGAACAATATATATGAGGGCATTTAGTTCTCACAACATATTATTATTATTATTATTATTATTATTCCAAATAATTCTGTCACATTTATAACAATGTTTTTTTTTTAAAAAGTGGATAAACTTTATGTTATTAAAACCAGAGAAAATGTTGGCATCAAATTTGGTTAAAGAAATAAAGAACTTATCATTATAGAGTTTTGGAATGATAATACATATATAAAAAATAGTATAATTACATACCAAGCCTCCAGTAACGAATTTGAGGAGGAAGCATGCTACAATGGAGCCAAGAAGCTGGGCGATCCAGTAAAAGATGCCAGTGAGAATAGTGATTTGGCCGCCAACAGCCAATCCAAAGGTGACGGCAGGGTTGACATGGCCACCGGAGATGTTAGCGCCGATGGAGACCGCCACGAAAAGAGCAAACCCGTGGCATATAGCTATGGCTACTAGCCCCGCAGGATCAAGAGCTGCGTCCGTCGTTAACTTGTCTGCATTAATGTAATTAAATTAACCAAGCCACCGAACAAAAATAAATTATAATTTGAAATAAGTTGAATAAGGAAAACGTAATTCGTGAAAATAAATAAATAAATAAATTTAACAATCTATTTTACGAGATACTAAAATATTATAGGAATATGTTTCCAAGTACAGTTCATCCTGTCACGTTTGATCACTAGCTGTAGTGCTTTTGCTATCTACTTAAGTTGATGACCATTTTTTTTTCTCTTTTTTTATATGGTTTTATATCTAGCAAAAAAATAAGTTTCTATTGGTTAATATTTTATTTATATATATATGTATGTATGTATATGTCTATATGTGTGTGTGAGAGAGGAAATTGAGTACTAACTGTAAGCAATGGCTGAACCAACGCCAGCAAAAACAAAAAGCAAGGTGGAGATGAACTCAGAAAGATAGGCCTTAAAGGAGGCCAAGCTGAAGGAATCATCAAACCGTCCGAAGGCGATTCTGGCCATATTTTAATGAAGAAAGTTGGAGAACTCTATGGAGGATGAAGATAAGGATAGAGAGAAAGAAAAGGCTTATTTCAGATGGCACGAAATGCCTTTTCTATCTAACGTATATATAGTAATAACAAAGTACATTATTATAATATATTCCAAGCAAAAAACAATGTAAGGATGTGGTTTGTAAATTATATCATTCAACTTTGGATAAATAAAAAGAGTACTATATTATGAGCTTTGCATAGTGTGTATGTAATTTGGTATATTTTTACATTAGTTTAAAAGATGAAAACGAATATCCGTGTATGGAATGTGCACAAAATATCCATGCACATCAAGTCAAGTTATTTTGGCTTAGTATTAGCTGTCACCTACAATATTATGCTTTAATAGAAATGTCCGGAAGCTCATCAATTATTCCACCATGTGACCAATCTCTATACTGAAGAGACAGACAGAGAGGTGGTGTTTAGTGGGCCATACATGAACGAAATAAATGATAAAAGAAAAGTGGGAAAGTGGTTCCTCATGAACATCTTTCGAGCCACAAAACGGACCGACCATGGCATCAAAAAAAATGGGCAAGAAGTGGTGGGATTTGAAAAATTAAAAATTAAAAATAAAAATGAGTGGATGAGGATTAGCTAACGGTTTATTTTTTAAAAACAAAATTGAAAAAAAAAAAAGAGGGATTGTTTGGTGATGTGCTGGGATTAAATAATTAAATTAGGCACGATTTTGGTCGGTTAATTGATGATAGCGATTTACAGAGAGGAATCCCAAGAAAGGGCGAAAAAAAAAAGTTCTATGATTAAAAAAAAAAAAAAAAGTCTGCGTTTGATGTCTTAATTTGATTTGGACTTATTCATTAATGAACCTAACATACATGCTATTACCTTCTTCATATTTAAAAGTTTCCTCTTGTTATTATTTGATTTCCACCTCCTTTTGTCGAGTAATTCAAAATGCTGGATATTGCTTTTGGAATTATAGATAGGTCCCCTTTACTCTCCAATGTGCAATTTCTCAGGCAAAATCTATGCCTTCTTGTTGTGTAGATTGAGAAAAAGGGAAAATGTTTAGATTGCGTTTGGTATAGAATTCGAATCATATTCTTCAAATTCAGAAATAACTTTCATTTAAAAAGTTGGAAAGATAAAAACATTTATCTTTCCAATTTTCTATATAAAAATATTTAATTTTCATGTTTCTGTATTTAAAGAATAGAATTTGAATCTTATACAAAATGTGCCCAGTCTTCAGTGTGCCAAAACAATAATAATTGAGGTTGATCAGGATTAATTTTCGCTACGAATAGTGCCTAAACCAAAATGATTTAATTAAAATAATAATCATGATCAGCAAACTGATCTCTGCACGTATATATCAGATTCAGCATAACTTTCAGGTATTGACCCTGTAACTTCCACATGGTTTTTATTTTGTTCTACTACTGGTCATGACCCACTACTTAAATACGTATTTAAACCACAGAACACAATATCTAGCCATATTTTTAAGCGTAAATAAGTCTTCAAAGTACTATAGCAAACAAGTTTTGACTATAATCGAACTAACGAGTTTTTCTCTGTATTTTCGATGAGTTTTGGAGCATTTCGATTTTCATTTATATTTGCTCTAGAGTAGAATAAATTATTGGTTAAATTTTCATTTAAACCTTGGCTTTGGATTTTTTTTTTTTTTCCAAATTGCCTTTGATGAGTACAAAAGTTTAAAATTACATAGTGGAAACATGAATTTACCCTACATAAACACTGGAAATTCAAACAAACAAATATGAACCTAAGAAATATTAATTAAAAGGAAAAAAATAAATTGCGATCATTTATATCATATTTGGCTATTTAAATATATAATATCTTATCTTGTTTGGTCAACTTTTTAGGTTTATATTGTTTCGTTGAATTATTTTAGCAATATTTATGGGGGATAATTTTGCATTTTCGTTCACTAATTTTGATTAATTTCGTTGGCAATGGGGGAAATTTGAACCCCAAAAAAAATTAAAATGAAATATTTGAATTGTAATATTTCATTATAGAGTTTTTTGTGCCAAAAAAAACCAAAAACTTAGGATTTATTATGTAATTTTTCCAAAATTATTCAAGTAGTAATAATTCACATACAAATTAAAGCCAAATTGGTGTTATCTAGAATAGACTTTGCATTAATAATAAGGTTTTTGGCATGATTAGTCTCTGAATTTTTCAATAATTTGCAATGTATCCCCTGAACTTTTTTTTTGGCAATTAGGACCCTGAATTTTAGATTTTTGGCATGATTAGCCCCTGAATTTTTCGTTGATTTGTAATGTATCCCCTGAACTTTTTTTTTTAGTAATTAGGACCCTAAATTTAGGGTTTTTGACATGATTAGCCCCTGAATTTTTCGCTGATTTGTAATATATCCCCTGAGTTATGTGCAAATATTTTTAAGGGCACAATGGTTATCTCACTTGGTTTGGAGACAAAAATGACAAACAGGAGTTTGGAGGGGAAAAAATAGTTTTGAAATTCAAATTTTTAAACAATTAAAGAATAAATTACAAATCAACGAAAAATTCAGGGGCTAATCATGCCAAAAACCCTAAATTCAGGGTCCTAATTGTCAAAAAAAAGTTCAGGGGATACATTGTAAAAAATCCTAAATTCAGGGTCCTAATCGCCAAAAAAAATTTAGGGAATACATTGCAAATCATCGAAAAATTCAGGGACTAATCATGCCAAAAACCCTTAATAATACGGTGCAATTATTAAACTTATCAAATTAATTTATTAATCAACCTAAGCACACAACCGAGGACGTAGGACTCAAGGGGTCGGCCAAGTACGTTTTCTTAAAGTCGACAAGCTTATCACCTAGTACTTTGAGAGTGACCGATCATATATTATATTCTTAACAATCAGACCACTTATCCTCTCCTCGGAGAAAACATATTTGGGTAAACAATTTTCTGTTTGACTAAATATACAATTATTATTTTTTATTTCCAGCCTTTCCAGGTTATTGGGATGCTAGGTTTTCTTCTTCTTTTTGCAATTCTCCTATACTATAGGGGTCTGTTTTTCCTACATTGTTGCCATTATGATCATATACGTTTATACAAAATATTCCATACCAATTTGAAAAGTCAACAGCTTCAATCTTAAATGATAAATTGAAATGTGACATATCTATTAAAAAGATGATGGTTTAGCATCCAGTGGATCACCAATGCCATTTTTCGATCCAATATCTGTGACTCTTGTATTAAATGTGCTCCAATACCTCGCTTTCTCTTCAAGAACGACAGAAACTATGAAACCGACACTAATGTCATATGAAAAAAATAGATAAATGACATCAACCAAACTACGACAAAAATGGAAATGGCCTCAATGAAAAAATGACATCATTAAGTTAAATCGGCCTAAGTAAGTGGAGAAACGACGAACAGATATAATAAATCATCCACGAAAACGACAAAAACCTGTAACCCCAAGACTCGGAATGATGTCAACAACGGAAATTTAAAAACCCTACATTGTTACCATTATGATCATATACGTTTATACAAAATATTCCATACCAGTTTGAAAAGTCAACAGCTTCTAAAAACAGTTAAACCAGTTTAACAATCTTAAATGATAAATTGAAATGTGGCATATCCATTAAAAAGATGATGGTTAAGTATCCAATAGATCACCAATGCCATTTTTCGATCCAATATCTGTGACTCGTGTATTAAATGTGCTCCAATACCTTGCTTTCTCTTCAAGAACACAGAAATTATGAAACCGACACCAATGTCAGATGAAAAAAATAGACAAACGACATCAACCAAACTACGACAAAAATAGAAATGGCCTCCATGAAAAAATGACATCATTAAGTTAAATCGGCCTAAGTAAGTAGAGAAACGACGAAGAAATATAATAAAATCATCGACGAAGAAATATAATAAAATCATCCACCAAAACCTGAGACTCGGAATGATGTCAACAACGGAGATTTAAAAACCACGTATCACGCCCAGTGGGACTCGAACCCACAATCGCCTGATTAGAAGTCAGACGCCTTATCCATTAGGCCATGGGCGCTGCTTGCTAAGTGAGGACAATTTAAATTGTATATATCGGAAAGATAAAAGACCTCATAGAATAAAACGACAAACGACAGAAAAAATACTAGACGACAACGAACTGAACATCAGAATATGTGGGGGGGGGGGGAAAAAAGTATGACAACAAGGAAGAAACGACAATAAGATGTCAAATGAGAATAATAATGACATCATAAAGTACGAGGAGAAAAAGACTAATGAGAATAAATTGTGGATACAAATTGAGAAAGGACTACATATGGAAAAAAAAGAAAAAAGAAATAGAACAAGAAGAAGACAAAGAAACCAATAATACTAGAAATAGAAACAATAAAAGCAAATAACAACTAATGATGAGAATGCTAAAACTAAAATCAAGAACACATGAAAAGCAATAGAAAGAATTCCAATTAAAATAACGAAATAAATAGACAAATTAAATCTGTAATTTCTCATGTGAAATATATTATATAACCAATTAGGATATGCCCGAATAACTTATGGGGGACACCTTGGTTAAGGTCTTATTTTTGTCCCTTAAACCTACTTACTAAAAGTATAAGGGAGACTAAGTATGCAAAGAAGGCTTTATCGACTTTAGGAATGTTAGCATTAATTTAATGACTTCAGTACTTGCTCTCAATAATAGTTCATTTTCTCTTTTGAAATGTGGTCAATTGATGTTTCATGTATTTAATTATTTTCATTGTTTTATGGTGCTATTGCTAACCCACAGTGTAAGTTTTAACTAAAGAAGGCCGCTAGTAACAGTCACGTCTGTCGCAACTCCAATCTTTCATCCTTATGAGCTTACAGAGATATCCAACGAGACGGCATACGGATTGAAAGGTTGAGACTGGTTAATGGCGTCAGGCCCTACTGACTATAAGTAACAGCAATTTACATTAGGAGTAGAGGATGATGTGCACTCATTATCTGGAAAAAGGTGTTGCAGCTTTGTGTGGATCTGCCTCCAAAATGGCATGTCTCTCCACTTTGTACTATAAAAAGAGAGAAGAAATCATTTTAAAGTGCCTGGTCCATGGGCGATGGCAATGTTTAATACGATGGAAGAAGACAAACTATGCATACACATTATATCATACACGTCGTTGCACACCTCAACCATTCTTTAGTCCTAAGGACGGACTGGTAGTTCAAACCATTACTGAGAAATTAAAATCTCATGCTACTTTTTCGACAGGTTTTTTTAATTCCTTGTGAGATTTTCACGTGTTATTGAAGAGGTTAATGCTACTAAACTACGTCTCTCCCCTATGCCTTGTTTTGCGCTATTACAACCAAGAATTTCCGAGTCATAATGCTTAAGTATCTAAGATTCTACACATACTACGCGTGATTTGGGTCTTAATTTATACATGTAATTAGGGACGGAGGCAGTGGCATTTGAGTTCTGTCCCTCCTAAATAGAGAAAATAAAATTTATGCCATACCTTATATAGTTCATTTTTTTAATGAAAAATATCTTTTAAGCACAAATGTAATGTAATTAGTGCAAAAAATAAAAATAATTAAAAAAGTCTAATATTATAACGATGATAAATAGAAATAAATAATATTATAATTATTTTATATCCAATTTTATTTTTTGATCTCACCCCATTTTTTTAGAAGACTCCTTATGAAAATTTTGAAGTTTAGTGTAATTTTTCACACATCTTTGTAAGAAAAAAAACTATTTCTTGTATTATTATTTGAGTTCAAAATTTTTATATTGATTATTTCTATGGAAAAAATAAATCTCCTAATTAGGTTATATCCCGACTGAAATTAGCCTCTGACTCCGCCGTGTGTGTAAATTTTGAAAAATGATAGTTAATATATAGTAGCAAGAATTGTAAAACAAGAATTGATGACTTCTGGTGGAGACTGGAGAGTTCTAATTATTACAGTTTTCATGTCAGTTTTCTCAATTGTTAGGTAGGTGCCCTTGATCAATGGTATCTATATAAATATACAGGCACATATTAATGCTTTTAATAGCTTAAACCTGTCCCTTCCAAGCAACTCCCCCAACTACAAATTTAACACCAAAACAAGAGATATTTTTTAACCACTCTCTCAACATTTCAATGTATGATCACTCAGCTCATCTCCCATGGAGTTCCATGGCGAGAGAAACAACCTCTGGACTTTCATGGACGAAGAGAGAAAGAGCATCAACTTACCTCGAAGACTCTCTTTTGGCAACCATCATCATCACCACCACCACCACCAAAACTCGCCAGAGCGCGGAATTCACTTCGCTTCCGCAAGACCCTCCGCCGCTTCTGCCGCATCAATACCAACGCAGCCACTGTCTCAGCGGCCAATGAGCCCTGACCGAACCGCCGAGACACCATGGACGCTCTCTCCGGTCCGTACCTCTCCAACTCAACCACTTCTTTATCACTGCATAGCCTCTCTTCATCGCCATGAAGGTAACATCTTCTCCATTGCTCTTTCCAAAGATTTCATATTCACCGGCTCGGAGAGTAGCCGTATTCATGCATGGAAACAGCCCGATTGTACCGAAATGGGCTATATAAAGGCCAATTCTGGTCATGTACGTGCCATTTTTGCCTACGGAAAGATGCTATTCACAACTCATGGTGACTTCAAGATTCGAGTTTGGGACGTTTCGTCGAGAGAGAGTTTAAGGCCGAAAAAGATCACAACTTTACCTCAGAGGAATCCATTAATGTTGTTTTCTAAAAAGAACGTTCAACAACACAGAGAGCATATTTCATGCATAGCTTATAACCACGATGACAAGCTTTTATATACAGGATCATGGGACAAAACGGTCAAGGCATGGAAGATCAATGAGAAGCGTTGTGTTGACTCATTTGTGGCTCACGAAGGTCATATAAACGCAATCATTATAAACCAAGAAGATGGCTGTGTTTTCACTTGCTCCTCCGACGGTTCTGTGAAAATCTGGAGAAGGGTTTTTGGAGAAAGTTCTCATATTTTGACCATGACCCTTAGGTTCCAACTTTCTCCAGTTAACGCTTTGGCTTTGAGCTTGTCACCAGGGACTTGTCTCCTATACTCTGGCTCTTCAGATGGGATTATAAACTTTTGGGAAAAGGAGAAGACCTCAGGGAGATATAACCATGGAGGTTTTATGCAGGGCCATCATTTTGCTGTTCTCTGTTTGGTTGCCATAGGAGAGTTAGTCTTCAGCGGATCAGAGGATGCAACTATTCGGGTTTGGAGAAGAGAAGAAGGGAACTGCTTCCATTCTTGTCTTGCAGTCATAGAAGGTCACCATGGGCCAGTGAGATGTTTGGCAGTTTCTATGGAAACAGAGAACGGTGTAAAGGGTTTATTGGTTTATAGTGCAAGTTTGGACCAGACTTTTAAGGTGTGGAGAGTTAAAGTTTTCCCTACTGAAAAGGCAAGCTTGGAAGAGCCAACAATTGATCCACAAAGAGAAATTGTGGACGATATAAGTCCGGTTTTGAGTCCAGTATTGTCGCCATCTTGGGTAGAGAAAAAGCTTCAGGGCAACCATTTTTAGCACGAGGTAGAGGAAGAGGAAAAGGCTTCAAGAACATGTAAAATTCAGTATAATATAGTATAATACTCTGATTCATTTGGTGTCTCAAATCCAGCTTAAGCTCACTCTCTCTTTTTTCATTTAAGTTTATACAATATCTAATCCACACCATGTTTACCTACAACAATAACAGTTAGTAACGAGTCTAACATAGTTTTAACTATCAAATTAATGACCAGTTCTCTTTATCACTCTGAGAACAGCCTCATTAAATCCGTGTCCCAGTTGGATACTAGCCTTAGATGTTAGAAGCCAAACTCTCTTCATCATTTATATCTCCTCATTACAGTCACAACAAGTGTAGAGAGGAAATTAATACTACTGGGGATTCTGGCAATTTTGATAGGTGCCCCACCTGTTGCCAATAAATACCCTGTTTTTCTTGTCTAACATTTTTCTTTCCAGGAATGACCACCAGAATGTTTTTAGCACAATTTTTCACATTAAGTGATTAGAAGCCGTACAATAGCTACAATAATTAATGGTGATTATAATCTGAATATAAAATTGTAGCATTTAGTGTGAACAATAAAGAAAAGAAGCGATGTAATAAATCTGTTGGTTAGGGTATTGCAGAGGGAACTACTGACCTGTTTTATGTGTTGAAGAGATTTTTGAAGGCCTCTGCTTTTGGAATTTACCATTTATAGAGAAGAAGCAAAGAAACAAAAATGGTAAAAGAAAATTTAGTTTAAAAGGCCATTTCCTTTCGAATAAGGATGACCCTTTTTAAAATGTATGACTTTACAGCGGTAGGCTCTAGCGATGTCTCAGTATTCTCCCTTTTGCTTCTTTGGCAAAAACAGTGTACAGAAATTAGCGTATGGACCCTAGTAAAACCAACACTATTCCTATTTCACTTTCAGACCCTTAATAAAATTGCTTGAGCAACTGTCTGTTCAAAAAAGTGACCTTGCATTTTATTCTAATTTCCAGTAAAGAGAAAAGTCAATACATCCCTAGAATAAGTTCTTCCAAAGAACAACAGGCAAAAAAAAAAATATATATATATATATATATATATATATATTCAGTCTACTTGCATCTTTTCAGGAAATGGTATAGAAGCACAACAGTGATAATATCCACTGTCATCGTACACAAATCGCTGTGAGAGGTGAGCTTCACGGATGACATACTCCCCCCATTCCTCTGAACCATACCGCTTAAAAATGGACCGTGCATCAAAAGAATCGAACTGCCTCTTTCTTGTCCATCTGGTCCTGAAAAATAGTAGAGTTTAACCTATAAGCAATAGTCCAAATAAAATTTTTCAATGCTATCAACCATTTCTTGCAAGAGCATTAAGAACGGAAAGAAAAGAAACTTTAATCGAGTCTAAATGAAAATGCTACCTTTTCCTATGACTCGTATTCATCACAGTAGCATGCAACTGCAATTCAGAAAGACAATAAACTGTTAATGCCACAGAATATATCCAAAGAATTGGACAAACAACATGAACAGGACACGTCAGAGAAGAACTGAGTTGGTAACTATTCAGGCTGAGTTAAATCCATGTGGTTTGGATGAAATTCCATATGAACTGCCGTGTTCTGTCCCCTACCTTTTTTTTTTTTTTTTTTTTGCAGATTAGAAAGGCCTCAAGCACCAAACAGGCTGAATAGGGTGAGAACATATGTGATTGTAACACAGATTAGAAATATGCACTGTTCACTCATACCTTTGGTCATGAAGAATCGAAGAAAAGCAAGAGTAGAATAAATATTAGTTATAATATACAAGCACATGACCAAAGAAGGGTTCGATGTTAACATGTTTTAACAAGCCCAAGGATTGCGTAGAGTGCCAACGAAACAGAATACATTGCAAACATAAGAAAATGAGGAATAAAGGAGCTACCACATAATCATATAGAAGACAGTATATCATACCTTCAATTTTTGATTAGCATCTTTCTCAAGAACAAGTCCAGCTTTAACAAATGCGTCGACAATGACTTCTAAGAAAGCTTAAGAAAATAACAAAAGTATCAAAGTTTCAACACAAAGATATAAAGATATTGACACCAGGAAGCATTATTTTTCTTTTATCAATTCCAACTCCAAGCATAGCAAGCAGTAACTGGAATGTAAAGTTCAGGATACGACAAGCACATAGAAGCCGGCCTTCACTGCCAGTTTCTTCCACAGGTGCATAAAGAACACGTGCTTTAGCCAAAGAACCCCTCATACAATCCTGTATATGATGGATGTTTTCTTGTTATAAAATTATCCAAATAAATATAAATATTTTGAAGACAAATGGTAACCATTCCGACTTTCAATGATAAAAGCATACAAATCCATACAGAAAATAACCATACGAAGGATTAGTAACATTACCAGGCCCCGAAGTCTTATGGAGACAGGCTGATTATCCAAGGCATCCATCACTTTAGACGAGATACTCTGGAAGAAAACAGAGCTTAGCAACTAGTACTAAGACTGAAATCGATTTGACTCTCAAATATTACCTGCAAAACCTTAGTAGCTGCATCAACTCGTTCCTTGTTCCACAATTTTAACATGAGAACAGTTAAGTGAAAAGTTTTTGGTTTAATGAATATGGATTTGTCGATCCCCATGTCTGTCAAGTGCACATAATCATTAAACTTTAGATACAATAATAACAAATTGGGGGAGGAAAGATGTGTAAAAAACCAACTAAATATTGAAGCATGATGATGATCCCTACTCAGTTTCAGCGATGATCACACGAGGAAAAATATTCATGTAGACAGATAGAGCTAGGGACCAAGGTAAAATAAAAATGTTACAGTAAAAAGACATCACATTATCTGCCCCTCATGCAAACCTATAATAATGGAAACCATAAAGTGTCTTTTGGGAAGTTAAAAATGACACTGAACCAAATTGTCTCTTCATCCTACCCTTTTTGCACCTGTAGCATCATAAAATATGACAATTTTTTGTACCAGATAAAGTAGAAGACTTGGATGCTGTAGTCTTAGGTGCGTAACTGACAACAGGTATGTTGGTTATATTCACTTTCACACGTTCATTGTCACTATCAACTTTTAGTTCAACAGCAACATCAGGCCCTTTATCTAACTTCTGATCTTCATCTTCATTTTCATTATATTCTTCATTTGAATCACTGTCCACATTCTTTTCGAGGAAAGGATCATCACATCCCAGTATGGAGTTCTGGAACATAACAAGCTTGTCAACTAATTCAGGATGTATTGCCAATGGAAGTGAAATGAAATGAGAGTAATTAAGGCCTGGGCTTTTAACCGCCTGTATTGTTCATCAAGAAAGAATTGGAAAAGAAAAAATAATGTTAGTTCTGCAAATAATAGTAAAGCAACTAGGCTCATAATCAAGAAAGCTAAGAAAATTTGTTAAAGAAAATAGTCACTACAACACATAATAGGAATTGAGATTACAAATCTTGAAAATGACCTATTTTGAGTGGATGCAATGCAAAGAACTGAACCAGAAAGTTTGAAATAAAATGAAAGTACTTCATAAACTATATAAATGACTCTAATAGACAACTGACCTCATCAAGGATAGCTTGGATCCTTGCCGAAGCTTCAGCCACACTATCAATCGAAAACCCTTCAATGACTGTAACGGATAACTAGTTTAATATAATTGAACAAACAAAGCCAAATATAATGGAACTGAAGACAGCAGACTATAATTTTGTCATAAAACCAGAGACAACTGAACATATATTGTGAACCATAAAACTTACCAACAGAATCTTCCTTCTTTGACGAAGGAATTATAATTTTAACTCCCATCTCCTCTTCAATCTGTTTCTGAGTAGATCCTCTGAGAGACATAATTTATGATAAATTACATGGGAATATAAGCTTAAACATTCTAGTCTGAAGATTTTGCACTGTATTATACCCTTTTCCTATGATGAACCGAATTAATGAAGCCCCAACCTGCAAATCAAGGATAGAAATTAAACGAGGTAGCTATTGTGTGCATACTTTAAGAAGAATACAAAGACAATGAGGTGTAGCCGAAATTAAACAGTACTATCATGTAATGTAGGTGGGAAACAACCCCCAAATAAAAAATAATAGATAAATAAATAAAATAAAGGAAACAATTACGGGGAGGGGGGACACCTATTATGATAATGATAAAAGGAAAAGTTGTCAGAAAAATCAGGCAGTAAGCAGGTCATATCTTGGTATGAAGATATTCGAAATCTTGCCTGAACTCTAATGGAATGCTTTTCAGTGGAATTCACTGATTCTCCTTTTAAAGCTCCACTATTTCCAATATCATCCATTCCACTATAACTCGTAATTGGGACTGTTCTTTCAATCACTTCTTCAGTTACGTCCGTGACATTTTGAGCATTTGAAACTGAAATAGAGGTAGATGTGCTATTGTGCACTTCTTGTACTTGACATTCAGCTTCTAACTCAACCTTGACATCTTTTGATGAATATTCTGCAAATTTACAACATCGTTCGGTAGGCAACACTATCTTTATTTTTCTTTTTGGATAAGATACATTTACTGGCACTTGAAAGTTGAAACCCAGACCACTCACATACCCATCCAACCACTTGAGCTAGCCTCAAGTGGCCATTTTGTAGGCAATGGATTACTATCTCACTGAAAACGGTAACTACTACTATACTTAGCACGCCAAGAGAGGCAGATCACTATTCATAGACACATGAAGTTGTAGAAATAATTACAAGGTCCTGCACACCTAATATTGCTCCACAAACTAACAACAATATTAGCATGTTACAGTATAGGCCAAAAAACCAAGTTCAAAAGTCTTCAAGAAATTCATAAACTGACCATAAAAGAAGTGACTTGATAGAAAATATCTGCTTAATAAGATCACAGGGATGAAAAACTTCTTTAATTTCTAGCTTAACTAAAGTCGAATGAATTTTACAACCAACTCAACGCACATTACTAATGTTTGGCCCCATAAAAATAAAACAAAGCAAGCATAGGTAAGGGGAAAACAGAAAAGAGTATAACTAAACCTTCATGGGAACTGGTTTGAGTAGTGAGTGGTCTCCAAACAGGATTAATACTCTTGAGCTTTTTGCTCTTGTCTCCTACATTGTGCTTATCCTTTCGACTGGCCATTTTAACCTTATAGTTCAAAACATGATAAGTTCCATATCCCTGTCGCACGATTCGACGTCACAAAAGTCAAAACTAACGACAGCAAACTTTGAATTTGATCAGAAGATCAGTTTCATTGACAATGTAATTCTTGAGTATCTGTATACATGAAAAAAGAATTTATATTACAAAATAAAAATAAAAATCTCTTTTTAGTAATAAATGTTCTTAAAGTTCAAAATATCATTTTCTTTCATTTGTGTCCACAACTGCCAAGCAATGATCAAATAAAGAAATCCGTATGAAGTATATTTGCATGTATCTAAAACCATAGTCATCACTACAAAAGAAAGTCAGAATTTTCTCCTGTGAGACATTCCTTCTAGTTATGTCTAATATAAATAAATATAACCTGAAGGTAAGCTAGTGGCTTGAATGCACTACAAGAATTCGATAATTTCGTAACACGATCCGCTCTGCAAGCATAGTATAGCACGACATATAAGAATTTTTTTCCAGAAACTTGGAGGAAAACCAAAATAAACAAAAATAATAAAACAGAGTAATTGGGAGAAAGACAGTGACAGGGGAAAGTATTTGTAATCGCTTGTGATTCTAATTTGAACAAGGAAGTCTCTGTTCGGCGGAGGAGGAGAAAATGAAAAAGAAATTATTTTAAACTTGTGAAAGTGAAGAAGCTGAATGAGTGAGTGAGTGAGTGAGTGAAGGTGTACCTGAAGAGGAGGGACCTGCAAGCTATCATTAGTTTCTGTGTGTGTATGTATTCTTCTTCTTCTTCTTCTTCTTCTTCTTCTTCTTCCCTTTTGGTCGTTCGACGACTTGACACGGCGGCTACTCAGCCAAGACCGATTCCAAAAGCGAGTTCCGCACTCAACTCAACACGTGTGATCGTGATTCAGTAAATTTTATTTTATTTATTTATTTACTTATTTTGTTAGTTTGTTTAAGTGAACAGTGGGTCAGTTGGTAGGAGCGGCCTGGCCCATGCAAGTCTTGTATGATTGAAAACAAAGTTCGTAAATACCCGTTTTCAAAACCATATTTCCATAAATACCTGTTTTTCATTTTTATTCCATAAATACACATTTTTATATCTGTCTTTAGTGAAATATAGAAGGCCGCTATTTTACAAATGAAATGTATACCGTGGTCTATATTTTATGAAATGTGTACCTCATGGATAAAATTTACATTGTAAATATAGATCACTTATATATTGCATATGAAATGTGGACCATAAAATGGGTATTTTTAAAAGAAAAATTAAAAAACATGTATTTAAGAAAATAAGTTTTAAAACGTGTACTAGGCATAAATTTCTCTAAGCTGCGTAATAAAATGGGTTTTTTTAGTCAAATGGCTGAATTTTGGATCATAGTTTGCTAAATGGCCATTTTTCAATCTCTGTAAAATAAAAGGCCGAATTTTGAAACTAATTTAAAAAATGATTATTTTTCATATTTAGTATACCAGAATATATTGATTTATTTCTTGAAAATTGATTTAATTTTAAAAAAAAAAATTGATTTACTTTATAAAAAATTTATTTATTTTATTTAGTATATCAGAATATATTGGTTTATTTCTTGAAAATTGACTTAATGTTTTTAAAAAAATTGATTTACTTTATAAAAAATTGATTTATTCTATTTAGTATATAAAAATATGTTGATTTATTTTTTAAAAATTGATTTACATTAAAAAAAAAAGATCAATTAAAAAATAGATATTTATCAAAATAAAATTATAAAACGGTCATTTATTAAATAGGTGTAAAAAACAAATATTTTTTAAATTGGTCTTTAAAAAAAGATCATTTCTTATAAATACTCTAATAAAGAAAGGAAGAGAGGATTCAAATGAGAAAAGGACGTGGGTAGCACTAACTTGGACAAAAATAACTTTTTAGAGCATTTTTCTAAAAATGACATTTTTAGTATGTTCAAGACATCCTTGACAATCCTAAAAAATGTCATTTCTTATAAAAATGTACAAAAAAGTCATTTTTGGCCCAAATTAGTCCTACCCGTATCCTTTTCTCAATGCGAATCCGTATCATGTCCTTTTTAAGTTCTTATTTGATTTGGACTGACATGTTATTTCATTTTAATGAAAATGTTTTATTCAAATCGACAAGTTAAAAATATAATTATTAGTTTTATTTTATTAAGATAAGTTAATTCGTTAGTTTTATATTGTTATTTTATTTACAAGAAATTTATTTTAAAAATATAAAAATTAATCATTAATTGATTGGATGAATCTAAGTCGATTTCATGTTAAAAAATGTGAACTAAGTGGACAAATTTCGAGTCGTGCTCCAAATTAGAAATCACTAGCACACGCAACAAAAGATGAAAGTCTTCTACTAGCAGATAGGTGAACTGTAAAAAAATATCATAAAGTTCGAGTATTCTGTAATTTAAATCATGAAATTTGGACTCTGCAATATAATACCTTAAGATTAAAAATTTTTGAAAATTAATATCATGTACCGACTTTTTGACCAATTTTATTAACGAAAAAATAATAATATCCTCCACTAAATTGGATTTTGTTTTTAAAATATAGGGCTTAACTAATGATCACCACTTATTACAAATAAAGAAAAATAACTCACACCCCCTGGAAGTCGAACTCTGGACCTACTATCCAATTCTCATCCCACCCTACCCACTGAGCTTCCACTAAAACTGGATTAATTCTTATTATTCTCCATAATTTTGAGGATATTATTGTCTTTTATGAGTTAAAGTTATTTAAAAAGCTAACTCAGGGTATTAATTTGCAAAGTCCAAACCTTAGGGTTTATATTATAAATATCCAAATCTCAGAGTATTTTTCTGTAGTTTATTACATAAGAGACAATGATATGGATAGAGCTAACTTGGGACAAAATGACTTTTTTGTGCATTTTTCTAAAAATGAAAACTTGAGGAATGTCAAGGACTATTGACCATAGGTCAAGAGCTTCTTGACCATAAAAAAACTATTATTAATCTAGGACGTCTTTGACACTCTTAAAAATGTAAGTTAGTCCTATCCATGTCCTTTTTCTCAATAATTAAAACTTGATATACTTTTAATTTTTTGTTTATCAAAATTTAAATAAAAAACAAAAATTTTGTTTAGTTTTGAAATTTTAAAAATTAGAAATTTTCTTGGTAACACACTACACCACTATTAATTTCTTTTTTAAAAAATAAATATGCTTGGTAACTATAAATATTAATTAGAAAAATACCATTTTAAGAACTTTATTTAGAAAAATATTATTTTCCAAATTATATTGAGACAAAGACCATTTATAAAAATACTATTTTTAAAATTTTATTTAGAATATTATCACTTTTAAAAAGTTTATTAAAACCCACTTTAAAAATTTATTTAGAAAAATACCACTTTTTGGGTTCACTTTTTGTTTAAAAAATTTTGGAAGTGAAAATACTCACTTCCAATTTTTTTTAATTCTGTTTAAATTTTTTTTAATTAGTAGAAAACAAAAATAATATTACCAAGCATCTTCTCCAAAAAAAAAAAAAGAAAAGAAAAAAATGTGTAAATTTTTGTTTATTTAAAAAGAAAATAGAAAATAAAAGTGTGTTCAAGCAGCCTCTAAATATATAGATATTTTCTATTTTCCCTTTAATCATCCGGGATTTAATTATTCTGATAATTTTAGTATAGATCACACTTCATTAAAAATAAAAAATGAAAGAGAGAGCAGAAGACAAAATGGATAGCATAGTACCATAATTTTTATAAACTAAGCTTATTAAGTTAAATATTGTAAATGTTCATATAACAATAACAATAATAATAACAAAAACAACATTTGTATTATATATATCACGTGTTTAAATTAATAACAAAATTATGTAAAAGCTGCTAAACATACGATAATATGAGGAATATGGGAAACTCTTTATGGTTTCATGAATAAAACAAAAAAAGGGAATAAAGGCTATACTATCATCTTTATTTCATTAATTATTCCAAACTTGACGGACAAGTGATTATACGTAGTAGTGTAATAGGTAGAAGGCAAGAATACATGACGAGACCCAAATCTTTGCATTCCATATGTACCTAGATAACCAAAAATCCTGTATATGTAACTTGAACAAGAAAGGAACCCCCGCCACATGAAAAATCTTTATTCTCTGCCCACTTCATCATCGTCAGATATCTATCTATGTATATAACTTAATTAATTCGACATATTGGCTATATGATCGATTAAGACTTAGGAATAATAGTTAGCTAGCTATGGTATGTCTAGGACTCTTTTTTGGCTGCAGCAAACATTCTCATTCCTTCCAAACCTATGTCGTATCAGCTTTGGTGATTATAAGCATTCTATTTGGACTTCGTATTATCTATTACACCCTCTATCGCTACCTAAAGAGGGACAGTCCTCGCCCTGATCGTGATGATCAAAATCCCAACAATGGTGGAATATTAGAAATGCAGCCAGAGACCACGAGCCATGTCCCTGCTAGATTTATCTAAAGAAAGCGCATGTAATTAACCACTATCTTGAAGTAAGTGATCGATCATATGTAACTAATTTAATGCTTAATAATCAATGTTTTAGCTAATAGTTAATTAATTATACATGAATAACTTGAACAAAATTATATATGGCTGATATATATCATTGTTCTTTTGATTAAATAATTATGTACACTTCTTTTGCTTTCAATTTCATCATAATAGAGTTTATTTAAAAAAAAAAAAATGAAGCTAGAACTAGATCATCACTACTACTATTACTTTATTCTCATTGCTCTAGAGCTCAAAATACTCACACCCACTAGGAGTGGAACACCGGTTTATATTGTTCACGCACGTCACGCGCCACACCTTAAGCACACCATCAAGGCTCCCGGTGCAAACGGTACAACCATCGGGGTGGTCACCCTCCTCCCCAAAGCGGCCCGCGAAGGCCGTGACACACCTAACGGGCCCTCTATGGCCCACCAAGACCGCCAAGCACGTGTGCTGACCATCCGGTTCCCTGGCCCAAACCCGGCTCGTGGAGTCAGCGGAGCCGCTGACCACGTAGTTGGCCACGCTGGCAAGACACATGACCGCGTGCGTGTGGCCCTGGAGGGACCCACCGTACTGGAGCTGGCCCGAGTACCAGCCCTTGAGCCAGTAGTGTATGTACCCGTCGGTGCAGCCGCCGTAGAGGATCCCTCCGTCCGGGGTCAACGTCAGGGCTTTGACCGGGGAGTACTTGGCGGGGAGGGTGACGGTGAGGGAGTGGGGCTGGTCGCCGCGGCAGAAGTTGCGGCGCCAGACTTTGACGGTGGCGTCGTCGGAGGCGGTGAAGAGGACCCCGTCGTCGGCGACGATGATGGCGTTGATGGGCTCGGGGTGGGCTTGGATGGTCTCGATGCATTTGAGGTCTGAGATTCGCCACACTTTTACGCTTTTGTCCAACGAGGCCGAGTAGAGTATGTCGTCCGACACGTTGATCGCTAATGATGTTATGGGCCCCATGTGCTTCATCTGTTGATTTCAAATTCATTCATCTAAAGTTTTTTGTTTACTATTACGATCGTTATGTGCTGCTATATATAACTATCATACATGTATATATCGGTTCATATCATTAATTAATGAGCAATGAGAAACAATATTAATTTTACTCGAATATATACAGAGATGGTACAAGGCATTTAAATATTACAATAGAAGTGTACTGGAGCCCAAATATAAAGAATGGGGTGGGAATTTAGCAGTATCCTGGCATTTTGAGATAAATGACAGTAATGAGTTGGTCAATTTTGCAGGTATGGAGTACTATTGAGCATACATTGACATTAAATGGATGTGTTAAGATTAGGCTTGGTGAGTAAAGATTAGCCTAGCCTTCAGGTTCCAGTGAGCATAAAAAGGAATCAGTTCCTATGTGTAGCTTATTAATGGATAACCTCAAAATATTGTCTTATGTAATAATGGCCTTAAAGAGAACCACCAATATCTCTGATGCCCATTCTACTCTATGGCTTCCATGTATATATATCCTAATTAAAGTATTTATTATACAACAACAAACCATACATTTGGACCGATAGCTTACTCATTATTTTCAACCAACTTCCTAAATGAATATGCGTATACATACATAGCAAATGCAAAATAAAAATAGATATGTTACAAATAGTTGAAAAACCCAAAAAGCCTTTTGCACCTTAGCAATTTAGCCACAGCTTAATTAATGGAGTCTAGTAGTTATAATTAGCGAACAAATTATAAAAAATGTACCTCATAAAGATACATATTAATATGTATATCTCAGACCAAAAATATAACCATATAATCAATATAATTAACGCAAATAAATCTTGAAGGCGGTTTATATTTACCATCTTATCCTTGCCGGAAATGTAGCTGCGGACGTAGTTTCCTGTCCTGGGAATGGTAGCTAGCCGAACGTGCTTCAACCCATCATCCCAAGTTCTCTGCCAGACCCTAATCTTGGCATCGCCATAAGCCGCATAAACCCTATCATGGGACACCTCTAAGGCCACCACCATGCAGGCCTTGGTCTTCAGCTGCCCGCACTCCGAAAACTCCGGAATCTTCCACACCCTTATCACGTTGATATCGGAGCCCGTGTACACCAGGCCGTTGGATGCCGCGATGGACAAGATCTGGCCGTCCTTTTTGAGGACCGACGATATGCACCGGTAGGCCGCCCCCGAGTGAGGGGGGTCACCGGGGGACTGCTGCTGCTGATTCTGATTCTGATTGATCTGGTTTATTTGTTTGGAGGATGGCAGCGGAGAGAGAGGGTGGAGAGGGGAGGAGACAGGGGACACGTGGAGGCTTTGGGAGAGGGAAGAGGGAGAGCTCCGGCGAGGCGGGGTGTAGGGGAACTCGGAGAAGGAGGCTTCTTTGGTGGAAGTGCTTCTAAGGAACTTGTTTTGGGTTGTTGTTGGGCCTCTCAGGACGAAAGAGGATGGGTTTGGAGGAGAGACGTTGGATGACTCTAGAGAGGCCATGTTCGAGTATGGATTTTGCCTGCTTGCTTTGTGTAAAGAGAGAAGACTGGTTATATGATATTGTGTGAATCTACTCTCTCTCAACTTGTTTTTTAACTAGTGTAGTATTTTTCTTATTTTTGGTTTATGGGTAGTATGGCAGTTATATTAGTGCTAGGCCGGGAGTTGTGAATCAATTAATTGGGAGTAACTATTCCAGGGTTCATGACAAATTCTTAGAAAACCAACTATATCAATTTGACGCATTATCAACTAGTATTTACTGCAAAATGAGACTTGAAATTAATATTATATGACTTTTTTTTCATGCCCTCGTTAAGTGTCACACCTAAACAATCAAATCGTGGGCAGGTTTAGTATATTGTAGCACAGCTATAAGCAAGAAGCATATCTTAGAAAAAATGTTTAGGCATTTAATAAATTTAATTTGCAAAGTTACTGTGCTCTTTAAATTGCAATATTTAAGTACTTGGTAAACTTATAAATTGTGTGTGTTGTACTGTAAAATGATATTTTAAATAATTTGTATTATGATAACAGATAATCAATTTTGAAAAGATAACCCTTGTTTTGGGGTGTGACAATTTTTTATAATTAGTCACTAACTAAAAATATTAAGTTACAAATAATGTGATAATTGTGCAATATGGGGTCAATTAAGAAAATTTGACGTATCAATTTTTCATCAAAAAATTACCAAATTTATACCATATCAACAAGACGCAAAAGACCATTTGAAGACTCCATTTGGGATGAGATGTCAACACCCAATTGGAAGTATTTTTGACCACTCGTCAACGCGGAATTGGAACAATTAAGCAAATGTTATTCGAGTAGCCAATAAAATAGTGCCATATGTCAAGCTATTAGTAGACTCCTTTATTATATATGTGTCAAAACCTAAAGCATGGTTATGTAGTATAGTGACACCTCACAAGTATATGTATCAACTTTTAGACTTGCTTAACAAGCACAAGACACATGGCAATGTGATATGTCAATTGCCCAAAGATTTTAAGCTATCTTTAGTCAGTTGCCATTTGAGGCTTTTGCCTATATAAAGCTTTGTGATGACCGGACAAAGGGAGGGATTAATTCAGCCCATTTTAATACAATACTCATTTCTTCCTTTACTTTCTAACCGAGTCTTCTCTCTCTTTTGTTGTAGTTATTGTTCTTGTCCTTCCTCTTATTTTTCTTCCAAACCCGTGACCAACCAAAGGCCACTACATCATCCAATACCACCACCACCTCCATTATTATGTTTTCCTTATTGTTGAATTCGTAGCCCATCACCATTTATTCATCTTACCTTTCTATTCAAGTTAAAACCCAACTCAATATTGTTTTGCACAAGCCCAATTCACACCATCTTCTTTTTTTTAAACCGTGGCCTTTGCCACTTCTTTTCTCTCTCGTACATATATATGCTTATATACATCTTTGCTTAATACTACCCGTCGTGGCCATATTAATTCTACACACTCTTGCTTATACGTGTATCTATATATATATATATATCTTTGCATATACATTCATGCATGTATAAAACTTGATTAACAAGTTTCCTAGTTTAGTCATATTTACAAATATTTATATAGTCTTAGGTAGTCTTATACATATCTATTTTTAAGTCCATATTTACTTCTTTACATATTCTAGGCCCAATAGTTACTTCATACCATTTTCTATCCAATAATTAGTTTTATACCACTTTTTTATAATTATCCTATTATTTTATGTCACTTTTTCTACTAACTTGTACAACAAGTTTTCTTTGCATACAGTTTCCGACTTATGTACTTTAGTGATCTTTGGGTACCGAGCTACTCTCCACAATCTCGTGCTTGACCTGTAGCATAAGTTCGAGGTGTTATGCTCTCTGTATAATATATCTATATATTTATCTTGTATCTCTATGACTCGGCGGGTAATTTGTATTGCTGCTCTAAGTGCGATCAATTATTCCGCTTCCCCTTCCCTGTAAAGTAATCTGTATTGCTGCCTTGAGTGCGATCGGTTACTTTGACTCTCTTTTTAATTATTGTGCGCATTTATTTAGTGATCTGTGTTGTTTTCCCTCACAACCGGTCATACCGCTTTATTTAAATTTCAGTACTTTAATTTCAGTTATTTATTATTATTTACGATGATATGGCTGGACTTACCGCCTTATAATTCTAACCCCTCTAATTAACTAAAACTGGCATATGGACGGTATCGCCTTTGTCAGTTTTTAACTATTTATTTTTCTACACTTTATTTCTATTGCTAATTTCTAGTTGGCGTCATGGTCGGTATATTTGCCTCAGTCAACTAGTAATATTTAATTCATTGTCTATTTATTTATTGCATTATTATATTACTTCTAGTCCTCAGTTGACAATATGGTCGGTTCATCCGCCTCTGTCAATTTTTAATATTATTTTATTCCTGCTTAATCCTATGCACACTAAGCGAGTCATCCTTGCAACCGCCAATCTTGTCGAAATATGTAGGAAGAGTTATCCTCATTGCGACCGCCTATCCTATTTCGACACGTGGAAGTGTTGTGATAACCCTTTCTGTTGTGCATTCTAATAGCCTAATCCAATTACCTTCTGATTTGTTTTAATCAAGTACAGGTCATACTAATTAATCCAGAGCACAACTCTGACACCGAACAACCCTTATATTGCTTTTCAAATTCTGTTTAAAATAAAGGTTACACATAATTTTTAAAATCAGCTAATCAAAAGTAGAGACTTACTAATAACCTCTTCCTTTCTATTTTGTCTCTAACCGCTTTTAAAAACTAAAACAACATCTAAAATTAATCTCAAATGCCTTTCAAATATATATATATATATATATCCCAAATGGAGATTTTGTGTATTATTACCTATATAGTTTCCCATATTATTACTCTTTTAACATTTTCCTCAATTCGCTATAACGAGTTCCTCGAAAGTTTTTTTTTTTTTTTATGGTGGTAATGTTGGAGAAAGATCCATTGTTAATTGTTTCTTTGAAGGCTTTTTATTACCAAAACCCCTTGAACTCGGAATAATTCAATAAAATTAACCCTAAACTCAATTTTTTAGAGCAAAACCCCCTGAACTCGGAACAATTTAGTAAAATTAAACTTGAACTCAATTATTTAGAGCAAAACCCCTTGAAGTCCTCTAATATTAGTTTTGTTGGAAAAAAAAAATATTTATGTTAGTTTTTTTACTGTTAAGTCCTTATTCTCTTATTTAAGGCTTTTAGGTCCTCATTATTATATTTTTATTTCAAGTTAATCCCTTTTAATCTTTTCTATTCAAAACTATTGTCAATTAGCACTTGCCCAAAAAGTGTTCATATCAGCAGAGATAAAATTGGAAACAAAAGAAAATTATTATTTAAAAAAATAAAAAAAGAGTTGGGGTTATCATTCGTTCAAGACAGAGGTAAGGAATTAGAAAATTTTATTGGATTCTAATATAGATCTACTTTAGTCCAAGTATTCATAGATTTAGAAGAGATATACGCATTTTGTTTTGCCCAATTTATAGAAGACATGTATCCAAAAAAAGAACATATCTTCTATAAATTAGGCAAAATAAAATGCATATCTTGTAGTCTTTTTTGTGGTTGGCACCTATATAGGCGCTTTTTTTATCATCTTTATGAGGACTTTTAAATGAACATGAGATTTTTTTGAAAAAAAAAATTGAAAGAACCGTAATTAAAAGAAAAAAAAGATGAAAAATGGTAGAGTTAGTTCTATAAATCCTGATTTAAAAAAAAAAAAAAAAAGAATAGATGTATACATCTCTTCTAGATATATGAATACTTGGACCAAAGTAGATCCATATTGGAACCCAATATAATTTTCCAATATCTTACCAAGCGATAACCTCAACTCCTTTTTTATTTTTTAAATAATAATTTCCCTGTGTTTTCAATTTTATCCTTGCTGAGATGAGCACCTTTTGGGCAAGTGCTAATTGACAACAATTTTAAATAGAAAATATTAAAAAGGATTAATGTGAAATAAAAATATAATAAAGAGGACCTAAACGTCACAAATAAGATAATAAGGACTTAACAGTAAAAAAACTAACATAGACATTTTTTTTCTAACAAAACTAATATTAGGGGATGTCAGGAAGTTTTGCTCTAATATTAGGGGATTTCAGGGGGTTTTGCTTTAAAAATTGAGTTCAAAGTTAAGTTTACTAAATTGTTCCGAATTCAAGAGGTTGTGCTCTACAAAATTGAGTTCATGGTTAATTTTACTAAATTATTCTAAGTTCAGAGAGTCTTGGTAATAAAAATTTTTTTTTGAAATAGTAATTATATAGTCTACATAGATGTATATGTGAGAACATTTTTGCAATAGTATCTAATATGAAAATAGTCTTACAATATATAAAAAACAAATTAATGTGCATACTTATTATATATATATACATATATATATATGGGCACCAATCCAGTAAGTTTTTTTTTTTTTTTTTATCTATACATAAGTATTAATTTGGCCAATGAAAATTTATTATGCACATTTTTTCATAGTTAAAAGTAAGAGAGATAAATATCATTAATGATGCAATTCTTTTCATACACTTCATTATAGCCGTTGGATCACCTTTAGATGATGATCCAACGGCTAAAAAAAAATACCTATCTATAAGTTAAAAAAAAAAAAAAAACCTACGGGATTGGTATATATTTATGGGGTATATTCAAATATTAGTGCACCTGAAGGTGTCTCGGCCGACTCTCAATTAATTCTAACAACTAGATTAAATAAGCTACAGAGCCCGTTGTATTTGCTTCGATTGGGTATTTTTAATCTTATAGATCGACAATCAATCAAAGAACGGGGAATTATGTATAAGATTATTCGACTTAGAGAAGGAGATCAATTTTGAATTATCTTCTTGAAAATGACTAGGGATATATAGGATCATAATCTAATAGATATATATATATATATATTACTATCTACAAGTTTTTTTCTTTTAGTCCTTAGATATACGGATACACTAATTGGAATAAAATAATAATAATAATAATAATAATAATAATATACATTATTTAATATTTTTCTCTCTCTATCTATTATTGTTAAAAAAAATGAATTTTATTTTGATAATTCTTTTTTAGAAAAAAAAAAAAAACTATTTGGCCGAAGATAGACAATAAAAATATCCAGTCAATTTAGCTCTCATGAAAAACTAAAGATTCCTATTTTTAATTAGCATGTCGAAATAATATCCTCGTTGAATCCGTTCGTTAAAGATTCTTACTTTTGTCGTAATTTCAATTTCTTTTTCTAGGTTTATCAGATTTATTATATCAATTAATAGTAGTAAACAATCCACTAAAAATAAAAAGTAAACAAACAACCCGTCAAAAAAAAAAACGAAAAAAAAAAGGTAAACAAACAAAACACATAGGAAAATTTATTTAAAAAGAACTACTCAGCAAATATTTATATATTAATATAGGAATATTTACACTTAGGGATTTACTAAAGCCTTATATTGAAAAAATGAATTCATCAATAAATATTTTTAAAACTAACATTCACATATCACACATCTAAAATTATTTAAGTACATTAGTCCCTAACAAACCTAAGATATATTTTTCTACTATAAACCACAAACTACTGTCGATCCTAACACCACTACTGTTGATCCTACCACCACTACTCTCGATCCTTATCCCGATCCCGGTCGTGCCTTTACTCTACTGAGGTCGAAAAGTTTCGACCATAGTCCAACCAATCAAACTTATTCGGCTACCAATTCCAGCCGTTTCGATAGTGGCTCAATTCTAATTGAAAATTTTTAACAAGTCGCTCAACCATAGTCGAAAATTTCTGCGCCGGTTGAATATGTAGTCAACCGCCAACCCAGTGCTACCTCCTTCACTTTTGCCATTTTCGACCGAAATCGAGTTAGAGGTAATTTTAGAATTTCAAATTTTTCATTAAATGAAAAGTCCTAATTATTTTGTAAATGATTTATAATTTATCAATTTTTTTCATCACGTTCTTTAAAAAATTGTTAAAATTGATAATGATATATATAGAGAAATTTTACCGTAATCTCTCTTACCTGTAGAGTTTCTTTTTTAAAAATTTGATTTAATCCAATAATTATAAAAATAAGGGTCATCCCAAACGATAACAAATATGCATACTTTAGTACATTGAAATTTTAGACGATAACAAATATACTTTAGTACATCAAAAATTTCTCTAAACCATTCTCTTCTCTTCTCCACGGCCTGACTTTTTTAAAGATCTGGCCATATCTGCTGCTCTCTTTTTCTTTGCTTTCGGTTCTCCATGGTGATCTTATAATTTAAGGTCTTCACACAGGGTTGTCCTTAGCACTACTCCTTATAATAACATGTTTATGTATATTATATATAATTTGTGTTATTAAGAAATAGAGATAATATAATTGTGATTCTTTCTCTAATTTTGAAAGTATCGTGGGATCAATAAAAACAAATATTTAAATTGATGCACAAATTTTAATAATTGCAAAATATATATCTACTATAGTCTTTCTCCAATTTTAGGGATAATTACAAAAAAATACCCTCATATTTGGATGTTCTGTAATTTAAACCCTTAAGTTTGGATTCTACAAATAATACCCTGAGATTACGAATTTCTGAAAATTAATACCATGTGTTGATTTTTAACTGATAAAATACAATAATATCTTTAAAATTAAGATGAATAATATGTATTAATCTAATTTTAATGAAGGATATTATTATTTTTTTGTTCCTAAAATTGGTCAAAAAAATCTGTCCAGGGTATTAATTTTCAGAAATTCTTAATCTCAAGATATTATTTTGCAGAGTCCAAACTTCAGGATTTAAATTACAAAACGCTCAAACTTCAGGGTATTTTTTTACAGTTATTCCCCAATTTTAACATTATATTGTGGCTTATGCATGACTTATTTAAAATCTTTGTAAATATCAACCCTTAAAAAATTATTTACTAAACACTGAATCTTTTTTTTTTCCTTCTTTTATTAAACACTGAATCTTAATCCATCTATAAATTTAATAAGCTTTCACGCCTACCTTCGATATGACTTGAACTTAGAGTTGAGATCCTAAATAATGGGTGTTCCTACCACTTAAGCTAACTCACTTCGTTAGCTACCTAAATTATAAGCAGCTTAAAACAATCATCACATATCACCAATTTTGTATACGAAAAATAGACATTTGTAGATATTTCAAATTATACAATTGCATGTATAATCTTGCATAACCCAAAAAAAAGTGATTAAAACAGGTAGAAAAATTATACCTCAATCTGTTTTTTTCCAACCCGAAAATAAATAAACATGAGATGAAAAAATCAGCACACACAATAGTTTGGGGAGTTGGGAGTTCCAGAGGATCCCAAATATCACATCACAGGTCCTAAACCAAATGCTGGTTACTCACTCGCACACCACTGCTTCCACTTCCAACTCCAAAACCCATCGTCCTCCGAGTCCGACCCAAACAACCACAATGCTCGAGCGGGTCGTCTCCTCCCGCCGAGCGCCGCCGCAGAACGACGACGACGACGACGCAGCCACCGCCGACGAGTCCAAGACCAAGAAGCACCTCCCCTTCTCCTTCTTCACCACTCGGGTCACCAACTACTTGACCCGATTCGGACCCCTTTGGCCCTGCGTTGCCGCGCTCTCTCTCGTCCTCCTCTTGATCTTCTCCCTCATCTTCCACTCCCGCAGCTTCGTTTGCGTCTCTCCTCACGACCCGGTTTATCGATCCGGTTTCTTCGGTTTCGACGCTCTCGAATCCGACTTTGGAGCCCTCGGCGTGCCCTGGTGTAAGTTCTTTTTTTTTTCCTTTAATTTAATTTTTTGGGATCAGATCTAACTTGATGGAGTTACATTATTCATTTCGTATCTGGGTTTTTCTTGGTTTTGGTAGCTGAAATATAGAGAGCCGATAATCAAGAACAAGAATCAAGTTCGAACTTCGAATCTTTAGTTTTACGTTTTTGGAGGTTTTTTTTTTTTTTCCCCCCTAGGCTTATATGGAACTTGGCTAAGTTAGCCAATTGTTTTAGTCTATTATTGATTGAAGTGAGATAAATTTTTTGGGACTTTTTTTGGTTAGTAAGAAAGCACAAGAAAGTTCAGTTGACCTGGATGTTGAAGAAGTTAGTATTCTTTCCAGATTATTGTTTGTCTTCCACTATTAGATTTTCTATGCAAATAATTCAGTTGTGGGTAGCTTTTAATTTGTGGTTATGTCATTGTTAATCGTATTGCTCAACGTTTGCAATCTGGTAGTCTAATGGATCTCTGAAATTTGGTATCTGCTTAGAATAGTAGAACTTTTATAACATCATTTTTGAATATCTGCATTCTGGTAATCTAATGGAGGTTATTTGGAACGTAATAAAGTTAAGCATAAGTACTTCGAACTGTGCTAATGATAATTGAAAAGCATTATGAGCATTCAATGGATATTGACATCTTGCAATTCAGTGAAGAAAATTGTTACTTGAGCTATTATAATTCAAACTCTGGGGAAATAATTCTTACCGTAGAAATTTTCTTTCATGTTTTCTTTTTTTCCTTTTTTAATGAAAAGGAAAGGAGTATAAGAGATTTTTATGCTTGTAGAGGTTAGAGTGGTAGTTATAGTTTGTAAGGTTTCAAAGTTAATGTATCTTTCGCACGCAATTTTTTTGTTTCCAGTGGAACTGTGTAATGCCATGAGTGCTTGAGTTCTAGTTGATTCTTATAATGTTATCCTTGGCAAAAGGCAGATCGAAACATGGAAAAACGGTTGAATGGACATCGAAGGATCTAATCAAGGGCTTGGAAGCGTTTGTACCAATATATGAAACCCGACCAATCAAAAACAACATGTTTGGGATGGGTTTTGACCACAGTTTTGGACTTTGGTTCATTGCCCGGTGGCTGAAGCCAGATCTTATGATTGAGAGTGGTGCTTTCAAGGGGCATTCCACTTGGGTTTTGCGGCAAGCAATGCCAGAGACACCAATTATTTCTATTACACCTCGGCATCCAGAGAAGTATCTTAAGAAAGGACCTGCATATGTTGATGAAAACTGCACATACTTTGCTGGAAAGGACTTTGTAGATTTTGGGAGCATTGATTGGAAAAAAGTGATGAAAAAACATGGGATTACTAATCTTAGTCGGGTTCTTATTTTCTTTGACGACCATCAGAATGAACTAAAAAGGTACGCTCCATACTCCAATGCAATCTGTCCATTTCTTTCAACACTGCATCTCCTCTAGAATTGCTCACTGTTTCTTCATATTTTATGCTTTGATGAGCAGAATACAACAAGCTCTGGCAGCTGGCTTCCGGCATCTAGTCTTCGAGGATAACTATGATACTGGAACGGGAGATCATTATTCCTTGAGGCAAATTTGTGATCAGTCCTATATAAGAGGTTCTTGTTATCCCATTTTTACTTCCTTTTGCAGGCTCTTTTTTAGTGAATTCCTATCTTTGTTCTTTCCATCTTTAGAACCAATTATGTTTTACATGGATAATGGATTGCATGTAGAATATAATTGTTAGCTTAATTTTTGTATTGGTGGCTTTATTCTTTAGTTATGAGTTTTACTGATTCAAGAGGTACTCTTGGTTATTCGACAACAGAGTTTATTTTCCTTATCTTTTGTTGCTTTAGGAGGTGGCCATAGCTGCTATAAAGACAGTGATGAAGCTAGGATCAGATCGAAAAGAAAGAAGTTCTGGGAAAAGGCGGTGGATATAGAAGAACTTTGTGGACCAGGTGAAGCATGGTGGGGTGTCAGAGGATACGTGAGGGATAATTTCAACCACAGCAACAAGCTGATTCCCTATGAAGAACATTTCCAGAACAGTCGGATTGTGGAATCAATGCTCGATGTTTATTGGGAGCTTCCTCCTGTGGCCGGTCCTTCCCTCACTCACCAAACTCGCTATGACCCTGCTCGTGCACCGCCTCCTATCGTTGAAGACGGTCGCTATGGCTTATTCCAACGTCTCGGATTAACAAGACTTGATAGGTCTGTTTTCAATGGATATACTCAGATGGTTTACCTTCAGATATCCAGACAGTAATTTTAGTCTTTTAAGAGCTGTCTTGAATCTGGATGAAGAGTTGTTTAGCTTTCAGTGTTTTGTTGATATCATCTGCATAATTTTTTTTCCCCACTTTTACGTAGCAATTTAGCTTGGTCCTTTTCTACGACCTTTTACATTTTCTCTTCAATTGTTAGAACAAAATTCAAATCTCTTCTGTTCTATATCAATGTAACTTTTACCACCCCTATTATCGTTTTCTCTAACAAGTAGATTTCCACTTCTGAGTTGGTAACAAAATCGCTATCGAACACTAATTTTTGGTTTATAATCGTTTAGGATCATTGTTAATTTAAAATGGTAGATGCGTTCTGTTATACTCTGAACAGGATGGATTTGAGAACAGTGCGAGTGGACACAATAATTTTTCCCGAGCTTACAAAATTTGGGCTAATCACATAATCCAACTAGAGTATTGGTATTTATCACAAAATTCCGTCATAATCAGTAACATCAAAATTAATCCCTATGGACCAAAAAGAAACATCAAAATTAAACCCTGTGGACCAAAGGATATCAATACTATATTTCTCTTTCAGAAATAGAGTTTTTGCAAGCAGCCCAGTGTTTCATTTACACACTAAACGGAGTTCATGAAGCGGATACAATAAATGGGAATAACAGCAAAACAAATGTATATAATAGGGTATCTTCAGTGAAATCCTTTCACTTGGGAAAATTCTCAGCTCCATAAAATACACAAAATCTAAGACACTGAAAATCATATGTAATATTCTGCAACAAGCAACCAACTTAGAATCCAAGTAAAGGCTTCGCTGCTATGGAGAATGCCTCTTGTCCTATCAGTATTTTGTGCTAGTTTCGGTTCTTGCACTTCTCCATGGCCCTTGGAGCTGTAGGCAGGAGAACAAGAAGAAGTTTGTTTGAAGATTAAAATGTTTAGTAGAAACATATTGTACAAATTGAAAAGCATCTGATGTTAAATTAATCATATTCGGACAAATACCTAGCCCAATAGCTTCAGAACCTTTCATAATCCTCAATCGTCTACATGTGTCAGTGAACATCCTGTCGGAAAACGATGAAAAGTTCAGAAGTGGAGTAAAGATACTAATCCTCATGGCCCATGGCTGACTGAAAGGGTTCAGATCAGAAGACCAGATCAAGTGGCTTAAGTACGAAAATGCAATGCTAAGTTGCCAGTAAACTTATTCTACGTATTAAATTGACAAGCAATAGTGATTAAGTCAACAACCTTAGAAACCAAGAAATACTTTTCTCGTTTTCCCTCAGATATAGAATTAAATCATAGTCTAACAGCAGATTCAAGTCAATCTACTCCATAACGCAAATATTATGTGTACTTCCATAAGTCATATATTCTGAGTATTTAAAAAGGCCTCAAGTCACATGAACAAATTGTTCGTCAAAAGAACATTTCAGTTCAACCATATAGATGGGAAGAAACACTTACTCCCAAGGGACGTCACCAACAAGCATCCAATCTCCATCCTTGTCTTCATACGTGACCACATATTCAGAACCATGGAGAAGATCCATCAAACGGCTCTCAGTTAGACCATTTCGCTCTGGAAGACCGGTAGAACTGCACTGCCCTGTATCAGTCAATTACCAAGTTTGAGTAAACGATTAGAATGTCATCCTCTAACCCTGTGTATTTTGCACAGAACAAACTCAAAAACTGTAAACTAACAAAACAGTTTCTGTAAGCCATGATCCCTTATGTATGAAATATAGAAACATTTCTCCTGTTTTGGACAGGGAAATACGTAAGGAAGCAACTTAGTTTTCATAATACAGTTGGAACATATTGCTTACACTCTTTCATACTAACAGGTATAAGTTACAGAAATGAAGAATCTACAGAAATACAGCTTTTATTGGAGACTTAAGTACCACTTCTACTTCAAATGCTGTTCACCTAATATGTGTGCGCGTGTGTGTGTGTGAGAGAGAGAGAGCGAGGGAGGTGAACGGATTACCAATTGTAAAGCAGCTAAACATCTTCTCAAGAGCCGAAGAGAGTTCCATATAGTTGCTACAGGTTTTGAGGTCAACCTTCCGTAGGTATGGAGCACCATCCATGCTAACCTTAACATAAAGACATCCCGTACCAGATTTCTCCTCAGTTTCTTCATTATTTTTGGCCATATTAGAAGCCATGGTGTTTTTCCGAAACGATCGGATTGGTGGCCATCCCACCACCTGTGCCCTGTTACATATAGTTTTATAAATGCTCAGAAGTCAGCATTTCTATCACAATTTTACTCCAAATTTGTAAAAATTCACCACAAACACAGAAGTTATGAAAGAAAAATGATCATAGCGAATTAGAACTTGGTAAAACTTTGTAAAGATTTCAAATTCGGTATTTATACTTCCTAACCAAACAATACAAGAAAAGCAAAATATACACCAAATATTATGTCAAACATCATAAAAATTTAACACTATTGAAACAATAAAACCAGAAAAAAGATCAATACAGAAAGTACACGAATTGTAAGAAACTAGGGAAATGAACAAACATCATTAAACATTATTAAAATCCATCTCTTTCTTTCTTTTGCTAAATTTGAATTTTTCACAAGTCAAATTTACCAGAACAAAAGTGAAGTAGAACAAGAACAACATCAAAGAAAAAATAAAAAATGAAAAAAGTAAAATAAAAAATAAAAAATGGAAAGAAAAAAAAAAGCAAAAGGGGAGGAGGAATTACTTGGCAGCGGGAGCACTAGTGTGGTCAGAAGCTTGTGGCTTCTTCTTCTCCTGGACTGAGTCTGGACCAACCTCTTTCATGGCTGGTGTAGAGCCACACGACTGCTGAGCCTCGAAAGCACTACGAGGCTTCCCACCATTCCCACCTCCAGAAGTGGGAAAAGCAGCCCCTTTACCTAAATCGGCCTCAGATCCATTACAGACAGAGAAAACCCATTTCCGAGAAGACCCATCAATGGCGTCAGAGAAACCCCTCTTAACACCAGACTCAACATTCTTTGACCCATTTTGAGAATACCCATTAAGCTTTTCCTCCAAATCTTTACCAAAGAGTGAGACCCCAAATCCTGGTTTCCTCTCAGGAGACCGGGAACCAGGCAAGCCGAGTCTTAGCTCAGTCTCTTTGAGGTTACAAGCTGAGCTCTTCTCTTCAGAGAGAGTAGAGGAAGAAGAAGATGAAAGCTTCTCAGAGCTTCTTTCCATGGAAGAAGACTCCGTTAGACCTATGTAATCATGTTCTAGTGGATTAGGCATCAAAATCACTCAAAACTAGAGGACCCCAAATGGAATGGCTACAAAAAAAGAAAGCTTGAAACAACCCCAAGAATTGAAGAAGAAGAAGAAGAAGAAGAACAAAGTAGCTTATTCAGAACTCAGAAACGGAGACTCAGAGAGAGAGAGAGAGAGAGAGAGAGAGGGGTAGGATAGTAGGAACTATAGTTAGCTTAGCTCTAATTTAGAACTGGGTTTTGTTCTGTTTTTGGTTTTTGGTTTTTGGTTTTTTTTTTTAATGCAAAAGAACCTTCTTTGGCCTTTCTATAGCTACACTCTTTTCCTTTTTTATGTATAAAAATTACTTTTTTTTTTCCTTTTATTATGGTTCAACCACAATAATAGCTCTATTCCTTTTTGGCTGAAAACAATAATGGCTTTTATTTAGCTTAGGCCTGATTAATGATGTTAATTATGGACAATCATATAAGTATACATCGTACTATGTATACTTTTTTCAAATTTATTTTATATAGAAAAATTATTTTGTTTTCCTTTTTGTAAAAAAAAACAAAAAGAAAATAAACAAATGAAAAAACATTTTAGAAACTAAAAAGATATTCGGCAATAGCACCGACAAGTCACAGAGTATTCCCCGGCAACCTTTTAGATACTGTTCCCAATTTGCTATTACTTTAATACCCCCAACACTACACTGCCCACTAAACAATTACATTCTTCCCCACGAAAAATAATAAATACATAAAATAAAAAAGAATATTGCACGGAACTGAGAGGGAAAAAAAAAAAGGTGCTTTGCAATTGCATACCTAGAAAGTGATTAGTCGAGAAGGAACAACCGTCCCTTTTTCCAAGTTCTTTTCACTTTGTCACAAAGTCCCCTAATTTATAATTATGATCATATCTATGTAGAGAATGTTATGTTTTGATAATTTGATATGATTCTTTCTTTTTCATCTACCTATATTAGGAAATTAATCATGGTAAGAATGAATTTTAAGAAATAAAAGTTCCGCAAAAATTATAACCCAAATACTCTTTTTTTCAAGTGAAAAAAGAAAAGCACAATTGCCTATGAATATAAATTTAGGAATAAATACAAAATCTTTCCTTCTGTTTTGCCTAAATTACATAATCAACTTTTGGTCTCAAAATATAGCAAAATTCTCCTTTTAAATTTCTTTTCTTTTTAAATGTATCTCATAGTCACAATGATAACGTTACCGGTGAGAATTATACATGTAAAATATAGGGGAATATTTTGTGTTACTTTCATATATTTAAAATGATATTTTGTTTAATTGATGAGAAATTTAATTTATTAAATTATCCTTATGTACTAATTTTTAAAATAATAATATAGAGGATAAAATAGTCATTTTATAATACATTAATTTTCTTTTCTTCTATATACCAAACAACTATAAGAGAAAGACATTTTTTTTTCTTTCTCTCATGTTTTTTCCTTCTCTCCTGTTTTCTTTCCTCTCTATCAAATATAGCCTTAAAGCCACAATTCCCCGATGATAATTTAATTCATTTGTGAGCAGAGATAATAGAATTGTTCCTTGAAAATGAAAAATTAATGACTAAAGTTTTTCTTTTTCTTTGTTTTTTTTTTTAAAAAAAATGATTGTCATTTGCTGGAGTGATTGTCTAGTGAATCTTTAGTTTCACCACATCCGTATCTGTGGTAATAATTATGTAATCCAAAAGTGAGAATGCGTGCGAAAGATCTGGCAGTGTATGCCTGGTATGACAATCCCACAGTCTCCTTCTCTCCACGTCAACTGTGCAGTTGTTGGGAGACATAACGGCGTTCAGTTTATGGCGCTGATGGGAAGTAAACTACCATTATTGTCTCATTGACCTTTTTTTACTATTCTTGTGAATGGTAAACTCGTTCCGTAGACCATTTACAGTCTCTGTCTCCTGACTCCCCATAGATAAAGTTTTTACTCTTTCTCAAAGTATTTCTAATTTCTCTTCTATTTTTTTTTTAAATTTTGAGAAGACTAATGTTCTCTTTTTGAAAGTCTGTTTTTTCACGTATCTTTATTTTTCTATTTTTATTTTTTTAGACTAAGAGATATGAAATATACCAAAAAAATTTATCAATTTTTTAATACGAGTACATGTGATATGTGAATTGACAACATTTAATTAATTGATATGATTATTTATTTGTAATAAATTAAATAATGAAAACACATATATCACATGTATTGTTATTAAAAATTTGACACAAATTCTGGTATATCTATAACATAATTAGTCCCGTCATATAAGCAATATTTAAATTAATTATTTGATATTTCCACATTTTCTTTATAGAAATATATTATACATATTTAGTAGTGAAGGTTGTCTTAAACATGGTTAAATGAATTTCGTGTTCTACAACGCATTTACACTGCATGAATTTGATATACTAAATTATACCTTATTATTTTTAGAGACTTAAATTAGTAGACCTAAGTAGAATTAATACACTAGTAAAATAAGCATCAGATTTCTTTCAAAATAATAATAGTAATAATAATAAGCATCAAATTAAGAAATAATATTGGGAGAAACAGCCCTTTTTTTTTTTTTGGCCTAAGACTTGAGCCCCACAAATTATAATCACAACGAGAAATTTTTTGCTCTTGTAAGTTTTGTTCATATAAAATATTTTCAGTACATTGCATCACTTAAAGAGCCGCCCACTCGGACCATTCGATTAGCAATTGGTAGGTACATATCTTTATTATAGTCCATCCCATTTTCTTATTAGTTAGGTTATTTCCTCCATATCATAATGTGATGGTTGAACTTTGGAGCTCCCAAACAAACAAACTAAATTATGGGTTTTTTTAGGTATATTTCTAAGTATAATATATAAAAGTATCTCACCACGCTGCGCCATAATCTCCACGTATACAAGATGCTGTCACATGCACCAAGATAAGTGAGCTAGAAATAAACCAATAACGTTTAGAGGAAATCCCATGCTAAGCATGCTTATTAATCATAATCACACCTTTGATTTCTTATCTTTATACTATAAGCACTAACAAAGCCAGTTATGGCCAAGATTTGGGTATCATCTTTTTGTGCAAGAAAATATCATGGCCTGATGTGAAAGTAGAAAACAGCCAAAAGGCATAGAATAAAATTTTGGATCCGCATTACTGGTCCACGATTTAAGAGGTCAAAGTATTTGTTTGGCATGGTTCTAAGAGTAAACCTCCGAAAAATGAGGAAAAATTATACATATATATATACACACATGGACATCAATCCCGGTATTTTTTTTTAAACCTATGCATAGGTATTATTTTGGCTAGTGAAAATTTTTCTTATACAAAAAAAAAAAAATTACCTACACATAGGTAAAAAAAAAATACCTACAAGATTGACAACTTATATATATATATATCCATATGTATATATAACAGAATAAGCTGCAGGACTAATATTATAGGTACACGTTAAAGATACATACCAATTCTACTAGTAATTGAAACTATTAAGTTTGGCACATTTTTTATGGCATTTAGTAAGAAGTGTGTTTATAAGAATATATGCGTCTCATGGTTTTTCAAACGCGTCTATTTCTTTTTTTAAGCGCGATGTACTAGCTAATACTATGTAAAAAACTCTTATAAACTTTAGGTACACTTTAAGTTTGGGAACTCTTCAAGACTCACATCATCTGTGTAGTTTTTTGTCACAAACTTAAGAATAAAAACATTTAATAGATATCAATTATTTTATATTTTATAACTTATTTGATTAAATAATGTGTCAAAAAAAATAGATGAACATAGAACAAGATTGTGTGATTTAAATTTGCTTCTCATTGATCATAGACGATTACTCTCGCTATGAGTACTTTTATTTAATTCATGAGAAGTATTAATCCTTGAACGTATTTAAAGCTTTCAAAGCTGAAGTTGAAAATCAACTTGACAAGAAAATTAAAACCGTCAAATCCGATCGTGGTGGTGAATACTACAGTAGGTATGATGGATCCAGTGAACAATGTTCAGGACCCTTCATCTAATACTTAGAGGTATGCGGCATCGTCTCACAGTACACAATGTCAGAGAAACCTAGCATGAATGGTGTTGCTGAGCGATGAAACAGAGTGCTTAAGGATATAGTTGTTAGCCCAAAATTAACAACCCAAAAAAGGGGGTGAATTGGGTTTTAAAAGTTTTTAAAAAACTTTTTAACTATGTAAAATCACAGACCACTATTTTTAACTTTGAAGCTAAACGAACAATAATACTAAGTATATAGTAATAATATCAAGCAAATTAAATACACTATATATCAAACACTCAATCAAATAGCTTGCAATAAAGCAAAAAGTGTAGGGATAGAAAAAATATAAACTCCATTTTTACGAGAATCGACAAACACAACGATTTGCATACGTCCTCAGCTTTTGGCAACTTGCTTTGAGGTTTCCATTAAAGGATCAAGATTGTGGGCTTGACCTACTCTTTTATAAGCGGAAAAAATTCTTCTTAGGCTCACCCAACTTTTTTACAATAGTCTTGACTCCGTTTATATTAGTCTTGACTCCGGCACTATTACGCCTATTCTTGGATTGTTTAGATTCCGGTGCCAACCTAACCTATACGAATCGTTTAGTAAATGGTGCCAACCTCACTTACTCACGAGTTGTTTAGACTCCAGTGATAACCTCACCTAAATTGGGTTGTTTAGACTCTGGTGGTAACCTCACCTATGTACGAGTTATTTATGACAAAATTTTGGCGTTTTTCAAAATTAGACTTCTAAATTTAGGAAAATTAGTCATTTTGCCCCCTGACATTTGCCATCGGTATGAATTTGCCCCCGCACTTTTGACTTTGTATTCAAGTACCCCCTATATGGAAAATTTATTCTTTCTTTGCCCCCTCACTTTTGACTTAATATTCAAGTGCCCCTACAATGGTAAAGTTGTTCTTCTTTTACCCCCTCACTTTTGATTTAATATTCAAATGCCCCTTAAAATGGTAACGTTGTTATTTTTTTACCCCTAAACTCTAACACCGTTAGAAAATTGTTAATGGACAATAGCCAAATAATCATTTTATTTTTTAAATAGCTAATAAATATATTTTATTATTTTTTTATATTAAACATTTCCAAAGAGATAGTTTTTATAATTAAATAAATAATATAAACGAAAAGAAATAAAAGAAAAATAATTTTTTTAATAGTTATATATGTATACGTAAAACAAAAAATAGAAAAAATAGAGCAATTTTTGCATTAATTCATTAGTATCAAAATATTTTTAGAATTTATGTAAAAAAAGAAAAAAAAAACTACATATTTTCAAATTCGAAAGACTTTCTAGAAAATGAAATGACTATTTGTCCTCTTATTTTTCATATTTTTATGAATTTGCCCTCTTGTTTTTCATGAAAAATAGTCATTTCATTTCATGAAAATATGAAAATAAGAGGGCAAATAGTCATTTCATTTATTTATTTATTTATTTATAAAAACTAGCTCTTTTACCTCTTTTCGTTTATTTTACTTATTTAATCATAAAAACTAGCTCTTTGGAAATGTCTAATATAAAAAAATAGTAAAAGATATTTATTAGCTATTTAAAAAGTAAAAATAATTATTTGGCTATTGTGTATTAACAATTTTCTAGCGATGTTAGAGTTAAGAGGGGAAAGAATAACAACTTTTCTATTTTAGGGGGCATTTAAATACTAAGTCAAAAGTGAAGGGGCAAAAGAAGAACAACCTTACCATTGTAGGGGGCACTTGAATATTAAGTCAAAAGTGAGGGGTTAAAAGAATAAATTTCTCATCTAAGGGGCACTTGAATACAAAGTCAAAAGTGAGGGGACAAATTCATACTGATGGCAAATCTCAGGGGGCAAAATGACTAATTTTCTCTAAATTTATTTTGAACACTTTAAAACATAGAAAATCAATTTGAAAATAATCTTTTGGCTAATGCAAACTTGTTTTGGTTTCTCAAAAATATTTAATAATAATTTAAAAATTGTTAATTCCAAAAACATAGTCTAGTATGCAAATAGAAGATCTCTTTTTAGCCTATTTTAAATAATCATGATCTTAAATATATTTGTAACTTATTTAAACTTAAGAAATCATGTATTAAAGAATATTTTGCTCATTTAAATAAATTATTATTTTCTATTTTCAAACTTATATAAAATAACCATTTTAAGCTTAAGATAGTTTGAAAACTCTTTTGAAAGTATGAGCGAATGCAAAGAGAATTTATATGAACTAAATCAAATACAAGACTAAGACATAAAATATGCTTTATCTAGATATGGTTTTGTATCTTAATTATCCATCTTCAAGCTTGATCCTAATATATCCATATGCATCCATCTTCAAGCTTGATTCCTTAATCAACTTGAGTTAGAACTTTGAGACTATTTAACTACACACTCAAGTTAATTCATTAATACTAAATCAAATATTTGTTATCTTCAAAATAAGAGTAAGATTGAAACCCTATATGTCAATAATGGTGAGGAGTATGATTAGTCATTCCTTCTTGCCTGAATCACTCTGGGAAAAGGTACTAAGGACTGCAATTTCAACAGAGTACCTAGCAAATCAGAAACTAAAATTTCATATGAGTTATGGATAAGCAAGAAGTCTAACATTAAGTACTTACATGTCTGGAGGCTGAGGCAAGGCCATACAGGTCACATGAAAAGAAACTAGACTCACGAATAATTAGCTGCTATTTTATTGGGTAGGCTGAAAGGTCAAGAGGTTTTAAATTTTATAATCCCTCTAACAGGTTCCTTTTCGAGACAAGAAATACGAGATTCCTTGAGGATGTTGAGTTTGAAAGTGAGGAGAGATAAGGTAAGAGATATTGTCTTTGTGAAAGAATTCATTTCTCTTCCTACAGTTGCTATTGAAGATGATCAGGTACATATACATGACATCATTCAGGAAGCAAATCCGGAAATTCAAGACAATATTCCACAACTCCCTGTCCAAAATGAGGAAGTTGCTTAGAGATCCAAAGTCTATATTCTATAAACTAAAGAATTCAATTTATAGTCTCAAACAAACTTCCTGTCAATGGTATCATAATTTCCATTAAGTTATTTCCTCATTTAGTTTTAAGGAAAATAGGTAGATAGATGTATTTATCATAAGTTCAATGGGAGCAAATGTATCTTCCTTGTCTTATATGTCGATGACATACTTTTAGCCAGTAATGATATAGGCTTACTGCACGAAATCAAGAAATTTCTATAAAATAATTTTGAGATGAAAGATCTTAGGGACGCCTCTTTTGTCTTAGGAATACAAATACACCAAGATCGCTCTTAGGGTATCCTTAAGTTATCACAAAAAAGCTATATCGATAAAGTGCTTAAAATATTTGGCATGATCAACTGTGCCCTAAGAGATACACCCATTGCTAAGGGTGATAAATTCAGTCTTAGTCAATGCCCCAAGAATAAGATTGAATCTAAGAAAATGCAGAAGATCCCTTATACATCAGCAGTAGGAAGTCTTATGTATACTCAAGTCTGTACGTGTCAGGATATAGCATACATAGTTAGAATGTTAAGTAGATATTTAAGTAACCCTGGTACGAATTACTGGAAAGCAACAAAAGAAGGTTCTATGATATTTACAGAGAACAAAAGATTACATGCTTACCTATCAGAGATCTGATCGCTTGGAGATCTTAGGGTATTTTGACTCTAATTTTGCTGAATGCCTAGATAGTAAGAGATTCACTTTAGACTATATTTATCTGCTTACTAGATTAGAAATTTCATGTAAGAGTGTTAAGCAAACACTCATAGCTTCTTCCACTATGGAGGCAGAATTTATAGCTTGTCATAAGGCATCGAATCAAGGGATATAGCTGCAGAACTTTATCATCGGGCTGCTAATAGTCGATGGTATTGAAAGAACATTGAAAATATATTGTGATAATAAAGTCGTTGTTCTGTAATCCAACAACAACAGAAGTTTCTAGAAATCTAAGCATATAGACATCAAGTTTCTAGTAGTTAAATAGAGAGTTCAGAGTCACCAAGTATCTATAAAGCTTATTGGCACTAACCCTATATTAGTGGATCCACTCACCAAAGGTTTACTGCCTAAGGTGTTTCATGAGCATACTGCTCATATGAGTATTGTACTGTTTAAAGATGTGCAAAATCAATGAGAGTTAGATTTTAGTTGTTCTTTTGTAATGAACACACTCATTATTTGATATCAATAGAGTGTTGATTTTCTTTCATATTCTAAATTTATATTTTATTTTCTTTCTATTGCATTTTAGCATCAAGTTGCAATTTAGCATAAAATGAAAGGCTAAAGTTGATTCATTGGAATCATAAAGTAGGACCAGTTGGAAATAGGTATGTAAGATCACTTTTCATGTAATTTTCATGCCACACATCCATACTCGATTTGTGTCACTGAATGTATTTATGTGGTGATCATTGATAGGTCTAGTTGTCTACCTAGGTATAACAATGGTCGCTTTGGTCTCATGTTGATATATTAAATGGACCATATTGTAATAAAGAGTCATTTCTTTATAAGATAGTAATAAAGCGCGCACTAAAGTTTTATTATATAATTGTTCTCAGATAACTCATGTAGCCTAAGTGAGAGATTATTGGGTTAATTATTTCCTAAGTAGGCTTATATGGTTTAATAACAATTATATAATGTCTGAGTTATCTTAAGTGAGTGGGCCAATTAGTGATCTAATTCTGGGCCAAGGAAATTACTAACATAGTATTGGCTTTGTAATGTGTGAATACCTATAACTGATTCAGTTCTGACTGATAGGGTCTTAATTTGGTCAGTGTATAAAGTAAACTAATAGGGTTTTGGTCTCTAAGTCAAATCCAACACGTATTCTCTTCTCTTCTTCTCCATCAACAGAGAGAAAATCTATTGAGCACTCTAGAGTGATTTGGCTACAGAAGATCATCAACTCTCAGGCTCTTACTTATTCAATTACTTCCGCTTTCATGGTCGTGACTATCTCTTCATTGTGGACTCGAGTTAATTACAATTTCTCAACAAACTCTCAATTTGACATGAATGCTTTAGAATTGTATTAGGTTTTGTCAATTCATGATTTTGTCTAATATCACACATCAACAAGAATTATGGTACTAATGGTTCGATCAATAACAATGAAAAGGCGTTAATATTTTCAAGAATATTATATAACACTAGAAAATTAGTTGTACAAAGTACATCAGAAACTTTTGGAGAAATTTTCTCTTTGTAATACGTATAATTAGATACTTTAAGTTAAATATTACGTAATTAGGGGTGAAATATATATACTATAAAGAGTACTATGATTGAAATTTGTGGTTGGGTCACTTCTACTTGGGACAGCTTATTTTGAAATAATGAGTAAGAACTGCTAGTAGTTGGATTCCTCCAGGTTGAAGTCAACCTTGGTTAAGCTCTTTCTTTTTTTCTTTTTTTTTTTTTCTAAAAATTAATGACCACATGATTTAATTAAAACTCCTGTATCAAATATGCTATCAAGTATGAAACATCAACACACGTGGCAGGCACGTGAAACTCGCGATCAGCTATTAGCTAGCTAGTCTTTATAAATTAATTACATGTATATTCGGGATGAAAAGGGTCCGTTTGGATGCAACAAGTATTTATCAATATATATATCTTATCTCTTTTCTGGCCGGCCATATTTTTTTATTTTTTTTATTATTTTATTTTATTTTATTTTTGCTGAGACCGGCCATATTGTTTTGAGTCGCAGCACTTTTATATATATGCTTTGAATATATCTTTTGGTAATAATTGTAGTTCTCTTTCGAATGATGCTTTTAAGATGGCATTAGCAAATAAATTGACTTGAGACGAACCAGACTGTCCCAGTTTGCTCCCCACGCCATCCAAAAGTTGCAAATGTATCGTTCCCTTTAATCAGTGAGAACAAAATCCCGGTCCCTCCATGGATACATAATCACTAGTATTACTATAGTACTAGAGCAAGTTATTACTAGTGCAATTCTTACGCATTTGATCTCATCTAAACCTTTTTCGGTAGGATATATATTATATATGGGTCATTCATACGAGTCATGTTTCAATGTAGATTTTTATTTTTCTCCATAGATGAATATTCTGATTTGGGTCATTCGATTTTGATTTGATGTTATAATAATATTAGTAGTTTTATCAAAAAAGAAAAATCTAATTAATACGTATATAAATATAGAAAGCTATTTATGACTTAAAAATTGGTAACTTGTTTGTGACTTATATGATGGATAATTTTTTTTTTTCCAATCTCTTTTCCATTGTATTTTTTTTTTTTCAATTACTATTCCATTGTTGATTTATGTATTTATTCTTTTTCATTTTTTTACCTCTCATTGTTGCGATTACCAATTATATTTTTTTCTTTTTTTTTAAAATTTTATTCATACACGCTCTTTTTTTCCTAGGTCAACTAATTTAACTAATTTTCTTTCTAGTCATATAACTTATCTAGTTGATAAATACTTTTCTTATTTTTTTTATTTCACGTGTTCCATATTTAATTACCACTTTTTTAAAATTTTATTCCTACGTGCTCTTTTTTTCTTAGGTTAACTAATTTTTCTTTGAAGTCGTATAACTTATCTGGTCAATAATCTCTCTCTCTTTTGATTTTATGTACATATTTAATTTTGTTACTTTTCCATGTAAAATTTTGTTTTCAAAACTTTTCCACGTATTTAATTTCAATATTTACATATTAAGTGTTATATATTTTGCGAGTCATATTTTTACATGTATTTTTTTAAAACTTTTTCACGTTTTCAATTACAATATTTTTAATTACAAAATATTGAAATTATAATTTTTTTTAATTACAATATTGTATTTATCTTTACTAAGATTATTTCCATGTTTACAGCAATAATGTTCACTACTTACCCTATTTATATGTAAACTACTAATATTAAATACTAACATTTTTATCAAACTTTTTCCTTAAAAATATCATTCCTTCTTTTTTATAATTTTAAAACTATCCGTATAAAAATTCAAAAAAAAAGGAAGAAAAAACTAACCATATACTAATATTTCTTATCAAAATTGTGTCCTTAAAAAAACTATTCTAAATTGTTTTCCTTAAAAAATCATTCCAAATTTCTACCTAATGAAAAGAGATTTTCTTTTTTTTTTTTTGATAAGAAATGGAAAGAAATTTTTTGAAAAAATTAGAATGGAATGGTTATGAATAAAAATGACTTGCAATACTTACTATTGCAAGTTATTTTCAACTTAGTTAAAATACTCATCCATGGAAGAAAAACAAAAATTTACACTGAAACATCACCCCATATATTATATATATATATATAGGTTGCCAATCCGGTAGATATTTTTTTTAACTATCTATAGGTATTTGTTTAAGCCGTTGGATCATTAATCTAACGGCTACCATAATTTGAGTAGTAGAAAAAAATAATAATAAAAATAAATATTCATTATTTAATATTTTTCTCTCTCCTCCTTTTATTATGAAAAAAACATGCATGATCAATTTTAATTGGCTAAATCAATACCTATAGATAAGTTTAAAAAAAAAAAAATACCTACTTCATTAGTGCCCAAACTTTCTCTCTCTATATATATATATATAACTCAAGAGGGGAAAACATTTTACCAAAGCTCTAATTTGCTCCCCAATCATAACGATTAACATGGTAATTTGCTGCTGAACCATTAATATTCCTTACCATGCTCAGTCATGACTGATCTAGCCTAGTTGACTAGATTCGAACTCAACTAAGAATTGATTGATTTGGTATAATTCCGTACGAAGCACACACAAGAGAATAACGTTGATCAATTTCTGAAAAGATCGGTATATATTTCAAAGAAGTCCACTAATTTTTTTTTTAAAAAAAAAATGGGGCTTAACTAGTGATCTCCACTTATTACAAATTAAAGAAAAATACCTACTACTATCCAATCTCCACCCTACTCCATTAGGGATAATAGGCTTTCACGCCTACCCCCAGTGTGACTCGAACCTAGAACCGAAATCTTAGGTAGTAGGTGCCCTTACCACTTGAGCCAACCCACTTCGTCAAAGTCCACTAATTTTAATTCAGCAAGCTAGCTAGCTATTCATGATGTAAGAGTTTCATCAGAATCAAATTTATAATTTACATTTGTTTTTACAAAATTAAAAATGGGAGATTATAATTAATATTTGGACATGTTTATTATTACGCGATGAATAGAATCGTGAAACGAAGATCAATAAAAATAAATTAAAATTAAGTAATCTCTTCTCAATTTTAATTATGTATATAAGGAATTTACTAAAATATATTTTCTGAATGTGTTAAGTAGACACTTAAATGGATGGAAAAAGGAAATAATTCCCTCATTCACATTAAGTAAACATTAACTCAATGTAATGCCTGTAATGAAACTAGCCAAAATAAGTTCATATTCTTTGCTTAGACCAAAATTTAACTAAATATTTATCGGGTGATCCAATAATCCTTGTACTGAATTTATCAAAGGGTGAGTACCCTTTATCAAATCTTTTCAATTTACAAAAAGGGTTAGCAATTTCTTTCAATATTCCCAAAAAGGATGGAGAAGTGATGGTTCAGGATTTTCCATTGCCAAATATGCATGGTATATAGTAAGAAGCAACATAATCTTTTTTTTTTTTTTTGGAAAGAAGGAAGCAACATAATCTTTACAATAGGAGAGAGTAATCTTTTAGGAGCCGTTTTATTTGACTATGAGCATTAAAGAGTTAGCATCCACCATTAAAGTGGGTCCACGTGGCATGACCTTTATTACAAGATGATGTTGATGAGTCCTAAAAATTATATAAGGGTGTTTGTAATTTTTCCTTTTTTTGGAGCCAAGACGGGGACTAAGTGGCGGTCATCCTCACCTAAAAACATAGTAGCCACATATGATTTTACTTGGCTAATATAATATATAATCTTCTTGTTTTGCCCAGCTCTTCTTCGTCTTAATCATATGCTTAAAGTGTGACGTTACTCGCGGGGGTGACTGGGGTCCAATTGCCCCGCACCATTGCTACAGTAAGTTCCACAACTTGCAAACTTGATAAGCTACGCATACGTTTTTTCTTTTAGAAAAATAAAATAAAATAAATAATAAATAAAAATGATAGAGAGAGATTCAAATTGTTCCCCAAATCTAAGATTCTTTCTTTTTTTCTTTATTTTCCTTTGAAATACATTCTCCCCCATATTCGTGTACCATAAAATCGGGTTTGTCATGTTGTATACATTCTCACTTTTTTGGTTAAAAAAGGGAATAGGCTTAGTCAATTAAACCGGAGTAACTTAATCGTACTTGCCCCCATATTGGAATAATAAAATTGTTTTCAGAATTATGTGTATATATTATGCAATATCAAATAACCGAGAGAGAGAGATCATCACTCCCTTGTTTTCTGGAGATCATTGAATTCTTTGCCACGCTCGGTTGTCTTGTCTCATAGAATTCTTTTTTTTTTTTTTATCCATGTAGGAAAAATAAATTCCAATCACGGTTTGAAGTTCCTGCGTTCTAGTATGGAACATTAATAAACACTCTTACTACCGTTGACTTGGTTATTATAATATCTTGATACGATTTTGATTTTCCCTAATAATAATTGACCATAGTACATTATGCACTATATTTTATTTTTTTTTTCAAAAAGTGGGGTTTAACTAATGACCACCACTTACTACAAATTAAAGGAAAATGACACACACACACTACCAAGATTTGAACCCCTGACCCCCCAAACACACACACACAACCCTCAAACTTTGGACCAACTGAGCTAGCCCCAGTTGGCTTACATTATGCACTATATATGTGAACAAAACGCAATTATAAAGGTGCCAATTCAGTAGGTTTTTTTTTTTTTTTTACTTATGTATAGATATTTTTTTTAGCCGACGGTTATAATGAAGTACATGAAAAGACGTGCATCATTAATGCTATTTTTCTTTCTTATATTTTATAGTAAAAAAATGTGAATGAAAAATTTTCATTGACCAAATTGATACCTATGCATAGATAAAAAAAAATACCTACTGAATTGGTGCCCAATTATAAATTATACCATATGTATTTCTGTTTGTATCCTACTTAGATGCTTTCTTTAAGACCTTTAAATAAATGAGACTAATAACAATATGATATAGTACTCGATAGAGGAACGAAGTTTTCATTATTATTATTATTATTGTAAGGATGTGGAGGATTTTGACTTCAGATTTCAAATTAGAGACGACTTTATAATTGTATGGTTTCCGATCGATCATATTAAAAATGACCGCAAGAAACACAAATAGTAAGAACTGAATTTGTAATATTTAATGCAAATCTATGAAACGATACACTATATATATTAAGCTCAGACCATATATAGGGGAAAAAGAAAAGTCGTGAAACTCGCCCATATTTTTTTTTTCTTTTCTTTTTTGGTTTTATTGGTTCTAGCCATCTTTTGGTCAATTTTCGCAAGCAGTGCTCTTAAGCCTCTACAGGATTTGACCATAAAAACATCTGCATGCGTTTGTGCTTTGAAATTGCTGGTCAGTAGACTAGACCGGTAAACGAATATAAATTATTGAGGCCGGCCGTGGGCCAAATCATGCGTGCAACGGTACTTCATACATAATTGTAGAAAGACCCAGCTAGCTACACACAGCAAGCAATAATGATAGGTCCCCTATTTCGATGAGCAATTTGAAGATCAAATATGTATGTTTAACATTTCCGGATATATATAGATATTTACTGTTCAATTTGCTTTGTCGGATTTCCCTATGCGCTCTTCAAGAATCTGCTTGTTGTTGATGATATTATGATATTATCAGCCTGTCGCGGATGATGGTAGTAGTAGACTTAGTACGCAGTAGCTTTTGTTGTTTTATTCTTAGATACTGGAAAAATGAAGCTCCCCACCTACATATTCACCCACATACGTACCTGTCGTACTTGGGAAGTTCAGCTATTACAGATATGTGTGTATATATATATATACACACATAGGACACCACTTATGTTTTTTTTTTTGTCTCTTAACAAAATATAGAGTGAACATTAAGTAATACGTATTAATTGTTATTTTCTTTTTTTTTTCTAATTATTCAAATTATGATAGCCGTTAAATAATTGACCCAACGGTTAAAAAAATATCTGTAATAAATTTAAAAAAAAAACCTATAATAGATAAAAAATATATATCTATTCCTTAATGATTCATATAAATTATAATATTCTTAATTCTGTTTTCGTTTCACTTGAAGAAATTTTCTAGTTATATTCTTCATTGTAGCACCAACCATCTCTTCAATTAAAAAAAATTTCTACCATATTTTAATCCTTCAAAAAAATCCCCCCTTCTGATTAATTAATATGGGTGGGTTATATGACTATCATATAGTCATTCAAGCGAAAAGAAATACATATTATTATCTATTAATGCAAAGTATAAGAGCAAATTTGACTGAGGTTTTATATTATATCGTTTTTGTCCCTAATCTATTCCTACTTTGGCATATTAATCCTCAACCTTTTTTTTGTGGTATTTAAGTACTAAATGTTTCTCTTTTTGGCACCATTAGTCCTTTTGGCATATTCCATCTAAGATTCCGTTAAAATTTATTTGGATGAGAGAAATTTTACACCATTGATCTTGATTTTTCAATTGTTTAACAATTTGGTCCCTAATTTTTTTTTTTTGTATTCATATTTCTGATTAACAATATTGTATCTCCCAGTCTTTTAGAAAATTAAAATTCAAAGATTGATATAAAACAAACAGTTCATGTAGAAACCAAATTCAAAAGAGCAAAAAAATTTATATTAATAAACCTTAATTAATTTATGTCAAACTATAGTAACTTTATGAACAAAATCAAATTATAGTAACTTTATAAACAAAAAATAATTATCTTACCATTTTTAAAACTAAAAAAATTTTACATACACGCTTTTATACTAATCAAATTTGACTGAAAATTTACTATATCCATTAAATGTTCATGTAATTATGAACGGGTATTCTAAAAAATTATTTAACTATTTGCACGAAATAAGCCTGTAAAGTTTTATATTTTTCTATTAAATATTCATTTCTTTATGTTATTGCATCTATCAATCTTTCGAAAAATTAATTTTTTAGAATTTTAATTTTCTAAAAAATTGGCAGATGCAATATTATTAATCGGAAATATGAATACAAAAAAAAAAGGGACCAAATTATTAAACAATTGAAAAATTGAGATCAATGGTGTAAAATTTCTCTCATTCAAATGAATTTTAATAGAATCTTGAATGGAATATGTCAAAAAGACTAATAGTACCAAAAAGAAAAACTTTAGTATTTAAACGCCATAAAAAAAGGATTAAGGGCTAATATGTCAAAATAGTAATAGATCAGGAACCAATGATGCTATTAACTCTATATCATATCCCAAAAGTCACTATATCGTTTTTTGTTCACATATTTTCAACTTAGAAGTGCTTCTCTATATACTTGTGCGCAGTTTTGGTGGGCATGCATGTGGTTTGAAGGTAATAAATTAAACGCATACTTGACCACCCCACGTCTTTATATGTATATATGAAGAATATAAAGTCTTAGTTATCACGTGAACTAAGGCAAAAGGATTGGTCACATAGAAAGCTAATCAAATTTTGTGAAAGACTAGTGTGGTCATTTAATATGGGATTGATCTATTGTGATCATATATAAAAGAATGTCGAACGAAAAACATTCCAAAAAGCACAAGTCATGGTGCGAATGGAATAACACACCGTTTTCTCATTAATGTTAACTATACAAAGACAATGATTGAAACCTAATGATATTGCTACCGATAATTGATGAAAACTATATATTGCACATATATTTATGCATTATTTTAAACAGGTTACGCCCACAAACAGTTGTTACGTAGTTAGCTGTTGTTTTAGACTCTTTGAATTCTATTCAAAATTAATACAACTTCATATACGGAAAGCTACATAATATATAAACAACATTAATACAAGTGACATTGAGAATTAACGAATGATAATTAACAAAAGAATAAAAATAAAAACACACAGATTTAAATGAAAAATTCTAATCGGGAAAAATTAATGGCAGATGAAGACAATTTCACTGTCAAAATTAATAAGATACAAAAGGTAGAGTTTTACACTGTCAATCCGAAACGTATAGAATCCCGACCCTAAAACACATGTATATGAACGAAAATTGTATGGAAAAATCGGCCCAATAAAATATGTCTACTACATATCTAAAAAAAAATTTCTAATTACAAAAATGCCACATATATCGCACCACAAAGCTTTCCGAGCAAGACAAACAGAATTTAAGTCACGAACTCTGACAAATGTGGCATATATGGATATATTGCCAAGTTATTGTCAACGAACAGTGCTAAATGTCGACCACCATCTATCTCTTATAAATATGCACCCTTTCCTTTTTTCTAATTTCTTTTTTTTTTAAAAAAACATTTAGGGTGATGAGAATATGAAACTTGAACTGACTTTACCACTTAAATGTCCCAAACGGACCTCACATCATACACTCGGCAAACACTGGTTAGTTCTGTTATCTTTTAGTATGTATATCTGACCAGAATGGCAGAATCTCATCCCTTTTCCTCAGCTTAATAACCAATAAAATCATAAAAATGTGAGTACAAAAAGGGATGTATAGCTTGAAAACCCCACAATTTTCTCTCGAATTGACGCGTGGTAATTTAAGGACAAATACAACAAAATAATATATGTACGGAATAAGAATATTATTATGACTTTTATCATAAACAGAGATCGTCATTGCGATATTGGATAATACGCTCTTTTTTTAAAAAAAAGGAAAAAAGAATCTCGTCTATCAAGTAGAATTATGACGAGTGTTGTTATTTATAGGAGTAAATATTGGTGAAAATATAAAAAAATCAAAGTGAAATGACATCGAGTATGCTAGATTTTTTATAACATACATCAACATTTGTCATGATATATATAATTGATGAGTGAATGTCCATGATCAATAGATGTTGGAATTTGAGCTGCCGATCACTTATTTGAATTTTGCTGGCTCCTCATGATGTTGATATGCGAGTGCTTGCATGAACTTTAACTTGTTCGTATACAAAATACTTCTCACTTGCATATATGCAGTGCTGAATAATTCTACAGTAACAAATCATAAAAATGGTGACAATTAGTCACTAATAAAGTGATTACCCGTTATTAATAATCTAAGAAATTCAATTTAAGAAGTAGTTCTGGAAAATTATTTTAGCCCAAATTAGGTCCACTTCACATGGACAAAATGTCAGCCGTAATGTGTCAAACATGCACTCTTTTTTAATATTTTTTTCCTAATTTAATATTCTATAAATTTTCAAAAACGTTTGTCTGAAAAAAAAAAAAATATTAAAGGACTTTAAAGATATCAGTATTTTTTTTTTAACCGCCGAACAAAATAAATATATGGGAGCAATGCCGAAACCCTAGCCCAGTCCTTGACACTAATAGGCCAGGCCGAGCCGTTGATTCCAATAAGCGGCCCAATCTTTTTGATGCCTTTACATATCTTATAGTTATTCTCACTTTATTTTTATTAAGAGGTGTCTTGACGACCTCATTTATGAGAACCCTTGGAATGTGAAAGAATTCATATATTCACTTATGCTATAACTATATAGTTTATCTGAAAGTTTAGAATGTGAAAGAATTATCAAATTCAGTGGTTATGATAGATTCAAGGTTGTTTTTTCTATTTTTCAACTAGATCCTTCAAATGGTAGACAAGATAGGATGATACGCATAAACCGAATTTGTCCTATAAATATTGTGAATTTATATATATATATGGAAGACTTCTCAATGGTTATAATTTTTTTGTGATCATGAATAGATACGAAAAAAAGTAGTGATAGTATTAAATTTTTTTTATGGTAATAAATAGTATTAAATTTTTTTGGTCAATCACCAAACTAATCACCACCGTAGGATATTAGATCTAACGGCTTAAATCATTGTAACCATCCATGGGTAAATATTGTTGTAATATATATATCGGGAGATTCTATAGTATGAGCGCTGTTTTTGCTCTTACAAGTAAGAGCATTTTCATAATCGTTAGATGCAAATGGACGGTGATCAAAGAATAGGTGTATAGAAAATTTAGTATGCTACATTACATAGGAAAAAAAATCTCAAAAAGACAAACCTCTCTCTCCTCTCCCTTCCTGGAGCCTCATACTTCTCTCTAGTTTTAATTGCCCAGAACCATATGCATAACTCTGTTTTTTTAAGTCCGAATAGATCTTGAATTTGAATTTTCAGAACTAACTCACTTATAAAAATGTGTCTTTAATGTTGTTAATTTTTATTATAAAGAAGAATATATTGAATTTTTTATTCGAATCGATAATCAAAAAGTTAGGCGCACTAGAATTTTTTTTCTAATCTATACATAAACTCTATTTTTGTCTCTATCTTTGAGCTCCACAGCAACCATAGTTCTCACTGTTAACGAAGACGACACAGTCCTGACGAAGCACTAGCAAAAGTAGATGCATTGAGCCAACGACATTTGCGAGAACATGTCATATTTGGTTAAAAATAGATGTCCAATCTGAAAAATATCTCATAACTCAATACTTAAAACAAATATGATAATCATCTATAATCTAAAAAGAAAAGAGAGAAAAAAAAAATACTGGGAATCCATGAAAATTACAGATCTCAAAAATAAGTTCATCTTTGTTCCTTCTCTCCAATGTCTAAAAGAAAAAAAGGAACCACAATAGCTTTTCCAAAGACGAAATTCTACAAGAAACTTGAACAATTTTTGACTTAAAAATAGTCTTCAAGCTCTAAGTAGCTTTGCCAAACACAAAATTCTAATTTTTGAAATTACTAGTTTTTAAGCTCCAAGTGCTAACTTTTTAATCGATAAATTTAATTAAAAAAAAATCAATAATCAGCTATCTTCGATTCATTTCAATCTTTTTTCTTTTTATTTTCCAAGAAAACAAATGAAAAAACATGTGGAGAATAGAAAGAAAGAGAGAAATGGAAAATAGTTTACGGAAAATCTTGAGATCGTGCAAAAGAGAGAAGAAAAAGTCGTTCTTTTTTTTTTTCCCCTTCTAAAAAGATATATAACGGTATTAGGCATATTTAACTGTGTACTAAGGTGTATTTTATAATCTTTTGGGACCACTATTTTCATAACTGTTTGATTAAATTCAATGGCTTAAAAAGTGCACCTAGAAATAGGAGGGATTTTGTCCCTCCTAGAATAGAATTTTCCTATATCCTTGTGGTCTTCTAATATGTTTATTCATTATATACCGAGAAGGAAAGAAAGTTAAAGCAAAAGGAGAATGTTACAGCTCCTATATCCTTTTCTTTTTCAACGCAAGAGCAATGCTGCATGCTAAAAGTCTGTTTCTCGAATTTTCGAATATCAAATTACCATCCATATGGTACTTGACTCGTTAAATTTAATAAACCGAATTAAAATCTGCTTAACTTATCAGTAAGTCATCATTAATTTTATTTTACTGTAAATTAAAAAGTTTGCTGCACTTCCCTACATCGTCGATATGTCCGAGTGGTTAAGGAGACAGACTCGAAATCTGTTGGGCTTTGCCTGCGCAGGTTCGAATCCTGCTGTCGACGTGACGTATTCATATTGTTTTCCGCCCTTTTTAAAAAAAAAAAAATTTAATTCTCTTTTTCGTATATTCACATTTTTACCCCTGCTGTTTTTTTTTTTTTAATCCTTCGATTGCCCAGATTTATCCGCTTTTGACGTAATTATTTGAGATAGTTTCACACAAATTACTTCTCAGAAACATAGTCAGGTACTGAAAAATTTCTCACTTCTAGTACATATATTTAGAAGGATAATTTATCACAAATAGAAAGATAAAATATCCTCATTACCAAAAAAAAAAAAAAAAAAAAGAAAGATGAAATATTCATGTCACTATTTTACAAAATCTTTAATACGAGGATTAAATGGTAATTATACCTTCATTTTTAGACTAATAGGAAAAGGATGATTTCTCAAGGGATTCCGGATTCCCAACCATTCGTTTCGTTCCCCAAAACCTATCCTTTGTATTTTTAGCTTTTAAGCTCACTCATCATCCATGGCTACCTCTATTCACCCGCACCAAACATCCTTCCTCAAATTCCCTCTCACAAAACCCAAACCCAGAGCTCCCATCTCAAGCTACGTTCCCATACGGTGCGGCCCACGGGACAACCGAGGACCTCTCTTCAAAGGCCGAGTCCTAAGCATCGAGGCCATCCAAGCCGTCCAAACCCTCAAACGGGCCCAGAGATCCGACCCGACAAGCCTCACCGCCACCGTACCCAAAACCCTCTCGCGCCTCGTCAAGGCAGACCTCCTAGCCACCCTGAAGGAGCTTCTACGGCAAGATCAGTGCGCTCTGGCTCTCCAAGTGTTCTCAGCCGTCCGATCGGAATACCAACCCGAGCTGTCTCTGTACGCAGCCATGGTCCAAGCCCTGTCGAGGAATGGGATGGCGGAGGATATCGACCGTCTGATCTGTGATCTGGAGGAGGAAGGTGGTGGTGTCGGGTGGGATGACAAGGGGTTGATAACGCTGGTGAGGGCCGTGATTGCGTCAGGGAGGAGGGAATCAACGGTCAGGATTTATGGAATGTTGAAGAGGAACGGACTGGGGTCCAGTGGTGGTTTTAAGGCGGATGATTATATGGTTGGGGCTTTGAGTAAGGGACTGAGAAGGTTGGGTGAGGTGGGTTTGGCTGATGAGATTGATAGGGTATTTGGAAGGTTTTACAAGGGCAGTTTCGACAAACTGACTGTATAGAATTATATGAGAAAATTAAATGAAACAAGAATTTATTTTTAATTTCGCGCTTTGTTATGAGAGTTCAAAAATTTCGTGCTTGAAAATAGTAATGTTAATCGTGCCGCTTACGACACAAGAAGTCTAATCCTGCAATGTTGGTTAGGACCATTTACTAATCGTGTTGCGTTATGTTTAGTCCATTGCGTGCTGGTGTCCGTGCCTATTCTGGATAGTGTTAATCTTACACCGTTCTAATATTGTGTTATTCTTGTATGGTCAATATACATGATATTATTTATACTAGCAACATGCTAATTTTCTCATTGTCAAGTATATATGTTCTACACGTGAATTCTGCTAAAATGGGCTACGTTCTAAAAATATGAGAGTGAGAAAAAGAGTAATGCAACAAAATTTAAATATGAAAAATAGATTTATTTGGATTATATCGTTTTGTCCCGTTACTATAAAAAGTTGCATAAATCCGCCTTCTGGAGTTCGCCAAAAATTCTATCTAGTAATTTCACGTAAATTGTTCTTATTATCCACATATAATCTACTACTGAATTCTACAGTCGAATTAAGCAGAAAAAAAAAGAAGACATTTTTTCACATAAAGCGTGTAATATACAATATACATGCATATTTTTCAACCATTTTTTCTTTTTGAAATTTAATTTTATTTATAACAATGGAGTTTTTTTGCATTATTATTTATTAGCAATAATATCATAAAAAACCTACCAATTTAAGTTTTTTAGCAAAAAAAAAAAAAAAGAAAAGAAAAGAAAACGTCTTTTCATTAACATCAAATCAAATAAAACATTCTATTTATGTCTTTTCTAACAAATCGCACTCAATTTACATATAGTCAAAATTAGAGTTTAAAATTATTGCAAAAACGTATTTATTCTTTAAAATTATCTATTAGCATCTATAGAATTAGCTAGAAGACAACCACCTATACCCAAAAATGATCTATAATATCTTAGAAATCTAAAAGTATCAGCTTTCAAACACACAAAAATTCTTTTCTTGAATTCTATTATTTGATTTCAAAAGTAAAAAACATTCAATATCAACAATTTAAAATCCAATTTTGACTATATATATATGAACCCGGTGAAAATTGATTAAAAAAATACAAATAAAAGATTTTATTTTATATTATGAAACTGTGTGAGTTTTTTTTTTTTTTTAAAAAAAAGACTAAATGTCATGGTTTTTTTTTTTTATATTATCCCTTATTTATCATGTATTGATAATTTGATTCAAAAGAAATATATAAAATTATGACTAATCTATATATCTATATCTATATATATATATATTAAGCCTGAAGCTAAAAACTCTAATAGCTTCTTTGATCACCATTCTATTTTTAAAATTTTTAGAAAATTCCTAATTTTTTCATGATATGATTGGTCCTATCATTATTTTTCTTTGTTATGATTGGTTGTAATATATATATATATATATATATATATATATATGTATTATATAATATTGTGTTTAATTTAATATTAATGATACCTTATAATAAATTTAGTTCATCAAATCGAACAAATGATTGTGCTACATTCGTCTCATCAAAATAAATATAGAGAGAGATAAATACATAATTTAATGTTTTATAAAATATTATATTTAATTTAATATTAATGATTCCTTATATTAAATTTAGTTCATCGAACGTCAAAAAGTTGTGTTACATTCGTCTCATCAAAATAAATAAAGAGATAAATATATTTTTTGATGTTGAAATACATTGAACCTAACTATATCTTTGATCACTATTTTATTTTTAAAATTTTTAGAAAAATCCTAATTTTTTCATGATATGATTGGTTCTATCATTATTTTTCTTTGCTATGATTGGTTGTAATATATACATGTATTATATAATATTGTATTTAATTTAATATTAATGATAGCTTATAATAAATTTAGTTCATCGAACAAATGGTTGTGCTACATTCATCTCATCAAAATAAATATAGAGATAAATATATTTTTTAATGTTGAAATACATTGAACCTAACTATAAATTAGGCTTAATGTTTGCAATATTAAAATAACTCGCGCAAAGCGCGGTATAACGACTAGTTAAATTAATAAAGTAGAAACTGTTACTTTTATAATTTTACTTTTATACGCGCATTTTTTTGAAAGTAACCGCATTACACAGGAAATAAATAATCAAAATTTTTAACATACTTTTCTTTATGTATCCAAATTATACTCGCCTTAATCATTAGCCGTTTAGTTATCCTCTAGCGTTTTGTTAACATTATAGCACTAAGAGTATTGCTAGCTCCATTCTCTTGACCAGGACCGGTTCAACAAATTTTGGGCCCTAGCGATAATTAAAAATAAATAAATAAATTTCTTTGAACTAAAATTGAACTTATAAGAAATTTTTTAGATGCTTTCTTTAAAAGAATATTATTATTTTTCAAAATAGAAATTAGAATTATAGTATTAAAAAAAAAAAAAAAGGAAAACCAAGAATAAACTTAAGAAGTAAAATAAAAAATCCATTTCAAACAAATATTATTTTAAATTCTTTAATACAACTTCTTTTGGGTATATTGATTAAGTAAATTATGAGTGTATTTTGACCTGATTAAGATCTATCAGTGGCCATTTTGGAGGAAAAATCAACTTCCAATTAAAAGAATGGACATTAGATGAGAAATTGATAAAAGTTAAAAGTTTTGGAAGAAAAAGCTTTAGAACCAAATACAATGAAATTAAAAAAAAAAAAAAATTGTTCCAACTTTAGAAAGATTGCAAGATGCCTACCAATTTCTTTTGAAGTAAATAAGAAATTCGTGATTTTTAGAAAAATCTATTGATTTATTGAGTTTAGAGCAAGAATTTTCTAATCTCATATTGAAATTAATATAGATTATTTGTATATTCTAAGGATACACATAAACATTAAAATGTTTAAATATGTGAGATTTTTAAAGATAAATTAGTAATTTGAGGCCTAAGGGAAACTTTAATAGCCTTACCCTTGAGCCACTCCTGCTCTTGACCATTCTTATATCATATTGCTTGATAGTGAGAAGGTGAAATAGAGTGCGGAAAAAGAATGCCAAAATTCACAAAAGAACATTCTTCAATGTTTTATAATATGAGGACCAATAAGACAATTCATATATCCCAGCGGCCAAAAAGCGAAAAGAAAAAATTGATAAACAAGCCAAATCAAACCCCCATTATCCCTAATAGAGCTATTGTATTAACAGGGTAATTGGTAACAAAATCCCCAAGGTTCAGTGTCTTTGGCATTTAGGTCTCTAATTTTTAATTTTTGGCATATAAATCCCATACCTGCCAAAACATTTGTATCTCTTAGTCCGTATAGACTCTTCCGTTTGTTTCCACGTTAAAAGAAGGTTTCACAGTAATAAATAACAAAGAATCATTGAAGGCAAACATCCAAGAGCTCAATCAATTCTGTTTAGTTTCCTCAGCCATTTTGTCTATGAAGTTGATTGAAGTCGATTCAAGAATACGCCATTGAAGTCACTCTTCCTTGAAGCCGATCCTTTAAAATTGTTCATGAACCTTTCTTATGGGGTTCATCTCTATTTCTTCGAAATGCTATGAAAACCTTCTCTTTCACTTATGTATAATAGGACAAAATTTCTTGAATATAGTTTTAGTTAATTTAAGGCTTGAAAATTTTATGAAGAAAAGTTAAGGGTTAGATTTACAGGTTGTGCGTGGGTCATGACTCATAGCTCAAGAGTTATTTGAATGGGAAAAATAAAATAAATAAAATAAAGATGAAATCTTCATGTATTCCAACTCTAAGAATTGAGTTTTATCAACTTCAAAATATATGTATAGTGGTGGGTACTTTGTTGTTGTCCAAATGTGTTCGTCGTGGAGTTATTGATGAGTCATAAGTATTGTTGATACTAAAAATTGGTATAACAATCAAGATACGTATTTTGAGAAAATAATGGTAAAATAACATGAATTTGTATAAACGACAGGAATTAAGACAAACGACACCAGAATTTTAGAATGGTTTAACCAAGAATAATTTGGCCTACGTCCACTTTATAGAGAGAGAGAGAGTATTATTACTATATTTTGTGTTGATCCTTTTATATGTCGTATTTCTCTTTTTTTTATAGTTGAGGAAAGGGGATTATTTATACCAAGTGAGATTTTGGAGGAAAATTGGGTTCCCCAAGATACCTATTCTTGATAAAGTTAGGTAGCAATCTTGATTAGTGTGATTAACTTTGTTTTTCCTACTCTTGTTCCGCAATTTTTGAATTGTTGTTAGATCGTCGCAGCTCGTATATAATCTGAGACATGTTCCTCGAACTTATTTTTTGTATACGTCTGAGGTCACATTACAATGTACTTTGAGGAATCAAAAAGATTATTAGCCTGGTTGCAAATTTTGGACATTTTTGGCCGCAGTCTAAGATCGCATGTTTGTACTGGACAAGTAGGGCTAGTTGCTCGACTTTTAGCCGTAGATTCATACTTTGTTTTTCGATCGTACAATAAGTATATTGGCCATTTAGTTCATTTTCTTGCTTTCATCGATTTTAAAACTATGAATATTCCTGATCAATTTGAGCTATTTGGTTTTCTGGGTTTCTATAAGTGTTTTTTCCTTAAATGAGGTCTACTAAGAATGAGAAGAAGAAATTCAACCCAAAAAATAAAAAAAAAGAACGAAATAGAAAGAAAGGAAGAAGAAAGGATTGCTTTTATAATTATTTATTACTATGAAACAGTCTCTAAAATGCATCTCGTAAGTAGCACGGGCTCTTCTAAGATGGGAAACAAACGAACTTGGCCATAAAGACTCATGGATGCAAATGTTTTGAGAGGTTGGGGGATTTATATGCAAAAAAGATTATGGACTTAAATGCCAAATACACTTTAACTTTAGGGACTTTTACTGAAAATTTCCCGCATTGACGATTCAAAGACGGTCCTTCTAAAGAAAATGCGAAAAGACGGGAGAGCCCTTTCGAATTTTTTTTTTTTTTTTGGGGTTGTATTTTAATATTATTTGTGTGTAGCCCCTTCTCTCTTTCTTGGTTCCTTGAAGCAATAACCGAATGGATGCAAAATGAGATCATATCGAACATATTAACCAAAAATTTTGAGTGTGAGAGTATGAATTGCAGGTTCATTTCACTGCCACAAATTACAAAATAGGACACCGCTACCGCTACCACTACCACTCCCACTCCCACTCCTTCCTGCTCAAGTGGCCGCCCACGCAGCAGCGCAACCCAGGCAGGCCGCACCCGCACCCGCAGGGGCACAGCCGCACAGAGCACGGAGCAAACCAAAACCCTGAAACTGAAACCCCTTTGGCCTTTCTCCTTCTACTGCTTCTTCACACCAAAACCCTTCATCTACTATATCAATATCGAAACATCAATCTTCATAATCAAAAAAAAAAAAAAAAAAGAAAAGAAAAGAAACTTAGGACAGAGTAAACCAGGGGGATTTATTCAATGAGTGGCACCAGTTTTGTCCCACCATCCCAAGATGCCTGGCTTCGAACTTACCACAAATTACTTCCCCACTGGCAATCCTATTCCATTCCTCACTCTCTCCAGGTTTTTTAAACTTCCCCCTTTTTATTATTATTATTAGTACTATTATTTTCTTTATAACTTTTTTTCGTTTGGGGTCGAAGGCGAACCCCCAAGTTTTGCTTCTGATGAAATTTGGAATTTTGGTATGTTTTTGTTGCTTGATTTCTCTATGCTTACTTGGGTATATCTATGCTTACATGAGTATTTTTAGATAACCGTCGATTGGGTTATTCGTAACTGTTTTTCATTTTCATATGATTTCATTTAGTTTTGTTTATTATATGCAGTCAACTATCCCCATTACAATATCAAGAGTTAATCAAGTTGACGCAGCAAGACTCGACATTGAAATGTCTGCTATGTTGAAAGAGCAATTGGTTAAGGTTTTCTCTTTAATGAAGGTATCTATCTATCTCTCATTCATGGCTAATCGAAGAAAACATCAGAGTAATTAGGGTTTTATTAGAACTATTAGCTTCAATCCGTTGTTCTTGACATACTTTTTTTTTTTTTGATTGGGATTAGCCAGGAATGTTATTTCAATACGAAGCGGAGCTCGACGCTTTCCTCGAGTTTCTTATCTGGAGATTCTCAATTTGGGTTGATAAGCCTACTCCAGGGATTTCTCTCATGAATTTGAGGTATAGGGATGAACGTGCAGTCGAAACACGAGGAAAAGGTATAGATAGTTCTCATGTTTCATTTGATCACTAGCTATTGGCCAAATTTTAAGGAACAGATTGAGATAAGTTTTCCATGCTTTTTGTGACCTTGTCCTGTTATATACACAGTCCGAACTGGCCTGGAAGGACCTGGTCTTACGGTTGCACAAAAGATTTGGTACTGTGTTGCAACTGTTGGTGGTCAGTACATATGGGCTCGTTTACAGTCTTTCTCTGCATTTCGTCGATGGGGTGATTCTGAGCAGGTAATTTATTTTCTTAGCAGCTTTGTTGCCTCTTCGAACACTAAATGGGAAAAGGAAAGTAGGATAGTGTAGGTGGTTTGAAGTTGATACAAATCATGCAATTGGTTATTTTTCTTTCTTTATACATTTTTTTTCCAGAGACCATTGGCACGGCAAGCATGGATTTTGATACAGCGGATCGAAGGCTTTTATAAAGCTACCTCATTTGGGAACCTGCTTATATTTCTTTACACCGGAAAGTATGTAATCATTCACTTATAAGATTAGTTCTCTAATACAGTCCACTAAAATGTATTAGTAAGGAATAATTTACATAAATCAAGTCAATTGTGATTAGATGAGTTGAAATTATTGTTAACTCAGTAAATGGTGACTATTTTTGACTTTCCTTGATGTAGTACTACGGAAGAAAAATGAAGGAAAAGAGAAAGGAAGAGGAAGAGGAAATTTAGAGAACTAGAGAAGAACTAGACAGATATTGGAAAGGGAAAACCTGTAGTATATTGATTCATAACAATTGCATAGAATAATGAACACACTAATGCCTATTTATAGAATAGGTAGATGACTAATCCTAATTCAGCTAGAAAACTAGATAAAATACTTTAAATCCTACTAGAATTCTAATAACTCCTAATTGACAAAATAAAATAATTATCCTAATAAATAAGTAAATAAAAATCCTTTTATTTAGCTCTATATTCATTCCTAAAATAAGCACGTAAATTCTCTTTACAATCTCCATCATTCCTATAGGTATTCCTACTAAAGTGGTTTGTTGATAAAATGAATTTATAACACCTCACTCCTTTCAATTATGTAGTAGATGCTGTTTTCTCAAAAGATGCATTTATAATTAACTGAATGTGAAAATCCTTTGGATATGAAGTTCTTAAAATGGTTGGTTGATGATATAATTTCATCAAGGAAATTATATCTTTAAGGCATTATCAAAGTTATTGGTTATGAAGGTTATTGGACTTTTGAATATCCTCTCTGCATATCACTTTTGATGCAGGTATAGGAATCTTATTGAAAGAGCTTTAAGAGCTAGACTTGTTTATGGAAGCCCTAACATGAACCGAGCTGTTAGTTTTGAGTACATGAACCGCCAGTTAGTGTGGAATGAATTCTCGGTAGTTCTCTTTCCTTATTATGTTTACCTTTTTAGCTCTGAATATGAGTTAAGGGATATTCTTTGTTGAGGAATTCACATTCTGACATCAACTGCATGTTGCTTCAACCATTGCTTAAAGTTTCGTAAATCTTTGTCCCATGTTATTTGTATCTTTTAATATTTTTCCTTTTTGGAAGACTGATTTAATTTTTTTTTTTAATCTTTTTTCATTGCAGTACATATTTGTGGTTAAGGATGTTTGAAATGTAAAACTCAATGTTGTTTCTCACTGCTTCATTACTGCCATTTTGCATTTCCATAGTGATTTTTGTTTTGTTTGATTATGCTTTTATACTCTATGGAAAACCTTCTTCTTCTCTCTGCTTCACTTCCCCCCTCCTCTTGATTGGGCATTTTTCAAGTGTAAGCTTTCTCCCTTTTGGCATAGGTTGGGAAAGGTCCTGTTGCTTCTATTAGTTCCCAATCTGGGCTTGACCGTGTTCTGGACTATGTTAGGCCAGCTAGCTCTTCTCTTAGTCATTTTGTTTGTTCATTTGTTACTTCTTTCTGAGATGCGTTCTACTTGGGTGGCGAGGCAATTTGTTCGCGGGGTTTTCTCCCAAAGAGAAAGAAAAAGTGATATAAGCTTTTACTAACCAGAGTCATTAGCCCAAGTACAGTACTAGTATTCAACAGTCTAGGTGGAAAGAATCTGATTCTTTTTTTCTCAGTTATGTTCATTTTGCTTTTCAGCTACTATAATTTACACACAAAACCTCATCTTTTATGGCATACTTCTCTGAGAACATATTATAAAGAGGTTTATTTTTATTATTTATTATTTATTTATTTATTTTGGGTGTTGATTACAGGAAATGTTGTTGTTGCTTCTTCCTCTTCTCAACTCATCATCCTTGAAAAACTTTCTCCGCCCATTTTCAAAAGATAAATCTTCAAGTTCTGCAGAAGATGACTCTGCTTGTCCTATTTGCCGGGCTAGTCCTTGCACTCCGTTTCTTGCCCTCCCTTGTGAGCACAGGTAAATGTAATGAAAATTTAAAAAACATCTGGTCTCTTTTTCCTCTTTTTAGTTTGCTACAATTGACTGAGGGCCTAAGTTTGCTAATAATATTAGAATTGTCCTTGGCATTTGCCGAAGTATTCAAGACTATAGTGTTTTCAGTAGCATTGTCTTGTTCAATTATGTCTCAAAGCTTGGCTTGAGAAAAATATATCCAAGTTCAGTTGAGGAGAAAAGAAAGCTTAAAATTAATTTGACTTCCAATGCTGGCAGATACTGTTACTACTGCCTTCGAACACGGTGTGCTGCAGTTCCATCGTTCCGATGTTTGAGATGCAATGAGCCAGTGATCGCCATGCAACGGCATGGTGGGGTCACCAATCCGGCCCCAAAGTAGTAAGTGTTACCATATGAGAAGGGAATTGATTAAGAGGCATTTACACGTAGTAGCATAGCGGTGTAGAAATAATGCTTGAGAAGTAACGTTATTTTAGTTCCTTTTTTATTATACATTACAGTTTAAAGAAAGAAATAATATTTGAATCCAGAAATCAGATACCTTGTAAAATCATTCATTCACGATCCATCGAGTGGATAGGTTTATTCTTTGTCAATCTTGCAGTATCGTATCTATGATTTATCATCACTTTATTTTTCATTTGATGTTTTAAGATTTGGGAAGCTAAGACTTTCTTTTAATTATAGACATACCTTCTAAATCATTCTAAAGAAATAAAGGTTGTGGTTACTACTTACCACTATTCATTTTTCGTTCTCTATGCCTACGTGTTGTTTTAGTACTCTTTACTTCAGATTTCCAAGTCTTCTGTATTTTCTTTTGGTGGTAAACTAAATGGTAGATTAGCCAGTTTACTTGTAGATTTAGGCCACGTTTGGTGCGCTGTTGTATTGTATTGTATTGTATTGTTCTATTACAATACTATGTTTGGTGTTGCGTTTGTATTAAGATGTATTGTATTGTATTGTATTGTATTGTTCTATTACAATACTATGTTTGGTGTTGCGTTTGTATTAAGATGTATTGTATTGTATTGTTCTATTACAATACTATGTTTGGTGTTGCGTTTGTATTAAGATGTTGTATTAAAAAGCTAATTTTGAAAAATACCATTTTTTAAAATTTATTTAGAAAAATACCATTTTAAAAAAATATTTAGGAAAATACCACTTGTAAAATTACCACTTTTTAGAAATTATTTACGAAAAAATCATTTTTTAGATATAAATTTAGAAAAATACCACTTTTAACAATTTATTTAGAAAAATACCATTTTTGAAGAGGATAAAGTGACGTGAGAAAGAAATTGATAAGAGAGAAATTAAGAACAGAAAAAGTGAGGAGAGTGAGTATTGTACAATATTACGTTAAAGTTAAAATTATGTAATACAGTGTAATACAGACCTTTTATTCTGTATTAGATAATACTCTTCGTATTGTATTAAATTTTAATGTCGTATTAAATAATACAATATAAAGGCATAACTAAATACAGTATTATGTCTAATTAATACAATACAGAGTCCGAGTCCTTATACAGTGCACCAAACATGATTTTAGACTTTTGGCCAAATCAAAAAGATGTGTACATGTGATTATTAGCTCTGAAATAAAAACGTGTAATACTAATACAGCGCTTGACAGGATTATAAAAGGTTTGACTTTATATTCATTTTGGTAATTAAAGAGTGCCTGCAATTTGCCGTCCAATCATGCCCATCTGTTTCTTCATTTTTCTATTTTTTGATCAAAGTCTTTCCTTTCGTTGACATGCAAAATATGGCAACGTAACACTGCGTAAGGTATCCAGCAAGTTGGCTTTTTATTTTTTTGACTAGAATATAAATCTCCTAGAGATGATTTTATTTATAGCATTTTCTTTTGTTACGAATATTGGAAGTGGCGATAAGTATTATTTCTTTTAAAAAACAATCAGAAAGGGACTGTAATATATTCATTTGTGTCTTTCAAGCGATCAAATGGTTTTAATTACTAAGTTGAATTTTGACCTTGAACTTACTAAGTTGCCTCTTCGAATCTTTCCGTACGTACAATATATATTAGGGAGAGGACTATAATAGGGCGGCTCCTACGTAGGACCACTCTTTATACACCGTTTGATGTCCTATTAAGGGGAGGACATATATTAATGTCCTATTTATAAGCAAGTCTTTTTTCTTACGCTTGTATTTACACCAACCTACATTTTCAGGTCAAAGGACTCGAAAACTTTTATGTACAGGATACAGCTAACATACACTAGCGTTTTGGTGTTTGGCGAGTTTAAGCCTGTAATATAATTTCTTCTTTTTTTTTTGATAAAAAGTAATATGATTTCTTCTTTGCTTATGACTTGAACAATTTTTTTTCTTTATTTTTATGGCAAGAAAAAAAAAAAAGGATTTGATGTTCAAATCCTCTGACGGAATATTCTTAATTTGTCTCTTCTACAAACTGATGATAACCCATTTGATACTCTTTCATGTTCCCTCACAGTCGTTTGTCAACCCCCCAGATTGTCGTAATTTTTTTTAAATATCTTTTCCTCAAGTCAATGATTGAAATAAAAAAGGGTTAGAACTATATACAATAAAATAAAAAAGAATTTATAGAAACCGGCCGTTTAAGTAGGCTCATTTTGATCGTGAAGAACTAAACTTTGTTATAAACACTGCGCCTAATTTTTTTGACCAATAATTATAATTGCATGGAGAAGTGTTTGTTAGCATAAAGTTTTAGTGTTCCCAATCCCCAAACGAGCGAACAATAAGTAGTCCCTAATTGCCGTTTCTGATCAAAACTAAAAACTATTAATAACACATTTTGTCTGCAGAAACACACAACAAAACAAATCAAAGATTTTTCATCAATTTTTCATCTATCTTTGACTCTAATGGACTCATAATTATGTGATTCTACACGTGTAAATCTAAGCTTTTTGTAATTAATACCCTTGATCATTTTTTGTAAACTACTACATAATTAAAAATATATATATATATATACTTTGGAAATTAGTGACACATGAAGTATTAATTTTGTAATTGTGATTAAATTTGAATCCAGGATTCTCTCGCGCCCATACATGTGTCAGCTTTCCACGCTCATGTGACATCTTTCTTTATGAAATTAAAATTAATATTCAACTTGTATTTTTGTTTGGTAAGAATTGAACTGCTGCTCCTACAGGTAAGTCACCCGACATTCCAATTTTACTCTGTATTTATATTTAACTTTTTAAGTCGTCATTATTTGATAATTTATTGAATTTTGTTTTCAAATATCAACCGATTACTGCTTATAATTAATTAATCACTAATAGTATTTGTTAAGTAAATAATTGCTCCACAATGAGATTGTGCTTGTCGGCATATACATATATATATATATATATATATGCACACGCATATAAACCCAGTGATCAATATATTTAAGACTAGATATTATACTTAAATTCAGTCTTACTGCCTTTTGACGCAGGAATTTACTCTATAACAGCATGGATTTCCACATAGCTACATAAGTTAACATGATTACTATTAAATGAAATGTACACAAGTAAAACTGATACGTAAGTTAATCATTTTCTTTTTAATAAATACATCATTAAATTACTTTGCATTTAAATTAAAAAGAATAGCAATACTATATATAATAAGAAATAAGTAGGGTCCAACGAAACATTTGTTTATTTGGCTAGTGAAAAACACAGCGTACCAGCTTTTCCCTGTGTCCCACTTTTATTAAAAAAGCAAAAGCAGAGGAGAGGGGGAATATAATAAAATAAAGATAAATACTAAACAAATGATGAAAGGAGAAATATATATGCAAAGTTTCTGAACCCCACTTCTAAAAAATTCTTTTCAGATCACAGATCACTTGAGTTTCTTCAACCTCATCTGGTGAAAGAAAAAACAGTATAGTAGTACTAGTCATAAAAGCTTTTGCAAAAGCTGGGTTTTGGGTAGTGTACACCATATATACACATGAAAAATAATGTAACAAAAGTAAAGAGAGAGAGATAGAGAGAATACAAAGTAGGAGAGAGAGAGAGAGAGAGAGATAACAATTTTTCAAAATCCTTTTCGTTTTGGGTTTTTTAAAGAGATAGAGAGATAAAAGAGTGATGAATTGAGGCATATATTTTTAATTTTTGATTTTTGTTTATGGTAGCAGAGGTTAGTTATCAGATCAAATTAACACACAAATGATGGCTGGAAACCCTAACTGGTGGAGCATGCAATATCCACCATCTCATTCTCAAACTCTCTTTCCTCCTAATCCTCATCATCATCATCAGACCTATGTGCTTGCGGGATCTTCTTCACTTCCTGCTGCTTTGAATCATTCTTTCCCACCTGATCATGCCCAAGACCCTCCACACTACTCCTGGAGCCACTTACTTTTGTAAATCTCTCTCTCTCTGTCTCTCTGTCTCTCTGTCTCTCTCTCTCTCTCTCTCTCTATATATATATATATCTATATCTCCAACAGACACACTACTCAGAGGTTATAAGCCTTTTTTTTTGGGGTATATTTTTAACTAGTTTCACATGGTGTTATATGGGGTTTCAAACGAGTAAATCATCTCTTTCTTCTACGTTTTTGAGTTATAATTACTAGAGATTCCCCTGAAAAAGTAAAGTAAAAAAGCTATTACCAACTTTTGTATAGTCGCAGTATATTTAGTTTTCGATCTGAAGATTGATGGTGTGCTCATGCATATATATATATGCATGTATGTGTGGTTTCATGTGTTTCTCTTAAGCTAATAAAAAATTTATATTTGGCTGTGAATATTGTTTTTCAGGGGTAGTAGTAATACTAGTAGTACTACCGGCTTGTCAGGAGATGAAGATAGGTTTGGCAATAGTAGTAGTAGTAATACTCTGAGTCATCATCTTTTTCAACCTAGGAAGTTGGAAAATTGGGAGGAAGACCAAATCTTGAATGGCAATAATCCAGCTGCAAGGCTTCCGGCAGCCGCCACCGCCGATCATAATCAGCATCATCATCATGATGTAATTAAGCAAGAGGTTTCCTTGAAAAAAAACTTATTGTGTGGTGATCAAGGCCGAGAAGAAGAGTACTTGCAAGCAATAAATAGGCCCGGTAATGTTTGGTCACAACAGGTAGTGATGCCGGTTTCTTCACCCAATTCTTGTGTCACCAGTAATACTAGTTTAAGTAGTAATAATATGTTGGACTTCTCTTATAATAACAAGCCAGATGGAAATGGACGGAACCAAAATACAGATCACTCCTCTGAGGTACATATCGGGACCAACCTTATTTTATTTTGTTTTTATTTTTCTCTTTTTCAATCTTCTCCTTTCTTTAATTTGCTTGCATCAAAATCCTTAAATAATTTTGTAGGAGTAATATTTAGTAAGTCCAGGCCCAGCTACAAGGCTACATGACATAGTTGTTTCTTGCCGTGTTTACGGTTGTTTTGAATTTTTAATTTGTGTATGTTTTCTTCTTGATGGTATTATCTCCGGCCTTTTTTTTTTTTTCTTTTTTTTTTGCCTGGCTTTGAGTTGTGAGTGCTGGATAGGTGGTCTCTTGGATGTAAACTTAAAAAGGATACTCGAGTTTTCACCTGATGCTTCTTCTCTTTGCTAGTTTCTATTCATTTAATAATAATAATAATAAGACGACATGACTCGATATGATTCGCATTTTATACTTTTTCTGCTTTAATTCTTTTTTTTTTTTTTCGCTAGAAGGTTACATTTAAGGCACTTAATTTCACAATAGTTTTTTTCCATTTTTTTCTCCCCCTGTCAAGTGTAATAGCACGGCCACCGGCGGCGTAGTGAGTAAAAGGGCTAGGGTTCAGCCGCCATCAAGCCAACCACCTCTAAAGGTATCATATTTCAGAACAAACTCTCTCATTAATTTCTGTATTTATAGACAGAGATATAATAGACATGTGTTAATATATATATATATATATTCAAATGCTGCATGTGTATTAATTAACTAATTATTTTATTATCTTGCACAAGGTGAGAAAGGAGAAGCTAGGTGATAGAATAACGGCACTTCACCAGCTAGTTTCCCCATTTGGGAAGGTAAACCAAATTAACCCTTACTCCTTTACTCATGTTGATCAATAACATGATGGCTATTTTTACTAACGTTTTTTTAGTTTTTTTTTCTTTTTAAATTATAGAATATAGTAACCTAAATCGTTCTTCTAGTTTCTTCTTCTTCTTTCTTTTTTTTTTTTTTTTTTTTTTTGGATGTGGAGATCAAAGCCAACTTTACCACTAGCAAGTTTACCTCCTTTTGATTTTTTTTATTTGTTTTTCATGGATCCGGGGATTCTTTTTAAGATAAAAGGAGAGGCGAGAAAGATGAGTTGGTAATGCATGTGTGTTTCTCTTTTGCAGACTGACACTGCTTCTGTGTTGTTAGAAGCCATTGGGTATATCAGATTCCTTCAGAGTCAAATTGAGGTGATGTTTCTACTTTCTTATTCCAAATTTCCTATCCCCTCTCTCTCTCTGCAAGCAAACAAACAAACTCATGATTATTATATAATCAGTAATATTTAAGATCAGTACTTCTATAACTGAAATTTAAACATGCATGCAGTTAAAGTTTCAATAATTCATATTATGCTTTTTCTATACATTCTTTGTTCATATGGTCGCTAGCTAGTCATGAAATCTCGTTATTCCTCTCTTTGTAACTTTTTTTTTTAATTGAAAAAACAAGAAAGTCCTGAAAACCCACTTTATTGCAGGCTCTGAGCTCTCCTTACTTGGGTCATGCATCAAAAAGCATGAGGAATAACCAACAATATGTAAGTACCCATTTCCCCTTTTTTCCAAATTATCATATATTCATATGTGCTTTATAAACCAAATAATAGTAAACCCCTTCCTCCTTCTCCTCTTCTTCTTCTTAGCATAGTTTGATGAGAGAAAGAATTGTTTATAGTAAAGCTACCTTTTTTTGCATATATATGGACACATTTTTATTTTGATGAGTATATTATCGAATATATATATATGTATGATTGATGAGAGAGAGAGAGAGAGAGAGAGAGAGAGAGAGAGAGAGGAATTGTGTGTTTCCTGAAGACCCTGGTCAGGTATATATGCTTTATTGGATCCATCACCCCACTAAAAGCAAGTAGAGAAAGCTTTGTATATCAAAAGCATTTAATGTTTCTAGCCAAAATTAAAAAAAGAAAAGCAATAGTGAACGATTTTTAATTTCATAAAGGGAAAATACACTGAAAGAAGACAATAAGAGCTAGATGATCATTAGCTTTTACAAACTTTATTATAATTCTTTTGCTTAATTAAAACATTTCCTATATGTAAAAGCTCCCAAGCTAATCAGTACGGGACCAAAAAAGACAGTGGAACATGGAAATTAGTGATATATACATTTTCACTCTCCATAATATTTGAGTGTTCAAATACAACTGCTGCCTGAAAAGATTAGGTGGGTCTTCTTAAATATGGTATTCTTTTCCTTTTTTAGGACAAAGTTAATGCACGAAATTTATAAAAAAAAGTTTCATTTTTTTTTTTTGACTAACTGTGTCTGTTTCTATATTACATCTTATCGACCATAGTCATTATCATTATGATAATCATCATTACTGTTAATAACCTTTATCATATATATATGTATGTATTTGTATATATATGAAACATAAAAAGAATTGAAATATACCATTATGTGTATTAATTAATTATTAATTTTTTGGGCAACATATACATATATAAATATTATAAGGTGGATGGGCAAGGTGATGATCATGAAAAGCCAAAAGACCTAAAGAGTAGAGGGCTGTGCCTGGTTCCTGTATCTTGCACTCAACACGTTGGAAGCGATAATGGAGCTGATTACTGGGCTCCGGCGGCTTATGGCAGTGGGTTCTGACTTCGCTAAGTAAAGCTACCTAGCATTACCAATCGATTATTATTATTATTATTATTATTTTAAAAATGTTATAACATCATGAGCAGTCACTCTGTAATTTAAGATTGATTGCTCATGATGCTATGCATCAATTATTAAAATATTTTATTAGGTATATCATCTTAAGTGCTTAATTAGTTGTTCTTCCTCTTATAGTACGCTTTAACTTAGAAAAGACATGATTTAGTGCTAATTTTTATCTTTTTTTCAATTTGGTAGGAACTAGGAAGAGTATGTAATCTTCACTCATTTTTATCGTTATTTCAGCTTATATAAGCTTAATCAATATTAAAGCTTTGTGAATTATGATCAAAATTATATATTTACATAAAATATCTATCTATCACACCTAAGTACGTGGATTAGTAATTTAGTATTCAAGTTGATATATATTAAGTTAATATTAAAATATCAATGTGGATCAGTATTCAAAAAAAAAAAAAAAAATTGATATTAAGGCAGGAGAGTCTCTATCTATTAATTAGCATGCTAACACCAAAATGGACCTGAACTGAGGTTATATATACGCATTTGTCTGCCTAATAAAACCTCTCATGAGGGCGTGCGGAGTCCATATTATGTTAAGGGTTTGTTTACATTTTTATTTTTACTTTTTGCTTTTTAAAGTAAATTATAAATAGTGGAGGTGTTCTCAAGATACTAGAAAGATTGATATTTATCATCTCATTTCACTTTCAAAAAGGAAAAAAAAAAATATTGACCAACTAGTTGTATATAAAACTTCTTGCTCTAGCTATATAACAAATAAGAGACTTTCATATTTATCGTCGATAAATTAGTACTACAAAATAATTTTTAAGATCCTTTTTCGTCATTGCCTAATTAGCTGAGGGAGAAGTACTGTTACTCATATTAATTAATTGTTATTAGCTCGCTATGTCTATATATGCAATAACGTATATAATATACACATTCGCAGCTTAGCAAATTAATAAATGTGACAAAGGTTAGTACAAGAGAATGTTCAAATTTTCATGTTGGAGACGTACGATTATCATGAGTCAGGGTGGATAAATATATATATATATACATATATATATATATATATAGAGGCTATAGCTCTGAGCCTCTGAGTCTGAAGCCGTATATGCCCAATTAATAAGGAGGGAAGAAGGACCCCATAATTCATTCTTTTAATATTTAGTCTCTTTATTTCTCCATCGCTCGATAGATCATCACTTTAATTTGAAGATGCACTCAACTCAACCGCCACTACATAAAGCCTGGCCCCCACACCCCCACACTCCTTATGTACACACACGTCATCCTGACGTTAAAATTGCGTCACAAGTAAATTTTTTTTCAAAGGACACAAGTAATTTATACGTACACATGTATATGTAACACACACAAAATAAATGAATGAAAAGGAAAAGCTTTTGTTTGGTTCTATATATGTGTTACTTGACATAAAACAGATGTATATATAATGATCTGCATAAGCTCTACGTACAATTTGGATTAATTATAACCAATAATGATGTTCGAAGTATATTCTTGTTGAGATGTCTATTCTCGCTAATTAACATGCCATCACTATATATATATATCGATTTGTCCATAGATATAGTCTCTTTAACGGTACCGGTCTAATTAATATTTTTGTTAATATGGTATTAGACAAACGTGATTTGTGTTAGTCAAATTATGAACAAGATCGGTCCCGTACGTCAAGGAGATTACATCCAACCTGATAGACACACATACCATAGCAGAATCGTAAAATAATTGGTTATTTATTTTTATTTCTAATTTCAGTCTTATAGCTAGCTAGTTCTCTCACATCCATCAACTTAATTAATTTGATTTAGTCACTAAATTCTTATGTATGTTGTTGCACAAGATAATACTCATTTATGTTTCTATACCATTATTTGTAGACGCTAGTTAGTTCAAATACAGATTGTATATAAATTTGAGTATACTAGCATAAGATGGTGAAAATAACATTAATATATTTAGTTAATATATGTATATATAAGCTCTTTTTAAATTTAATTAAAGTGATCTATCATCTGGTAGATGTTGTTATAATTAATTAGAATATTGAAGCGAACAGACTCCAAATATATATGTAATAATGTGATGATTGGAGAGTATCCGTTTCAATAAATGCATACAATACGAAGAATAAAATTAGATGGTGCTCGATCGGGAATATTAATATTAATGGATCCGAATTAGCGACTAGTAGATAGAATTGTATTTCACAGTCAAATTGTTACACATATTTTACATATTGACGCGTTTTAAAATATGCTATTATCATTTTTAAAAGCTTAGTGATAAATTGGTAGGAGAGTTAGGCAAACACCATTTGATAAATTAATATAGAATATTTTAAGATATAATTAATAAACAGTACTACATCAACATCGTGCTCGAACAGAAGCTACGGAATATAATTCAAATCNCAGTCATTTGTAAAAAAACCACCGACTAAATATGTTCATATACATATTTATATAAAAGGCACCTATCCAGTAGGTATTTTTTTTTTCACTTGTGTGTAAATATCAATTTAGCCAATATAAATTTATTATGCACATTTTTTTATAATAAAAAATAAAAAAGAGAAATAGCATTAATAATACACGTCTTTTCATTCACTTCATTATAGACGTTAGATCACTATTAAATAATAATTTAATAACTAAAAAAAATACTTATACATAAAGTAAAAAAAAAGAAACCTACGGGATTGACAACCTTATATAAATTACAATCATATGGTTTTTTTTTAAAAAAAAAATTACAATCATGTGGAAATTATAATGGCCGATATCCATCCGAATGTGCCAAAAAAAATGTACCCCATTTCTTCAGATATTTCTCATGATTACTTTAGAGATAGCACTCGAGTGGCATAGCACGCTCCTCAATATCGTTCAAGGATGCCATCCTAATCGTGGCATATATAATGGCACTAATATATATATAATACATAAGAAATATTTCTGAAATTAAGAGTTACTTTCTCTACGATAATCTGTATTATTTATATTTACTTATATGTATATATATGGGTTAAATAATTACAACAATATTTAGTTATGTATTATTACAATAATTGTGATCAGTTTGGTTATTGGTAAAAAAGAATTTAATGCTATTTATTAGCATCGAAATTAGTGAATTAATTAAATACGAATTGATAGGTAACGTGATGCTTATATACTGACATGAAATTTATTTCAAATATTTTATTGGTAAAAAAAAATTTAATGATAAAAAAAATTTAATGCTATTTATTAGCATCAAAATTAGTGAATTAATTAAATGCTAGAATTGATAAGTAACCTGATGCTTACATATTGACATGAAGTTTATTTCAAATATTTTATTGGGTTAATCACGTACAAATACCCTAAGCTTTAACTTTTTAGTTAAAAAAATCCTGATTTTTGAATATCTATAAAATAATACCCTTATTTTTAAATTTTTACAAAATAATATCCTGATTTTTGGAATTTTGCAAATTAATACCATCAATTTTGAATTTTGTAAACTAATACCTTGACATTTACGATTTCTACAAATTAATACACTTAGCTTTTTATACTATGAGCAAATTAAAAGATGCGAGCATCTCTCATTAGCTTATTAAAAATGTTTAGATATCTGTATATTATCAGAAATTATTTTATAACTACTTTTTATGATTAATTGCTAAAAAAACACAATTTTTTTTACCTCTCATGTTTGTTTGTTTGTTTTCTTTTTTTTTTTTTTTTTACAATTAACTACTTTTACTTCTCGTTCTAAATTTTTACTTTTCTTTTTTAAATGAAAAATAAAATAAACTAATTATAAATATTTTTTCAGAAATTTTATTATTATTTAATAAGTTTTAATTAAGTTGATGATGGCTACTACCATCTTTTTATTATTAAAATCAACTAATTGGACATTAAGATTATAAATTTATATGAATAGGTAAACAGCAAAAAAATACCTTGACTTTTAGGTTTTTTGCACAAAATAACTTCAAGTTTGAGTTTTGTAAATTAATACCTTGACATTTGAAATCTCTGCAAATGTATACTTTACATTGACAAAGTGAGTGATTTGAATAGTAAAATGACCAAATTATCCCTTATTAATTAATTAAAAAAATTCCAAATAGTAATATCAGTTTTTATATTATTTTTAATTATTTTTTTATTTAAAATAAAAACCAAAAGGGAAACAAAAATGGAAAAATAAAAATTAAAAAAAAATTCTCTCACACTGAAACAAAACAGAAACAATAACAAGAACAAGAAGAAGGAAAGGAAACCCAGATTTCATTTATATTAAATTAGCATATATGTTATATATGTATATAAACATTATCATCAAAATGCTTTAGTTTCAATCAGGGAACTGAATAATTTTGGCGAATCCATGTTAACAAAAATAATGAACAACTCAATAAATTGGTACCAAAAACAAAACCTAAATTAATTTCTTTTGAAATCTTAACTAATTCTATGTCTGATGTACACAGAATCATAATATAAATCATAAAAAGCCCAAAACAAAGGTGAGAAAAAAAAAAGGACCAAAGTATGGGGCACTTGTAGGCTTCGACAAAGAACAAAGCCAAGTCACACCTTCAAGTCTATTCTTCCCCAAGGCCTCCTCCAAATCAAAAATATTAAAAGAAACCCAATATCCAGATCGTCCACAATAAAGGATATGAATCCGATCAACACTAATCAGTAATTAATCACTCTTTCACGCTCTCTTTCTCTCTCTAAATCTCTCACTCTCTGTCTATCAATACAATGCAAAGACAATCTCCAGGCTCGCCGGTCTCGAGGCTCCTGGAGCTGGACGACAACCCCAAGCACAAGGATCTCTTCGCTTCATCTACTTCTTCTTCTTCTTCTTCTTCTTCTTTCGTCGTCGCTGACTACGACGAAGACAAGCACAAAGCGATGAAGCCTTAGCAGCTGTCGTCTCCTACTTCGATCGAGCTGGACAATTTCATCCACCTCATCCATCTCTTCACACCCCTTTACTTCCTCATTCTCTTCCTTTTCTCCCACACTCCTTCCTAATCAGCTAGAGCAAAATAAAATTACAAAAAAAAAAAAAATCCGATTAACACCTAACCCTTCGCTGCCCTGTCACCACCACCACAATCACCTCTTCTTTTTGTGCCACCACCATAACTAGGAAACGAAACAATGGGGGCCCAATTAAGAGAGAGAAATTTAGGGTTTCATTTTTTTTTTGTTTTTGGTTCTTATTTTTATTAAAAAAAACTAATTAAAAATAGTACTAAAAACTAATCTTACTGTTTGGTATTCTTTAATTAAATAGTGAGGGGTAATTTGGTCATTTCACTATTCAAATCACTTTGTCAATATAAGATATTAATTTGCAGAGATTTCAAATGTTAAAGTATTAATTTACAAAACTCAAATTTGAGGTTATTTTGTGCGAAAAAACTTAAAAATCGGGTATTTTTTTGTCGTTTACCGTATTACTTATAAATATTCCAAAGGAAAAAACTTTTAGACGCGTCCATTTCCCTTGGCCCATGTCGTAGTTGGGAAGCTTGGAAATAGGAAATTAGGGTAACTAGGAGTGTTTTGACTTCATTTTATATTTTTAGGAGTCTTTTTCAGAATTTTTTTTCTAAGAGCAAAAAATTACATTTCTAGCAGTTTTTGGAGAGAGAAAAAATGTGCATTCTGAAAATGCCCTTATGTGATAACAAATTGTGTGACCACCTGTCACAATTTTTTGAAAGCTTGTCATCTTAATTTTTTTAAGGAATTTTTTTTAGAATAAGAAATTTTGTTTTTCACTGTTACTAACTTCGAAGTAGTCATGATTTGTGACTCATGGTCACAATTTTAGGACTTAAGGTCACAATATGTTTTACTTCATTACAGACATTGTGAGATTTTAATATCGTAATTTGTATAATCTTGACATACTATCATGATTTGTGACTCATAGTAATAAAATTTGTGCCAATATTACAAAAAGAAGATAAGTATCCTTTCATATTAGCCAACAATAGCGTAGTAACATTTGTCTAATACAACTCTAATTTATAAGAAAAACCATGACATTTTCTTTATAAGTAGTCAATATATGTGAGACTAACAGTCACATAATTTATGACAGTCATAATTTTTGTACCAAGTAACCCTGATTTGTGACCACTAGTCACAAATTTTATGTCTCTCTTACAAAAGTAAAATAAGCATTCATATTGGATAACAAATTCAATGGTTATATATATATATACATGTGTGTGTGTGTGATACTAATATACATAATTTATGACAGTCATAATTTTGTGCAACAAAACCTGATTTGTGACTGCTAGTCACAATATTTGTGTCTGTCTTACAAAAATTAGCACAATTTGTGACGATCCAACACACATAAAATTGTCATTGTCACAAATCAGTCTAACATACACACAAATCGGTCCTAAAATTCAATAGTAATAAAAAATACAGTCCAAAATCATTACAAAAACATACAAAATTACATCTTCTTCTTGATCTCCGCCATCCTTCGACACAATTTGTGACGATCCATCACATAAAAATCTGTCATTGTCACAATTTAATCCAACACACACAAAAATCAGTCTCAAAATCCATTTATAGTCACAATTCGGTACAAAATCATTCAAAAAACATATAACATACTAAAATATTCCATTCCTAACACAAACATGGCCCATCAACGAGTAACATCTTCATTCGGGCAATTCATCAAACACATAGAAGTCATTATAAAATTACAAAGTGAAAAAAACTTCATTCAGGTAATTTATCAAGCAAAGGGTAGGCAGAGTATAACAAAGAGTTAAAAAACAGTAGAAAAAAGGTAGGCAAACCTGTCATCCTCCGAAACTTGCACTAGAATACCATGGCATCCTTGCCCCGAAGCTTGCACCACGACGACGAAATTGACGACGACGAGCTGTACCGCTTTGCGAGGAGGTTATTGATGGGCATATAGATCTCCTTGAAATCGTAGATATGGGGGTTATCATGGAGGGACTCGCGGAGGTTGGGGAGCAATGTGTGGCTCGAGATGGAGGTGTTGGTAGAGAGCTTGTAGAAGGAGCCGAAGATGTACGCGGCACCGCTCGAGCTGGTGGTCGAAGTCGAGGCTCGAAGGCGGCGAAGGTTGACAGTTCCTCTCCCATTCTCCTCTAGGTTTCAATTTTTTTTTTGGGGGTAGGGGTCTGTGGGAGTTTTTGTGAAAGAGAGCCAAAATGAAAGAGAAAAAGCTCTTACAAAACCAGCAATTGATATTGAAAACTGAGGGTATTTTGGACTTTTGACTGGATGAGGACTCCTAGAAATGAAATTTTCAAAAAGACTTCTAAAGCTGCAAAGTGAAGTCAAAACACTCCTAGTTACCCTAATTTCCGCTTGGAAATGGAGTCATATCGGCCGAAAGGAGTATTCTAGGATAACTTTCCAAAATGACTTTTATAGGACTACCATAATATTGGTCCGGTGTTCACTTGTACTTATAGTTCTAGAAAAGTCGTTTTAGCCAAAATTACTCCTAGTCGGGTCCAAATCCCTTTGGAAGTTCTATTGGGGAGGCCAAGTTGGGTCTCATTAGCCACGGCCCAAACAACCCATTGTAGTGGACCTAATCCATTTTCAAGTTTCACCGGGTGAGACTGGGTTCGGCCTCCTAAATAACAGCCGAAACTGCTGATTTGAGTGGGCCTTGTATCCATTTTCTAGTTTTCTATGCCACATATTAGGGGCTTTTAAGCCATATGGCCGAATTTTGGATCACTGTATAGAAGATGGCCGATTTTTAAACACCGTTAACAAATGATCAAATTTTGAAAATTATTTTAAAAAAAGACCATTTTCCATATTTAATAGATTAAAATATATTGATTTATTGCGTATAAAATCGATTTTTTTTCCTTACAAAAAAAAAAAATCAACTGAAAAAAGGTCATTTGTCAAAATAAAATTATAGAAATGGACATTTCTTATAAATAGTCTATACAAAAGACGAACTGTACCTGCCTGTAGATAGCTTTGCCTTGGAGTTAGAGAAAACATGGCAGAAAAATGGAAGCACACAGCTCTCCTTGTCATCGACATGCAGGTTTCTCTCTCTCTCTCTCTCTTCCAAAGTATCGTTCTCTGACTCTGTTGAGTCTTGATTATCCGAGACGGGGTTGTCTCATGTTTGATTTTCTGGTTTCGCAGAAAGATTTCGTAAATGAAGATGGTCTGATGCGGGTAGATGGAGGCAAAGCCATAGTTCCCAATGTAATCCAGGCGGTCCAACTAGCCCGGCAGCGTGGCATTCTCGTAATTTGGGTACTCAACTCTTTCCTTCTTTCTTTTTTTCTTTTTTGTTTTTTTTTTTTTGTTTTTTGTTTTTTTTGTTTGTTTGTTTTTTTTTTTTTTTTTTTTATTTGTTTTTTTTTTTTTTTTTTGTGAATTCTGATCAATTCACTTATAAAGACCCAGAATCAATTTTCACTGGAAAGGTCTAGAATAGATAATTATGTCCATGAATCATATATATGTCATATGTGTTTGTGTGTGTATAAATTGTTCGTTAAATGGTGTAGCATAGATACCTATGGCCATAAACCATATGTCATTTGTGTTTGTGTAGGTATATAGATATAGTTATGTCGATATATAATTGTGTACATGAGGCCATGATCCATATATATGTCAAAATAAAGGTGTAGATAGATAATTGTATACATGAGGTCATGATCCATATTTATGTCATATGTGTTTTGTGTGTGTAAATATTGTTAAAGGAAGTACAATTATTCCCAGTGAACTGTTTGGTAAATTTTGTTAAGGTGGTTCGCGAGCACGACCGGCTAGGTAGAGATGTTGAAGTATTTCGCAGGCATTTGTATGGCGATGGTAAATTGGGTCCAATTGTTAAGGGAGGTTTGGGTGCAGAATTGGTTGAAGGGCTGGTGATTAAAGAAGGTGACTATAAGTTGGTGAAGACCCGTTTTAGTGCTTTCTTTAATACCCATCTTCATTCATTTCTTCAAGATGCTGGGATTGATAGTTTGGTCATTACTGGTATGTCAATATTCTATGCTAAAAGACTTATTTGTTTTGTTTTCTTATTTGGGGTTTTATAGATAAGAGTCTAATAGAATACTTTTGAGTCAAAGGGCTGTGTGATTTTGTGAGCTTCCATTTTTAGGTGTTCAGACTCCCAACTGTATAAGGCAGACAGTTTTTGATGCTGTGGCACTGGATTACCCGTCTGTTACGGTTATTGTTGATGCTGCGGCTGCTGCTACACCAGAGATACATGCTGGTAAGCATTTTTAAGTTGTTGAAAACTAGTGTTTGATTGTTATTTGTTCCGTTCTTTTACTGTAAAATAGATGAAATTAACATTAGTTGTAAGCAAAGAAGATGGTCTTCAAAGTCGAGAATGGTACAAGCCTACGAGGAAATAAGGACTGCGGATTAGGTTAAAAACAACAAATAGTCGAAACTTTGTGAAGATAGAGGGAATACTCAATTTAGTCCATTTAAAATCATAATTTGTGAGGTTTTCTTGTTGCTCTAGGTCTAGTTTTCTTTTGTCAAGAAATGGCAACACTAAAATACTGGAAGGCAATAGCCGATTCCTGACTCTTCCTCCTTCCTCTCTTAAGAGATTTCCTTTCAAAGTTTCGCTATGCAAGAAGCTGCTAATAAGATAATGTTAGCTGAAATCTACGGCCCTCTAACTTCTCTAAATGAAAGACAGGAGAGAAAAAAGATATACTATGAGAAAAACAGGGAAGGGACTTGACCAAACTTGAAGAATTATCAACTTAATTTGTCTTTCCATTTCAAACAAGCTCATGAGTCTTACAAGTTACTCCCTATGCTTGAACTAAGATTTCATGTTCAAACCTCTTACTTATTTGTTAATTTCATTTATTATCCAGAAAGAAATCATAGGAATCTTGGTAGGGTAATCTAGTACCTATTGCGCATTTTTGGTGTTTTTATTACTGTGTTCTGTTATTAAATAGATCAGTGCGAGCAGTGATGAGTATGGCTTGTGTTTTTTAGATAGACTGCTAAATAATACCGTAGCTGACATGGAAATCCAATATATATATATATATATATTTCCTGAACCAGCGAACATATTTGACATGAAGAATGTTGGAGTTGCAGCACCAACCTTACAAGAATGGTTTGAGCATGATGCTTGATGGTCTAGTGATCAACTTTGGATTGGCTCACCTTGCTGTAACAGATTAGTTTCCTTTCTGTTTTGTAAGTTAGTTAAAAGAAGAAGCTTCCTTTAACTTCTTCTACTGTATTATTGATTTAAATAGTGAATGAAAGGTCTTAGCTCATTACGGAGCTTTTTTACAATTCTTTAGACTATGTTTGGTAGGAGGGAAAAGAAAGAGTTGAAGGAAAAAGTGAAAGAAAAATGAAAAAAGAGGTTATTTGGTAGGAAGAAAAATATAAGGGAATGGAAAATGGGAGGAAAAAATAATGGTGGGGCCCACAAAATGATCAAGAAAAGTAGAGAGAAAAATTGTTTACTAAATAAGTGGGATTGAATTAACTTTACTAAAATATAAACTAATTTTAAAATAACAATAAAGGGCAAAATAGTCATTTTAATATAAAGTAGGGCTTCTTTCCTTAGTACAATATCTCAATTCTCACATTGGACATATTCATACAATTATCTTACATTTCAATGCTTCTTGGTCTATTTAAGAGTAAGATGAAACTTTCCTACTTTTTAATTGATAGGTGAATTTCAGTACGGCGGTGCCTTTAGGTGAGCCGGGCACCATAAAGTTTACGTGCCGCGCAGCCGCGGCATCCATTTGATCTTGGGGATCTGCTTAATGTTCGCAAATCCAACCCATAAACAGAACCTAAACAAGGCCCAAGGTGTTTCGCATAAATCTTCCACTCAAAACAGTATTATCAATACAAAACATCAAAGTAAGTGTGCACAACGAAATAGAGACGCATGTAATAAGTTTAATTCATTTTCATCAATACATATATATAGGAGAATTTGAAGAATAGATGCATCTATTTAGAAATAACAAATAATTTAAATATGGTAAGAAAGTTACCAGTGTGTTGGACATTGTTCACAAGCTTTATTTATTTATTTATTTTTTAATTTTTTTATTTTCGAGGACAATGAGATTTTTAATTATTAACCGGAAATCATTCATCTTTTACAGCCAATGAAACGCACGGATATGAGAGTGATCAGGAGAGCGAATAGCTTGAATAGCAGAAGAAGATTCATTCTCAACTTCTGAAACAAAGAAGCCATTTTGTAGAGCAAATCTAACTCCCTCTCGGATAGCTAGGCACTCGGCAAGTACACACGCCAAAGTAACCTTTGAGAATAGACGACAGAGCTCCACAAACAAAACCATTGACATCTCGGATTACTGCACCAATTCCAACACAACCAGCCCCCAAAATAACTGCAGCATCAACATTCAGCTTTAATTGATTTGAGCCCAGAGCTGTCCAACCTGATTTTCGGACATCACGTGAGGTTTCTACTTCCTTCGACCCGATTAATGCTTTTAAACTCCAACGACCAGATTTCCACATCCTCAATCCACTTTGAGGAACCACATTTCCTACACGTTTTCCATTCACCATAAAAGAGAAGCTGGCCGAGGAGATATATGTCAATTACCACCATTATCCAACTTTCCTCAAATCCCATCCTTTTCGACATTTCCTCTACAAAACTCCGTTGGGCCCTATCATGAGCCATACTCGTATCAAGTTTTAAGGCCACCCAACCCTTCAATCCACCTGTCTTTCTTCTCATTGAGTGCATTGCTTCAAAAGCCGAAATAATATTGTCAATGATTAAGCGACCCGGAACGAAAGAACTCGGGGATTCATCAATGATGTTAGGAAGGATATGCTTTAGTCCATTTGCAACGGTTTTAGTTATTATCTTCTACACAACATTGCACAGACTAATGGAGCAAAAATCTGATATTTTCCTAGGAGAAGAGATCTTTGGAATCAAAACTAGATTTGCATGGTTTAAAGAGGAAGCAGATTGCTCACCTTTCAGAATCCTTCTGCGCACACTAGTCACCGAACTGCCAATAATATTCCAATACTTTTGATAAAAAAGAGCTTGAAAACCGTCAGGTACTGGCACTTTAATAGGTCCCAAACTAAAAACCGCCTTCTTTATTTCTATTACGACCCTATTTTTCAGAAATCTACTACGATGGTTCTTTGTAGATTTTATGAATTCTCTGTTTATTTTAAATTATTAATGATATTTATTTTCTGCGAATATTATGGCGCACATAAAATTTATAAGACTTGATTCCATGAATTATCGGTAAAATCAGAATAAAACAATAGCTCGGGGAGCTATAGACCCTAAACTGGTGGAGTTGGGGTATTAAATGGTCATCAATTGGCAAGCTCTAGTTTTAAAAGTAATAAATTATCTAACTCGTTAGATGTTTTGAAATAAGGAAAATGAACTTGGAATGTTGGTTTTTGGAAAAATGGCATTTGGACATAACAGGGTCCATTAAACGGACTGTACCGTAACCTAAGGGCATTTTTGTCTTTTTTTTTAAACCATTGGAATTTTGATGATTCAAGGCTATCGATGTAATATTGGTCTTGTGATTCAAATTTAGTGAAGTTCGGATATAAAACGAATAAATGGTAAGACTTAGATATAAGGGCGAAATTGCAGAAAAAGTCTAAACTGTGATTTTATTTTTATAGAAAGGCTGAACCTTAGCATTATCATTTAAGAAATATTACATGTATGTAAGTTTGGACTGCTGGGGAGTTGTGAATTAAAAAAAAGTGTTAAACAAGTTGGAGAAAAGAAAAGAAAAGATAATAAGTTAGGTAGCAAAAGTTAGTGGGACAAGTTTCAAGATAATGACCATTTCAGCATTGAGAAGCTACAAAGCAGCTTACCAACCCCACTATCAAGTACATCACTTGAGGTTTATGACGAAGACTTGGTCATTTTCTCATTTGCATGCATTTGCGCTTCAAAATTTAAAATTACTCTCATCATTTTCTCTTTTCCTTCTCTCAATCAAAGTATAAATCAGCCACTAGAACTTTATCTTCTTTCATCCAATCTTCAATATTTTCATACAAAAGTAATTCTTAGAGCAAGTAGTTCATCATATATGAGAACTACTGAACTAGAGTCATCCAAAGAGTGTAGTCAAGACATACAAGCATAGTTTTCAAGTGATCCAAGGTGCGTGCTTGAATTGTTTCTAAGAGTTTAAGTTTGAATATTAATCTTAGAAATTGTGACCAAATTACCTATGGGTTTTATAACTAAATTAATTTCTTATTTATAATTTTCATTTGGAATTATTTCAAATAAGCCATTAAATAAATAAAAATAAATTTTATTCCAAATAAGTTACTAAATTAAGTAATTTCCTTAACTTCAAATGAGGTATAAACCATGTTGGTATTTGATTTTGAGATAAGGTTTCAATCTTTTATTGGGGCTCTAACAGTTCCAAATCAATCATATGTTTGAAACCAAGAGAGTGAATCTCCCAACTTAAAAGAGATTAAAGTTTGAATTAAGTTTAGAATATAGTACGCAATTCACTCGAATGCTTGAGTTTTATCAATCACCTCTTATTGAACTATAGATTGTGTGTAAGCTTAGTAGTTTCCCGAAATTAATATTTGGTACTGTATTTCATATACAGTAAAATGTGGGTACAAAGAGCTCTAGAAGAGAAAGGGAATGCTAGTGTGGAACACTAAGTACTGTAAGTGTAGTTGTTTGTCTACAACATTTCAGTGTTAACTGTTATCATTGTTTAATTGTGTTATTGACTATACCTTAATACGTATGAATACTTATGCACAAATTTATAAGCTTACACGTTGAAAGTTTGGAGTGAGCAATGCCGAAGTATTGGATCACAATTGGGTATAGATTACGACGTCGAAGTTATTAGATCATTACTATGAATCGAATACGATGCCAAAGTTATTGAGTCATTAGTATGAGTTGAATGCGATGCCAAAGTTATAGGGTTGTTAATATGATTAGAGTACGATACCAAAGTAATGGGTCGTAAAACCGTAAGGAATGCCTCGGAGTAGGGTCGCTAGATTGATAAGTGTCGATGTAGTCTCCAGTGTAGGTAGATCCACTATGAGTCGGGCTGGCAATATGTATATTTTATTTACGTACTATTTTTACTCAGTTACCGTACCCTATAAATTGTGCTTATTGGTAGAGATATTTTTTATGTTGTGCAAACTGTTTGGTTGGGGACTAAGCCCATTTTAAGATTGCTGTAATTGGGTCAAGTGTTAAGTATTGATTATGAATTATCTTTTGGTTATGTCTATTTTTACTACCTTACTAAGCTTAATAGCTTATCACATACTATTATATTATAGGTAAGGGAAAGGAGAAGGTAAACCAGTGAGCTAACCAAGTTGTAGCTATACAATATACATGTGGTTAGACCGCGCGGGATTTTCTGGAATAAAATATTTTGGCTATAATTATGGCTCAGACTTTGTATGTTTTGTAAACAGTTTACTAATGAACATTTTTATTGTGATGTTTTATGTTTAAAGTAAAGTTAATTTTTTTTTAAAAAAAAAATTGTATTTTCGAATCCATATAAGTAATGCCTCTCTCCGTTATTTTACTTTAAAAAAAATATTGATTTTTAAGTGGCGACGAAGAGGGTCGTTACAATTTCCTCCTCCGAATAGTCAGCAATAAGAGCTAGATTCATTTCATCTGAAATTCTACGATCAACTCCTGAAGTAATCCGATTCATATACTCTCGCGTAGGATAGCATGTTGAGAAAATTTCTGAAAACAATGCTCAATAGTATTCACAATCTCAGGGGTTTTTTCACGCCATGTGCCACCATCATCTTCAAGGCCAACAATAGTATTCTTGTTGCGTCTTTGCAAAGCTTTCTTAGTTGATCAAAATTACAGTAATGCTACTTTTTTTTGGCAATTAAATCAGTCAGTTCCTTTACAGCTTCAATATATTCTAGAGAGCCACTAGAAGTTGTAATTATTACATTTTTTGATGACCTGAAAGAGAAAATCTCTATTGGAAATTTCATACAAAAATTAAGTTAATTTAATTAAGCATATACAGATATACTTATCTCAGCAAAGCAAAAGCTCATATCATACTTGGTTCAATGAAGTGGCGACCACGCTTAGATGGAGAGAACGACTGAGACAGAAGGAGAGAGATATTGAAAGGGTATATTACAAATATGTCCTGTATACTTTCAACTTATCAACTCTTCTTCTTTGGAAACTACACTTCACCTCATGGGATTGTAACATACGATTTCAAATTTACTAAAGCATAATATTTTGGGGAAAAAAAAAGGGCAAAAAAAACATACTTCTCTTTCAGTTTTTTGAAACGTATGTTCAAACGGATTCTAAATTAATAGAATCACGCAACAACGAAACAAACAGAAGTTTTCTATTAATGTAGGATCAGTTTGGAAATAATTTCTATTTTATAACCTTGAAGTTAATCTTTAAAAGTACAAATTAATTTTTTATAAAGACTTGAAAACTCAACCAAATAAATGTAAACATGAAAAAGTATGACCAAACAAGAAAAATTATACTAGTTTATCATGTTTGGTTAGATAAACAGTTTGGTTTTTAAGTTTATATTTGCTTGGTTAAATTTTCAAGTGATTAAAACAAAATGAATTTCTCTCTAAAAAAAGAAAAAATAAATTTTTATTTGTAAACAATTTGATATATTGCATTTATCATGAAGAAATTTGTATAAAAAAAATTCCAAAGTCAAAAGTTTAGGGGCTATTTGGCATCATAACTAAAAAACTATTTTTTGTTTTAAAAAACAGAAAACTGTTTTCTGAGAACAAGTAAGGGTGATTGGCATTGTTCTCTAAGAACAGTTTTTAAAAACAGAGTTAAAGAAAACAGAATATTCAGAAAAAAATAAAGTGTTATTTTCAAAATGTTTTCTTAAATTTTTCTTTTTCTAAAAGAATAAAATAATTCTTTCACATGATTTTTATATACACATTCTCTCATCACTTTCTCTCACCATATTCTCTTTCATCACTTTCTCTCTCCTTATTCTCTCAATCCTCATTCTCTCTTATCATTTTCTCTCTCTTCATTTTATTTCATCACTTTCTCTCTCATCATTTTCTATTCCTTTATTTTTTTTAATTACATTATCTCTCCTCATTCTCTATTACCTTGTTTTTTATAACTTTCTTTATCTTTATTTTCTTTTCCCATGTATTCTTATCACTTTCTCTCTCTTATGTGTTTCATTTATTTCTTTTTCTTCTATCTTTCTCAACACTTTTTATTTCCTCATTCTTTCTTATCACTTTGTCTCTCATTATTATCTTTCATTACCTTTTATCTTATGACTTTCTCTCCTTGTTCCCTTACTTAAATTTATATCTCGTCATTCCCTCTTAGCTTTTTCTCTTTAGATATTTTTTTATAATTAAAATACGATTTTTTATATTCATATAATTTTTTTTCCTAAAAAATATTTTTAGAAAATATTTGCCAAACACCTATTGTTTTTTGAAAACATCATAAAACAGTTTTTGTTCTCATTTCTGAAAACACAACTCTGAAAATAGAAAATAAAAAATAATACCAAACAGCCCTTTAGATTCTAATTTTCCAGTTATAAGAGCTTTTTAGCTCAAATAAAAATAAAATGACATTGATTTATGCTATTATGATATGCGCAAAGAAAAGTAAATGTGGGATCCAATTAATGCATGTGAAATAATGGAGAGTGCTAACAATACTCACTTTCTCATCCTATTTTACATTTTAAAGGATTATATTAACACCTCTATATGACATTTAGGAACCCTTTTTCATGGAAAGAAAAAAAATAAAAAGGCGGGTCTAAGTCTATTGTCACCTTTCTGTTTACTCTCTCTACATTCTTTTTCACAAATCTTTTAAATTATCAAAATAATCATGAATAAAATTACTTTTTAGTACATAAGTGGTTTTATTTTTTCTTTTTAAAGAAGAAAATCTCTCTACACACACCTCTGTAAATAATTTTTTCTCTTTAGGAAAAACGAAAAACCTCCACGCCTTTGCATCCCTTTCTTAAACACAAATCAATTTACAAAACAATTTTAAAATCATTTATCTCATAAATCCTTGCGTATGAGTTAAATAATTATACCCTAAAATAAGTTTACATAGGTAATGAAATAAATGGTTTAGAAAATTATGATCGCAAAAAACGATGAGTTTACTCTATGTATTGCATGATACTAGATCTGAATGGCTATTCCCATTTCCTATGTGTAAGTAGGCCACACATATCCTTTGGATTTTATAGTTCTTCCCATTTCCTATATGTAAATAGGCCACACATATCCTTTCGAATTTATAGTTCTGGTTTTCATCCACCGCTTTACGTTTACAGATACACCGCTAAGAGTCAAAAGGCTATAATATATTATGTGATTATAGAACTCATCCACTTTTAAATTAATAATTTATTGAAAAAGGGAATCATAATATCGTCCCAGTCATTACTCTGCCGTCTAAGTTTTATTTAGGATTGAAAAGAAGTGAGAAGCATAAAAGAAGAAGATAAAAAGAGATAGAAGAAGGGTAGACGTGGCAGAGAAAATTCAGGATAGAGAAACATGATTAGGAATGAATGAGAGTGTAGGTGAAAAGAGAAAAATCAAATTGTAGATAGTTTAAGAATAATTAGGGATATATTAAGTAGTAATTAAGCTTTAAATTATAATTCAGATTGTTGTTTTAGCAATAGGATGGGAAGAGCAAACAAAAGGGTAGGCAATATATCTTCCAAAATGTAAAGATATCTAAATTAGATCTAGTAAAATAAATGAACAAAATTACCCTCTTATTCTTGGGCATCCCATTGATATCCTTGATATTCTCACTCTTCATCTCCTATGAATTTGTGATCTTCATTTCAATTTTATCAATCAATTTCTTCAATTTTGATCTCAAACAATTTGAAAGTGTTCCTTTTTTCACAACGTCATTATTTACTATCCTTTTTTTTTTAATCTTCTCGAAGAATCTTCGTCTTTTTTTTTTTTTTTCCTAATAAAACTTCTCTGTAACTTTTTCTTAATCTCAGGCGGCCCTTTTTTCTATATTATGTTTTTGCAATTTTTTTTTTCTAATTGCACCTTCCCAAAATCAATTGAGAGAAAGAAAAAAGGTACATACAGATAGTGGAGAAGAATTGAGAAAAAGGGAAAAAAAATGGAAACAAATAGATTTGTCACTGAAATTTATTTAGAAAAAAATAGATTAATTTTTTAGCGCATTGTATAAGATGTTGGGGATAGCTACGGTAGGGGGTCCCTACGTAGGGTCATGCCTTAATTATCGTTGGATGGGAATCTGTGGGGAATAACGGGAATCTGTGGAGAATCTATTTATATACAGATTCCCATCCAACGGTGAATAGACAGGGCCCTACGTAGGGGCGCCCCTACTGTAGACGCGCCCTAAGATGTTTTTCAAGACTCTTTGAAAACAAAATGTTTCTTTTCCTTAAAAAAAAGGGCGCGTCTACAGTAGGGGCGCCCCTACGTAGGGCCCTGTCTATTCACCGTTGGATGGAAATCTGTATATAAATAGATTCTCAACAGATTCCCGTTATTCCCCACAGATTCTCATCCAACGATAATTAAAGTATGACCCTACGTAGGGACGCCCCTACCGTAGCCATCTCCTTAAAAAAAATGTTTCTTAAAACAAAAGATTGAAGAAGACCTAGGAGAGGGCCTTGGGGTGCATTGTGGAGTGGGAAGGATAGATAGTGTCTTTTAATTTTGAACAAAAGGCTAGTAAGAGCTTGGGATAACAATTTTACCTATTTACTTATTTATACCCTACAGTATATATCTAATATATTCGGGTTTAGGATAGAGCATAGGCAGAAATATCAAATGCAGCTAGGACGCTCATTAGGAACGATACAATCTTGAGCACGAACACAAGCACTATACAAGTACAATACAAATACGATATGGCCTATAAAGCAGAAAAAGCGTGGCACTAGATACTTAAAAAATATTTCATTTGTACTTAGAAAATTAAATGATTACCTTCACAATTAATAATATGATTGATAAATAGTACTAATAGTTGTTACTAGATAGGACTAATAGCTAAATGAAAATTAATATATAATCTCACACTTAAATTGAATATTAATAGATTTGTTCTTTGTTGGAATATACTAATTGGCATTTAGAAATTAGTAATTAATTTTGATTTTGGTTCACTATACCAGACACAAAATGGGTTGAATACAAGCCTATATAAGAGCATAGCACAAATACAGGACGAGATGTGCCTGTACCTATGGACCGCGTCGGGCCTAAAATATTTAATTTTTCTTATAATATTCTTCAATACTCCAACTTTTATTGATAGTTGTTATTTACTCCATCACATTTAAAAATTCGTATACGTGTCCCAATTCTTAGAAGTATAGAGTTATTTTGCCCTAATTTTCAGACATGTGATGCCAAATTGCCTCAATCAGTGGATAGTTTTAAAAAAGAACTCTTTTATATGTTAAATATCTTCTTTTTTTTAATGAACTTTTATATTTTAAATATCAAGGCTCACTAATAAGAAGGATGAAATGAGATAAAAGAAATTTTCTTATTTTCTCATATTTGCATAAATTCTATAAATTAGGAGAGTTTTCGTGGTTAAAATCAAGAATGATGGGAATAATTTTGAGATAAATTTCTCAGTTGCATGCCCAACACATACCACTAATCTATCAAACTCTCCTTGACTAAGAGTATTTCTAATGCAATCATATTTTTACCTCACGATACAGATAGATTTCTAGTAGTATATACTAATTTGGGCAATCTGACAATATTTTTGTAAAAACTAGGGCTCATGGATAAAATTTTAAATGTGAAAGAGTAAACAACAACTATCAACAAAAATCTGGAGGCTATAGAGTATTTTGTCTAGGAAAGCGAGAAAGGAAGTCCCGTTAGGACTCGCCATTAGGACATGTTAAATAGTTTGCCCAAATTATATTAACGTTTTTTTTTTTCCACAAAAGATTAAGTTAATGATGGTTGTGAAAATGGTAATTTCGACTAGAAAAATATAGAAAGGAGGGAGGGATGACTAGTTAGAATAACATGGACAATGTATACTCCTCCAATGAAATATTTCTTCTGTTCTTGTTATGCATTTATTAACAAACCAAAATACCCTTATTGCGTAAAATATGCATCCATTTTACACAAATAAAAGAGTGTATGGCACGAATGATCCCTGAACTATCTAATCAGTGGCTGTATGGTCCTCAAAGTTTTAATTGTGATAATTACACTCTTAAATTTTTTGATTTATGACAATTTGATTCTTGAATTGTCTAAATTGCAACTTACTATTAAACTCTGATAAAAAACACACATGAGAAGCATGTTGTAGCATCTAAAAGTATATTCAAAGGAAAATAAACTAAGCATAAGGATTTTGAGAGAATGAAAGATATATTATTTATATTTTTTAGGGGTTCATAGAGCTACAAATTTAGAGAAAATTTTTATATGATTATTAATTTTTATATTTGAAATTCTAAAATTACCTTTCAAATACCTTTTCAGATGCCCTCACGTATGTTTTTTATTAAAAATTTAACAGTAAGTTACAATTTAGACAATCTAGATACTAAATTACCACAATTTTGAAGATCAAATTGCCGTTGATTAGATAGCTCAGGACCATTTGTGCCATTAACCCAACCCTAAACAAATTGTGCCATTAGCCCAACCCTAAATAAAATTATAAAGACTGATACACAAAAGAAAAAGATTAATAGAGACAACGCATACATGGAATATAGGCAACTCAATAGTGGATTGGATGGTCCATCGTTAGAAAGTCGAAAACTAACCCCCATGTGAAAATGTTTCCTTTTTCAATTAACTTTTTCTTTTGGGTGTGTTATTCTTTTATGGGCGAAGTCATATTTGGTAATATAAATAGAGTAAAACCAAAAGCCCAAAAAGGTATTTACAACAAGTGGGGATATGCAACAAACAACATTCCTTTATGGGTGAGTACTCAAAGAGAAAAACACTCACTCCTAGATTATTATTATTATTATCATTATTATTAGTATTTGGTAAGATTTGGTATAATAAATATTATTCACAATAACAAAAGAGGGAAGTTTGTGCTTTACATAGGGGAATATAATATATACGAGACTAAAGACATGTATGAGTGGGACTACATAAACGTGGATTATGTTTTCAAAGCAGCAGTCAAAGGTTCCCCTAACGCTCTGCTCCATATGGGTTTGGACAAAGGAAGCTCAAGGATGGTCGGACAGGCCATGCATAAGTGGCCCTACAAGCCCATAACTCCAAAAGGACTTTGGACCTGTGGGCCCATATTCCAACCCTCCATCCACGGATCACAGCTACTGTCAAGTGCTTGTTATGGATCGAAAAATTCAATCACAAAAAGAGGGGGCTACGTTTTGCAATAACAAATCATTTATTTGCAGAATCATAACTGACAACTCGAGCCCCCTTCTTTCTGTAGAATAATGTTCTTTTATGAAGTTCAGAGAATCATAGGTATAGTCATGTTATATATATCACATGATAATAATACGAATTTTTTGAGTAATAAATTAAATAGAATATCAATCATATAAAGTGAAATAGGTTCATAGAACAAGAATTATTTTTAAGTTTCCAAATGAAACTGATAGGAAAGATGGGCTGATTTTAGATCAGTAGTGTAAACTAGTGCAACCAAGTAGAATTGCAGATACAAGTTGAAAAATAAATAATTTTGTAATTTTGACCTCCTTATGATATGGTAATCAAATGTATTATTGTTGCTTATGTCACTTTCTTTGTTTCTCATCTGTGTAAACCGTTAATGGGAGAAGATAGGATGTCCTTTCTAGACCAAACTGTAAGTTT
>JXTC01000106.1:295539-316408 GCA_002914845.1 Trema orientale
AAGGAAACCAAAATGGTTTCTAGGAAACCTTTGTGCTTTCCTGTGATTTACTTACGTACAGGGCTTTCGGCTAAAGGAAACCAAACTGGTTTCCAAGAAACTTTTGCGATTTCCTGTGATTTACTTACTTACAGAATATTCCGCTAATAGGAAACTAAATTAGTTTCTAGGAAACCACAAAGTTTTCTTGTAAAAAAAAAAAAAGATGACTTATTTACTAAAATGCCACCGCGTTTTCTAACTTTCAAAGTATTTAGAAAAATGCCATAAAAAGGTCGTACGGATTTTTATTATTTTTGAAAGGTCATAAATTTAGTATTATTTTTTGAAAAATAGATATAAGTGTCCAAAACCCAAATTAAAAACATATTTGTCTCTTTATGATTATAATTTATAGGGATAATATCACTTTTATAGCTTGTATTTTGACATTTATTCAAATTGTACCTGGTGTTTTGGTTATTATCAATATTGACTCTAAGATTTGAAATTTGTGACAAATTTATACCCTGACATTAATTTAGAACCGTTAATTTACCAAGATACCATTTAAAAAATTAAAAATAAACCATATAAAAACTGATCTGAGAATAAGTTTATTAAATCATCGTAGTAAATTAACTGCTATAAATTAGTATTAGGATATAAATTTTTAAATCAAAAGGTCAATGTTGATAATAACTAAAATACAGGTATAAATTGAACAAAATATCAAATTACAAGATATAAAAGTGATATTATCCCTAGTTTTTATAACAACAATCTAGGAGTCAAGTCCACACTGTTCAAGCTGGTTTTACCAAACTACCCCTTTTCTATTCAAGAGCACTTCATTCTTTCTGGTTCACCCCTCCTGTACAAATTTTATAAGGGTTCGTTACATTTTTGTATCATACGTTTTGGTTGGTTTATACTCTTAATTTTGGTTACTATCAACATTAACCTTTATATTTTAAACTTCTTATATATTCATACTCTTTCTAAGTCAACTACTAATTTTGACTTATAAACTTACAATAATACCCTTTAGGATTTAAAAGTATATATTTAGAAATTTAAACCAATAATCGAAAAAAGGGAAAAAAAAAACAATGTCTTTTCTTTTTGAAGTCAATTTTTTTAGAACTTTTTAATCTTTGTTGTGTTAATTTTTAATTAATATTTTTCAAAAAATTAAATTGATTTTTAAGTATATAAATTCAATAAGGGTGTTTTAGTCAATTTATTAGTCAAAATAAGTGTTCGACTCATAAAGATATAAATTTGACATAATTTTGAACCATAGAGATTAGTGTTAATAATGACCAAAATTAAGGGTATAAATGGAACAAACAACTGAAATACAAGCTACAAAAACATAATTAACCCGTTTTATAATGAATGATTTGGTTTATTTTATTTTATTATTTTTTTTAAAGAACATCTAGTGTGTACTGACTACTGATATGGTGACCACATTTTCTGCTGATGAGTAATATATTTGAGGTACTGAATCAGTGAATTGTCTTCAAAAGATTTGTCTCGAACTCTGCTATTACTTAGACAAGTACGGAATAAATATATGGCACTGGGCCATGGAATATTCATTAGGAAACTACATACTATGTAGTATAGCTTTCAAAACTTCTATGTTTTTGTGAACCAAAGTACTGAAAAATGCAACAACAGAAAATAGCATTGTTTTCTTTTATCATTATTTGAATAAAAATGTCCCTTTTCCCTCACAAGTCAAAACTTTTACTTCTACATCAACAACTTATTGTCACTAGTATTATTTTCCAGACCAAGAAAATAAACTTCTAATGAATGAAGCTGTTTTTGAATATCCATTTTTGTTCTCTCTCTTATTTTGTTGGGGAGACACAAATCATCAGTATCTAGTATCTATAACTAAACATCTTGTTCAGCTGTTAACTTTTTCTTCAGCTCTTTCTTGTTCACCTGCAATTACAAATACAAAATTTCATTGAAAGTACTTAAGTTCTGATATATTTATTTAAAAAAAAAAAAGAAAAAAAAGAAAACCTATTGAACACCTCTTCTTAAGTAGAAAATTTACATGTACACAAAAAGCAAGTAGAAGGTCATGATTTTTCTTTCTTTTTACCTTTCCCATAGCGTTACGAGGTAGTGAATCCCACAGAAAAAGACGGGTTGGTAGCTGGAAATAACAATAATAACTAATCAGAATGAAGGATTTGCAATAGCCTTTAGAAAGTGAACCACCTAACCACACAGAAACAGTTTTTGCCTTGAGGTATAGAAATATACATAGATGAGATAGCTTCTCGACTACATTCACAAAAATCAAATTCAGGTATCCTTCCTTTTCAATGACCAATTACATGGGATAATCCTTTATGACCAGAAAGGCAGAAACTTTTCCACAACTGCGAGTCATTAGTGGGGTGGGTGGTCTCCTCCCCTCTCCCCACCAAGGCCCCTTCAAGTGTCTCGCAGGAAGTGAAAAACGTAGGCAGCAGCACACGGGTGCTCGACCCAAGACTGGGTAATCAGTCACCTCTCACTAGGCTATACACTCAGTGGTCAACTTAATAAGTTAGACAACAGTGAAGCCACTGGTTTGCGCCTCAGTTTTGGTAATTCCTAGAGTTTTTAGGCAAGGGCTATCAATTATGCGTTTTAACTCAAGGTGAGAACTCAAACGTCAAGTTGGGATATTTGGTACATTGACATTGCAAAGCAGTTGAAAGCTTGTCAACTGTGAGAGAGAAATTCTTCCAAAACTTGATAAAGAAAGACGGTTAGGTAACAATACCTTGTATGGTGCAAGTTTGTGTTGAGCCCAACTGCAAAGCTCTTCCAAGCTTATTGCAGGTCTCGACTCTTCTTCCCTTTTCTTTGCTTCAGCCGCCGGCACAATTACTGCGGAGACAGCTTCTCCGTAATCCTTGTCTGGTAGACCCAACACACAACACTCTTCTACAGTTGGGTGCTGCACAATAGTGCAAGTTTTGATTGGGATTAATTTATTTATTTTTGTTAACACAAATAGCAGTAATCTTTTTTCTTTTTGATATTCTAGAGAAAGAACCAAATAAAAAGAACAAGCTGACCTATATTAAAGAGCTCATCTGTGACAGCAATACGATAATAGAGACAGATTTTTACCTCTAAAAGTACAGATTCTATTTCTAAGGCAGATAACTTGTATCCGCCAACCTTCATAATATCAGCACTTGTACCTGATAAGTGGCATTAAAAGAAAAAGGCACGCAAACCCGATTCAGAATAAGCAGTTTACAAGATGAATAAAGGGGATAAACACAAGATTCGGCAAAAATTCGTAGTGGGAACTGCAGTGTACTAGGCATCTAGAATTTTCAATATATATTGTTCCAGGGTTCGGACGGGAACATATTGTACATGTGATGGTAGATAACTATTTTGAGTCATGATATATACAAACAAACCTTTGTAGTGTAAAAACAAGTTTGTCGATATAAGATCCTCAAAGCATGTAATTAATATTACAAATGAAATATTCATAACGAGCAAATAATGAGGAGATCAACACTAATGGAAGTAATAACACAATAGAATGACATTAGTGCAGTGTAAATGAATAAAGGAGAAAATTAAAAAGAAATTAATTGTGATAATCTGATATTAAAGAAACAATTTTAGTAAACAATAATAATAGTAAACAACTAAGGACATAATAGAAATTGAATAAGATAAAACAAAATTAAGCAAGCATATTATAAACCATGGTATAACTAATAAGCTTTTTGTCCAAAAAGAGTAATATTGTCTTGGAAAAGAGTGGGGAATCCCAAGATCTCAGTCAAATCATGTAACGGACCTCCTTAGTTCAGGATAACCATATAGCCCAATTAAGTCTATGGTGTGAAAAGCCTTTTTCTTGTAGATATATAACAGTAAGTTATATTAACTTTGACCCATTATTATGATTGAGTGATAACATGGCTTATATTGATAACCTTGTGTGTGGGTTGATGAGATCTAGAGAAACAATAAGCAATAACTTTCTGAGAAATCAAAGAAAAGGCTAGAAGGGATATGTGAGGGTATTTGTGGTGAGGGTAATAGAGAAACTATGGTGAGAAGATGGATAATTGATGGAAATGAAAGAGGGGTAATTAGAGAGATAAGGCGAGTAGATTGAGTGTGTTGAGAAAATGTCGCGAGTAGGGTATTTATGGAGGGAGACTGAGAGGTGTATTAAATGATTTATTAAATGAGATAGTTAGAAGAGGAAAATTTAAGCGGGTACTGAATAAAGTGATTTAGCTGATGAGAGAACGTTGATTTGATAGAGGTAGTTGGGAAGGTGTATTAAATTAAGTGTAATAATTCCTCATATTTGGGCCACGTTTATTAATCTGTAAAACGAACGAGTGGAAGGGAATGGAGAAGAATAAGAAACAATGAGTGGAAAATGATATGATTCCCTTTCATGTGTTTACATATCAAGTAGTTACAAATGAAAGGGATGCTTTCTCTTTCCTCTCCATTATGAATTAGTAAACATGCCCTCGATGTATGAAAGAGTGATTAACAGGGTAGGTGAGGACGGGTCCAATTCCTAATTGGACTACCTTCATATTTCATTATGGATCCCTTGACTAATAGCCCAATCTACTAGGCTAATCTTAGGCAAGTGTTCCACTCCCTCCCATAGACAATATCCCACTACGACGTCAACCTTGTTGAACCTAGTGGGCCCTAAAACATTAGCCCTGTAGAGTCGAGAATTACCAAGTTTCTGAACTCTCAGACTTGGCAGCCGGATGCTGTCGTTCATTTCAATCACTGATCATACTTCTCCATAAATAGAGGACCTAGAATAAAACGTGAAGGTAGTCCAACAAGCTATTAAACATATCCTCATCAACCCCATTTATTACTTTTCTGGACATTAAGTATGAATAATATTATATTTCATTTAATAAACCTGGCCAACTACTCCTATCAAATAAACCCTCTCTTATCATCTAAAACACTTGAGTCAATACCCCCCTTAATTACTCATCTCCCATCTACCTCATTAACAAATCATTTTATATCTTCCTCCTTTCACCTATAAATACCTCTATCTTCCCATCATCCAACATACCTCTAATCCTCCCTTATTACCAAACTCAATCTATTCTCACTCTTCTTTCCTTTCACTTTCCACCTTCACACCTTAAACTCTCTCTTCCACTCTTCTATCCCAATCAGTCACTTCCATCAATCTCCCCATCTTTCTCAGTATAATCTGACTCCATTATCCACCACAAAATACTATAATACCTTTAGTCCAATTTCCCTTAAAGCCAATACTAATTATATCTCTAAATCTTAATAAAATCCACACATGAATTTATCCCAAATATAAACAACTTAGTTATTTAAAATATGTATTGCCATATCATAATATTTTACCAAATTCATACAGCTATCACTAACCTTGTCAAAGGTATCACAATCCATGGAGATTCAGTTGTACTATATGGACAAATCACCTAAACTAATAAAAAAGATTCCATCTATAAAATGGAGTTACTTTTGTCACCCCATGTTCTGATTATGGACTACTTTGATTGAATCCCACTCCCTTCCAAGACAATATCGCATTTTGGGACAATTAAAATATAAATTATACCATTATCCATATGTCCAAATTATGGACTATTTTTGTCACCCCATGTTCTGATTATGGACTACTTTGATTGAAATCTTGGGATATTCCCTTCCATTCCAAGACAATATGGCATTTTTGGATAATTAAACTATAAATTATAGCTTATCTATATGGCTTGTTTGACATGGCTTTTAGAAGCTAACTTCTAATTTCCAAAGTCCAAAAGTAACTTTTAAGTTTATTTGGGTGAAATATTAGAAAAGCTCATGGCTTTTGGACGTTTTTCTAAAGGAAGTCAAACTCAAATGGCTTTCCTAGGGAGAGCTTCAAATTAAATATGAAAAATTATTTCTGGGTTTCTAATGAATTTATATTTCCATATTTACCCTAATCTTAATATATCTCTCTCACAAACACAATATATATATATATATATCTTAAAAAATCTCTTTAAATATACAATCTAAATAATATACAGAAATCTATGGTTTTGACTTCTCTTTTTCTACTCTATAAAGGTATAAGTAAAAGCTATCCCAAACACTCCCTCAAAGGAAAAAAAAAAAAAAAAAAAAAAACAACGCTATTCCAAACAAGCCCTATATCCTTCCTTAATTTTTACTTCTGTTATGTATTTTATCTTAAGTTAATTCTGTTATAATCTAGTGTTTGTTATTGTTATCACCTACATTATTTACTAACTTTGTTCAAATACTGAATTATCATAATTCATTTATTCATTTATATTGCACTAAAGTAATTATGTTCTATTCTTACTTCTTTAGTGTAATTTTCTCATTATTTGCCTTTTTTTTTATGAGCATTTCATCTGTACATTTATATTAGTTACATGCATTGATTACTATTACTAAATCATATTGGTATGTCTTCATATAAAGTTACTCAAGGTTATCAATTGCAGGTACAATACGTTTGTCCCGAACCCGGAATATATATATATATATATATTAAGCACTGCATGGGAAGAAATGACAGGCAATAATAAATACGGTATCCTAAGCATATTCCATGCCAAGTTAAATACCTTTACCATCAGCATAAAAATAATGACGAGACTACAAATTGAATTCTATAGTGCATCAAATATGCATATCAAGTACCAGCCATTATCAGTATATTACTTCTTAAGTTGAAATTATGGAGGCGTACATTCTATGGAAAACCAATAAAAAGATCCATAATTGACAATATAATAAGTATAGATTTAGATTTATCTTACGTCCCAAAATGATGTAGTATCCATCTTCATCCACTTTACCCGCATCCCCCGTCTTGAAAAACCCATCATCTGTAAACGATGCTTTTGTTACCTATGAAATAATCACAATGTCAGTAAAACAAGATGACATTTATTTTTCTACAGAACTCAGTTGTACACAATATTGGCATATTCATATATATAGACTTTTTTTTCAATTGCATTCTATACATATAAAATATCAATAGGCATGAACTGAAATCTCAGTTGTATCCAATTTGTGATATCAGATAATACCTCAGGAAGTCTCCAATACTCTTTGAACAATGAGGGGCTTCTAACGCAAAGCTCACCCACCCCAGTTGTATCAGTTCCACTCTCATCTTCTGCAAGGATCCTTACCTATCAGAAAGCAAAAAATCATTGCCATAGCCAACAAAAACAAAAAAGACAAACCCTGATCCGATAGTAGTTAATTCATATAAAACTTCATAATCAGGCAGTGGCTTTACTACCTCTATTTGCTAACTTCACAACCACTTGTTATATTAAATTCGAAGAAGTACAACAATAGTAGTACCTTGCGATTTTACTCCAAAAATATGTTCCGTCAGAATGAAAACTATTATTATCACTCAGCACATTCAAATATTTATAACTAAGCTTTATAACATTGAACAGCTCTCAAAGTTAAATTCCAAAAGAAAGATCTCACTGACCTCCACACCAGGAAACGGTTTTCCAACAGTGCCCGCCTTCCTCTCACCTTTTAAGGGATTTGATATAGCCATGACAAACTGAAAACATTAAAGGTATCCATAACCTTAAGAAAATTTCTAGAAATCAACTATTTCTTCAAAAAGCAAATTTGGTTGATAAGAGCAACTTAAACTAAGTTTCACTCACTTCTGTCATTCCATATCGTTCCAAAAGACGATGTCCTGTGATGGTTTGCCATTGTTGCATGACAGGAACAGGGAGTGCAGAGGAGCCACACATCTAAGTACAAGAAAAGAAATCTTAAATTATGGACCAATTTCTTTTTTACGGGGGGGGAAAAAAAGGACAAGGCATCGATCAGTAAAATTTGACACAAGAAGATGCAGATGTAATTGCTGAGAAAATCAATGCATAAGATGGGCAGTTAATTCGAGAAGTCGTTGAGCTTAGCCAATAAAAATCCTGACACCTTTCATCAAAAGGAAAATAAAATACTGACACTCTCAGACACAGCCTGGAGAATAAAAGACGAAAAAACAAATGAAATCCTGCCGTGCCTTCACCATAGCAGGCAGTTAAAGTGGGAGGGAAACCTTAAATTTTTGTGAAGGCCATTGGCTTGCAGTAAATTCAGGATCAACAGAATTATATTAGAGTAAAATGTGAGCATTTCCAGTACAGATCCAGGGTTAAAAATACAACAATACAACTCAAATAGAAAACTATCTTGAAAAGTCTTTTATGGTACCCACCATTAGACGCAACTGTTTTGCAGCAGCGGCAGAGGTTTCTTTTAGCTCTGGATCCATTGCTTCATAACCTTGAATCAATCGAGTATACATGGTCGGAACCTGTAAGATACAAAAAGAATGGACTGCTTAACAGTGACAAATCACGAACACATGCAGAATAACCTGAATAAAGGTTAAGCACAATTGGGTAATAAGAAAACATGAGATAACCAATGGCATGATTAAATAAAGCCCTTTTTTTCTGCATTTGTATTTAATATCAGAGGCACAGCACAAGCAAATAGTGAGCCTGTCTTTATTCCATAAACTGATATCAAAGTCAGAAATTTAGCTTAATGACTATAAAAGCTAAAAGAAAGCGCATATATCTGGATGCTCAAAGCATAAAAGACTACATGTAAGACTGGAAGACGTAAAGTAACTAAATAACAAAGAAGCAGATAACTGAGATACTTAAAATATATAGACAGTGCTCAAGAATTTTAACTTCAGTGAGCAATGTGGGTGAGAAAGAAAAGGCAGTAGCAAAAGAACGAATGTCATTGTCATACACATTATTATCATAAATACTGGGACTTACTCCTGTAAATACAGTTATACAATCATCAGCCTTTCCATGTGTTGGATATGATTCACGCCATCTCTGCCAGATACCCCTCACACTAAACTTTGGCAGAAACTCAACCTTCAACAACAAAACCAGATGATATAACTACCAAGACACGTACTAATCTGAACTCATCTACTCAGCATGAAATTCCAGAATAAATACATGAGAAAAGAAAGACCTACAACAGCAAGACAATGGAAAGAACAATAAAAAGTAATTACCGTGGAGCCTGCATATAGAGGGGCAAGTAGAGCATTAAAAAGCCCATGAACATGTATCTGAAAAGTTAAGGATCCATCCAAGCACACTTTTTTCCTTTTTTGGCACCCATAAGTAGAGGTGCAAAAAGTAGGCTAGATATGTGTGTGTGTGTGTGTGTGCGCGCGCGTGTGTCTGTTAAACCGTACCAGAAGTTCATACAAGTAGAAGGATATGATGTAGTGGTAGACAATGCAAAAATTGATCTGCAGAAGTATACTCCCAAGCATTTGCCAATGTTTGGACCTGAGATTGAGCCAACGTGAGGACAAAGGTATAAGAAAATATTGCTTAAGAAACAAGTGCCAGTTCTATCAAATAGCCATACTCATATGTTTACCAATTCTTATTTAATGGGGCAAAGAACTTATTGGTTACCAATACCTGTGCACTAATGCTTTTGTGTGTGTGAACAACCCCCTTAGGTTTCCCTGTTGTACCGCTAGTGTAAACAATTAATGCAGGATTTTCATCTGCACCACCAGAAGTGACTGTATAAGTGGGATTTGTTCTTGTCTCCGTGCATCGCCACTTCAATATATGAATTGTAAGTACCCAGAAAATAAAATATTTCCCTTACTTGAATTCTCTGTATTGCACAAAATACTATCTGCATCTATTGCTCCAGTCTGTAGATGATCAACTGCACTTTCCTCTGAATAAATACTGGAAACAGACGGAATAAGAGAAAATTGAGCAGCTGTTTTTGCAGCAATGTTTTGCATAAGTTCTTGATGATCTTCAGTACTCAGTATCATGGAGATGTCCTATCATTAGATAAAAATTGTCTTAAAACAAGGAAACTAAAGAAAGAAGATGATGCATGCTGACATTAGTTAAGCCTACTTCTTGATTCCTAAACATAAGTGCCTTTGTTCTTCTCCACTAAGGAATGAGGATATGCTATTGTAAGTTGGAGAGAGTGGATATTATAAGCTATTCAAAGAGTTTTTAGTTTGTTTTTAAAAAAAAAAAAAAAAAACAATTCTAAAAAATGATCATAGTCATTATCAGAACCAAACTAACAGCAGAGCACCATAATAAGTAAAGCAACATAAGTCTGTCTATAACAACACACTGATAAGACAGGAAATTCTATTTAGAGCTTACTTAAACAGCGTCTCAAACTCATTCACTTCAGACAATATACTTACAGTCAGGCAGCCTATAGTTGAAAGATTAGTAGTACATCAATGATAATTGATGAGAAAAAATAAAGCAACTGACGTAAATAAATAAGTAATTCAGCAAAACAAAAAACAAAAAAAAAGGTAAACTGGTGAATAAAGGTGTCCAAAGACGTACGGAATCAGTCATCACGTGCAAGAGTTCAGCTTCCGGGTAGCTGAGTGCAAGAGGAACTGCAACACCACCACTGAGCCAAGTCCCAAGTATTCCAGCAACAAATTCAGCTGAAGGTTTAGCCACAATTCCTATACGAGCTCCACCAAGATGTCCATGTCGGCTCACACCATTAACTGACGCAGGAGTTACATTTTTGCCTGCTTCGTTATTCTGAATGGCCAAAGCATAAATTTAAGAAATAATGCAGAACAAATTAATTCGGATATAATGAATTATACCTTTTCACAGAATGAAACATACAGAGAACCAGACATGATATTATTCCACTGGGAATTGGCTTATTTTAGGGAGAGTTAAACTTAAGAACTTTTATAATGGTCCAGTTTCCTTAATCCTTTACTAACTCATTTGTTGGAGTACATTTATTAACCATGATACACAGTCAAAACAACCAACTTTGCCAACATTAAACCTTAACCAAATGTGCACTATCACGCTTGTATTATCACTGAGAAACAGAATGAAAATACTAACATTCCTCCTTTCGCTTGAGAAGTAAAAAAATAAGTAGCTCAGCCCAAATTCAACCACAAGATCACCAGCAAAAAGCATGTTATACTGTTGCATCCAACAACTAGTGACTTGTCCAAAAAGTAAATTTAAAACTCACAGCGTTTAAGTCAGTTCCAGATAACAGGCTAGACATCCTCCACGCAGAGGAAATGAGTTGTTTGTAACTATAACTCTTCTGATCAGCTCTAATGGCAACACCATCACGAGTAGTAGATCCTTCCTTAGCTACTTCCTTCAAGACATCCATTAAGGACCCAGAATGTAATGCTGTAAAACATATTCAAAAAAGCAGAGAACCATATAACATATAACAATAAATTCAGCTGAAACGTCCAAACAGCTTTTTCTTCCCTCAATCCAAAGACTGGTTCAATCAGTAAACAACGCAAAATTGGGGGAGTGTGGGGAAGGGTGGTGTGTGGTGGTGAGGGTGGGAGACATTGGAAACAAATTGCTCTAATTAAAGATGAGAATAATAATAACAACCCATAAATCCCAATTACAAAAATTAGCAAAAAGTAATTTAAAACCACTTGAGCAGCCTTAAAGAAAAACTTGCTCATTTTTTGGGTGGAACTTAAAGAGAAATACTTTCATTACAAACCCACTAGAGCTTCAAAAACTTGTCTTCAGAACCACCACGTTGAATCAATTACACCATCTAAACATATAATTCGGACAATAATTTTCAATATCAAACAAATTCCCATATCATCAAACCATCAAACTTAGACCATCCAACCCAATTAAGGGAACCCCATATTGAGCCCACCAAAAAAAAAAAAAAAAAAAAGAACCTTTCTATGACACCCAATTAACTTTCCCACTTCAACAATCAGAAACAATTCTAGCAAACAGTGAAAACAACCCAGAACGAGGCAACTTACAATATAAAAGACGATAGTGTGAGAAGGGAAGAAAAGGGTTGATTTTGGCTGGGGAAAGGGTGAGTGAGCACAAGGCCTTTAAACGCAAAGAAGGCTTAAAGTGGTGGTTGAGAGCTTTAAATGTATTGGTGGAGCTCATTTTTAGGTGCAGTTGAAATTTAATAGCTCCCGATATTTGGTAAAAACTTTATGCGGTCAGTGAATGAATGAGTCCATTGGGGTTTGGTAGGTCGGTGGCGATGAGAGATTGGGGTACTAGGTTGCGCGGTCGTCTTAGTTTGCCAATTTGAAATAAAGTTTTGCTTCTCGACGCTACAGAAAGCAAGTCAAAAACTATTAGTTTATATAGACACGGTTATAACATTGGGGGATTCTACGATAGGAAAACTAAAATCTTCCTGACATTAGGGAAGATAATAGGTAGATGATATTTAGCCACCTATTGATGGATCCCCCCTTCTACACATACCATTTTTCTTATAACCTTGTTTTAACGCCCGTTTAAGCTGTCAAGTTGAATTTTTTTCTTTTAAGATATACGTTAATTTGATTAGGCCCTAGTTTAAAAAAAAAAAAAAAATTTGTAGTAATTTTTCTCCTCTTTCCACGAATCCATGATGTCCTAACCATCTCCTAACATGCATCTCTCATGAAAATATTCAGGGTCTTTAATCTCCAACAGATTATTTCTTCCTTTTGTTTCTCTTCATTTTTCTCCATTAATTTCGTTCTATTGCAAATCTAGAAACTCTCAGCTTCCCAAATCTCCACATTGAAATTGGCCCCAAATCCCTGTACGCCTCGTCTTCAACAAAACCTACGTACGCTTTAGGGTATGGATCTTTCTTCCTCTCCTCAATTCTTTCAAATGTGATTTTTAGGTTTTTCTTAATTGTGTTAAGCAATTTCAAAAAGTTTTAACGAGAGTTAAAAAATGACCAAAAAATCATTCCCTCAGCAAAGAGATGCTCTGGGATTGAAAAATGAGAATTTGTAGTACTTATATGGAACAGGGCAACAACCTAAAAGAAAATGTTTCTTCAGTGCAAATAATAGAACACATCCTTGAATGTAACAAAAAAGCAATAATACATGGTTAAAATATTTTCTAATACAAAAGTAGCTGAGCAATTAAAACCTCTTCGTATTGTTAGTTCTATAGAGGTTTTCCAGTAGCCATCTCAATTATATTACACCTAATATTTCATACACCAGCACAGCTAGATGGCTCTTCACATGCATCAGTAATGCCCAGCCTTTAAAAAGATAAGCAAGAAAGGATTTACTTGGGAAAAATAATATTCGAAATATTAGAGCAATTAAAACCAATTGCTAAACTCCAAAGACTTTCCTATCCCCTAATCCCCTTCTCTCTCTAAAATTTTCTCTTTCTAGAATATTAAATATCATATCTATAATATATTATTATACCTATAGTTATTGATACAGATATGAATATGACATTGTTATATATGAATTTTTTAATTTAATATAAGATTACTATTCATATTTTTTAGTATTGTTGGGCACTATGGAAAAGGGATTTTGATGGGAAATACAAGTTGAGGTTGAAACCTATTAGTTTCATTTCTATAATTCATGGTATTTTCTTTTTTTCTTAATATTGACCTAACTATAAAAAACAATGTATATCAAAATCTTAAGGAAAACAATTTAAAATTGAAAAGAAGATAGAAAAAGTTTGGTTCTTAAAGCTTGTGGATTTGTAAAAGAGTGCTCTGGTGAGTCAGAGGAATATTGTTTCAGAAGTTGATATAAAAATATCAGATGAACGTACACGATGAGTGAATGGTTCGGTTCCATCAGGAAGAGTTGAGTTTGACCCCTTTATGCATTAGAGATGGGTGGAGATATCTTAATATGCACTTCTAGTTAATTGTCGTTATGTTTTTATTTATGTATTCTACATTTATGCATACATCCTTGATTCTAAGAATAGAACTTTGTATTTTTTCCTCTTTCTATATCATTGTTATAGTCCTATGGTGTATACATTTATAGTCTTATTTTCTCAATAATTGTCTTCAATCTCCTCAGAATTTCTTTGTGTTTAAATTCTCATGAGTCTTTTATTAGGTATTAGTCTATATAATCACTTCTTTAATTGTACTTTTCATGTTTTCTAGTTAACATCCTGACTTATTTAATTGTACTTCTTTAGTCAGTTTTGATGATTTGTTTAGAAATGTTTTTCATATATTTTCAATCCTTAATATGTTTCAGTTGTCTGGAATTAAGTAATGTTTATTAATTTATGTTTTTCTGTGAGATACAATTATGTCGAGTTAGTAAAATGCTACTTATCTTTATTTCATTTATTTGTTTTTTTTTTTTTAATTGTATAGTCCTAAAATGGTTCATTTTATTTATTTTTGGTAATTTTTGGGATATGTCTTTACTTTGTTTCTTTATGTTAATAGTTTGTAACTTGCTAAATGATTTAATGAATTATTTGATTGATGTCAGTTTGAAGTTGCTTATTTGAAATTATTTAAATTTTTTTTTTTGTGATTTAGAATAGGGGAGGCTATGATATATTACCTACTTGATAACATTCGTCGTTTGGATAATCGTTGTTCTGCCATTAGTGATCAGATTGCTAGTTTTGAGATGGAGGTTAAGGCTTCACGAGATGATATTTGAAGGATGGAGGAGGATAAGAGATCATTTCAGAATACGACTCTTGATATGATGCTCGGACATCAACAAGAAGAGAAGTTGCATACTAATGTATCAATGAAGAATCAAGTTGGAAGCTTGTGTAATGAGAATGAGAAATATTCTCAAAAAAGTGAAGGTGGCATTAGCAATGATATTGTCAATATGGAGACGACAGCATATATATCCCCAGGTTATTTAACTTTGAACCAGTCTACGAAAACTAATTTAAAAAGCACACCTTCAAAAATAGGGTTCACAAATTATGATAAATGTGAGAAGCTGTGGTGAAACCTTCAAGTGTTGACATAGATAAGAATAAGAGAATTTGGGGGGGCAATTCGAGGAACCAAGCTACTTCATCTCAGGTAATTTTAGATTGTAGAACAGATAATATATTTGTAAAATTTATAAAAAAGGATTTTGACTCTGCTATATTGAAATTTATTCACGATAAGAACATCTAGTAAGCGAATTTATTTATAAATTCATGCAGGATTTGTTAGGTGTGCACATAAATAATAAACCGGTACATAAATCAGAGTGTAAAATTATAGACTTGACTAGCAGAGGAAGATATAGCAGCAGTAATTATGTTTCTAAGCATAACCAACGAAGGCAAATCCCCTCAATTACGGTGAAAGAGAAGGTAAGTGAGAACATATGTTAATCAAATTTTTTTATTAAATTAAAGTGAGATTTTAATTTTGTTCAACTTATTTTTAGTTTGATTATTTTATCATCCGGGATCCTAAGTTTGTTTCAAGTAAGAAAGCAAAGTTGGAGAGAGATAAGGCTTCTATTAGAATGTCAATTAATTTTCCGTTAGTAGGTTTATACAATGTGGGCCCATTTATGCTGTGTAACTCTATTAGAGATTCAATTGAAGCAGCACTGGTGGACTATATTTTTTATTGAGATTTGAAATCCGAGTAAGTTTTTCAGTTTAAATGCCTTTAGTTGGTCATAGTTTAACTGCGACCTTTCTTTTTTTTTTTTTTTTCCTTTTTAAAAGATTTGAAAAGAACCATTTGAAATAGTAGTATTTGCATAGTGATACAACGAAAATATGAATGTATTTTGTTTTAGTTTTATAGTTTCTAGAATAAGGTAATCTTTAGACATGAACTTTTCTAGTCGATCATAGTTAGTTAAATTCTAATTTATATTTTTTCATAGGTATCGGATAGTAGAGATAAAACATAATTCATTGCCAAGGAGAATTTTATATTGCTTAGAGCCCAATCAATATTTGGATGGTGAGATAAAATATTTCGATAACTTAATGATTCTTTTAGTAGGTTTGGACATTTATTTCACAACTTATTATTTTATAAGGGAAGATAAGATTTATTTTATATTTTTATACAAATTACTATAGGTGATAAATGTTATGACTGAGTTGTTGACGTAGTCTGAGAAAGCAACTCCAAATGAGAAGTCAAGAAATTGGTATCTGCAGACTCGAATGCCGATAACTAATTATTTTAGATCCAACATCAGAAATTATTGATGACTTTAATCTAATTATATTTCACCTCAGAAATGAAATTAGAGTCACTCAATAGGAATTGTTAAAAAGCCAGAAGATGAGGTAAACTATAACAAATATCAGAGTTTATTCATGGGAAACATAGCACAGTGCAAAGATATAAGTTTTCATTATATATATTTGTATTTTTTCCTTTTCTTAGAAGACTTATATTTTGTCTAATATATGTAACTCATATATTTTTTTCATTAAATTATGTAAATACAAATATACATTCCAATAAACTATGCAGAACATTGGTTCCTCTTAATTGTTCATGTTTATGAGAAGTTGGTTGAAGTAAGGGATTCTCTATTGGGTCATATAGTTCTTTTAAAATGAAAGTCATTTGTATATGACGTTGTAAGTCTTATTATATTGGACTAATTAACATTTCGGATTGCATGCTATATTGATTTTTGTACAAATTTAGTGTTACCAATATTTCTATTTTATTTCCAATTTCATGCAAATTTATATGGAAGTGATTATAAATTTTACAGAATTGTGGCACATAGTTTTGATATTATATTATTAACACCATCTTTTATTATTATTATTATTATTATCAAATGAGTAAGTTGGATGTGATTTTGAAAGATGACATAGCCAATACAATGCCAATTGGTTTTTCTTTCTCAAAGTTCGATATGTTTACAAATCCTGATGTTCCTCAACAGAAGAACAATTTTGACTGTGGGATATATGTCATCAATTTTAAAAAAGAGATAAAGTTTGCCAACCTTGAAGAACCCAAAGTATCTTGTTTAATTATTTATCATTTGTTAAATTTGTTTATGATTTTCATATTAGTCATTAGTACTAGCTTAAATATTTGTGTTTACCCAATTCATATACTATTGTTTGCATGTTATATAAGTCTGTCAATGCCCGTGTCAAATTGGAGATACAAATTACTACGAATAATTCGAATCTTAATTTTCCAGCATTGAAGAAGAAAGCTTTGCAAAACTATAATGGTAAGTTCTGATTGATGAGTTTAAGTAATGCCGAATTTTCATCAAGTGGGCCTAAAACAGAGTATTGCATAGGATGAAATGTTGTAAGTGATTACATTTTATTATATCTAGATAGCACGTGACTTCTCAAATATTTTTTAGGATTGATTGTATTTTCCATATTCAGACTTGTGGAATTAGGTTCTTCTATGATTAAAGTATTGAGTAGTAGTAATTTGATAGCTCAAAGTTTGTTATGCACAAATGATCTTATGTTCTATTTAATTAGACATGGGCCCAAATTAAAATTCAGTTGTTTAAAATTTGTGCATAGCAATTTATCTCTTATAATATGTGTAGACATTTAGAGTGTTAAAATTTTGGTACTGGCTTATATTTTCAGCCTCAACTTAATTTAGATGGATTTGTTTATATAGTATCACTAATTGCTATGGGTCAACAGCATAAATGGTCCAAAGGCTATCATTTTGTATTGAATTCTATCACTTTATTATATGAACAATGCTGAAAAAGTTTACATTTATTATTCTATATGTAGTTATCGAAATTATCTCGTTTAATATACAGATAGATAATTGTAAACCTTTAATCAGGAGCTTCAATTAGGAATTGTTAATGTATTTATTCAATTTATTATGCTAATTTTTTAAATCTATGTAATTTCTACATAGTTAGTGCAATAGTAAAAGCCATTGGCTGTATAATATAATTTAAAGACAGTTTATTTCACTTTTAATATTTGACCAAAATAGGAATTGTCACGAGAACATAAAAAGCAAATTTTCATAGCAAATATAAATAACGTATAAAAAACATCGTGTTATTTTTACTCAAGAACATAAAATTGTTTGGTTGATAACAAAAGAGGTTAATCACTTACATGGTTACAGAACTTATCATTGTTGTAAACTACCTGTATGCGCTTAATAACATAAACACCATAATCTTGGTCCATACAATGAGAATTTAATTTAAATGCCTCTACTATTGTAAACTTATAAAATACTATTTATGACCTTTTGTTCTTATTATTTCATCTTTGAAGACTCCATCCAATGATTTAAGCTGTAGAATTTTTATGATTAGCATTTATGTGATATTAAGTAACACTTAAAAATACAAAAAATCAACAACGGTGAAAAAATAAATAAATAAATAACAATAATGAACTTACAATTTTAGTCTACAATAGCAATCACAAGAAGTATTGATGAAATTCATAAATTATCCCAATCAAATGCAGCACTCTCCTTTATGTCAACGTGACAAGGATCCAATGACGTTTTATAAATAAAGGCATGAATATCTACAACAATTATCATAAGAAGTTTAATTTTTCTTATCACTATTCTTAAAAGAAAAATTATTAATTATGAAAGATCTCTGACCTTCTCACATTGTAACAATAGACCAACCCAATCATTCCACTGACTCCTATGGCTTAAAACTTCAGTATCTTTACGTTTCGGTCTCTACAAACATATTATTTAATGAAATATCAAAACCAGACAATAAATTGAACCCAATCGATTAACTATGTACTAAGCAATCCAAAGTACGAAATTTAATCGAGGTATCCAAATTAATTTTGGCTTTTCACCGTTACAGTTATTGGTATCCACTAATTCTTTATGTTATTTAGAGTAGTGGCTCATTGGTATCTTGTCATAAATATTATTACAACATTGATTATCTATACATAATATGAAAAAAGAATTATAAAATAATAAAAACAAAACCAATATAAAAGTAACAAACCATTTACAACTACTCATATGTAGCAATTTTGACATACTAAACGATATACTAATTATTTGAAAGTACAATACAACTTTTATACGAAAATTAACTAGCCATTTTAGACACAGTGATAACAAATGTGCCCGATGAACCACAATGTTATCTGATGCAATCAATATCTCCCTGTTCATCATGATTCACAAACAACAATTTTATAAATATTTATTAACATATGTCAAAATCTGTGCTCTATGACTTAATCATGTAATATATTAATCAAATTTAATTAAAAAAAAAAAGCCTTCCAAAAGGCACATATTCTCATATTACCTTCTATCAAGTTTCATGTCATATATATAAGAAATAATAGCATGATCAGGATACATGACATTACATGATCTAACAATAGAGGTGGCAAAATGGGCGGGGCGGGCTGGCCCGTCCAAAAATGTGGGCCGGACCGGGCCGGCCCGCTCGAAATAAAATAGGGCCCGGCCCGGGCTCGTTGGCCCGCCGGGCTTTTTGACAGGCCAAAACGGGCCGGCCCGTCCTCGGCCCAAATTTTAAAAAAAAATTTAAAAAAAAATTTATTATTTGTATAATTANAAGTTGATAAAAAAAAGTTTAAAATAAAAATCTTAAGAAAATTGTTTAGAATTAGATTAAAATTTGAAAGTGTGAAAAACAAAGTGAGTGAATATGTATTTATAAGTATTAGAAAAAGTTTTATATTTAAATTTATTTAAAAAAATTTAAAAAATATATATTTTGACGGGCCGAGCCGAGCCGGGCCGTGCGTGCCAAATTGGCGGCCTAAAAATCTAGACCCAGCCCGGCCCGTGGGCCACAATGACGAGCTGCGGGTCGGCCCATTTGGGCCGGCCCATTTTGCCACCTCTATCTACCAACAATTACGTCACCCAAGTGTTGGTATTGCTTGTTTATATCTATTTCTGATGTTACTCGATTGTAGACACTTAATCGGAAATAAATTTGATAAGATTTTGTTACCATACGCCATACCATGGTCCTTAATACAATCATCCTACAACCATAAATGAAATTATATGTTAATTTAAGAAAAAATCAATTAATAGAACTTACAAAAGAAAACGAAAAAAAAAACAATTTCGAATTAGTCCAAATTAATAGTAATTATTCCAGTATATCAACTTACCTCAGTAAATAAAGTTAAATGCTCCTCAACAAATGAATCATTCATAATATCATATCTAAACATTCCTTATTCTGTTCATCCATCAATATTTCATCCTCCACATCCATAGGAACCAAATCGAATGCACGATTCTAACTCAACACCTTAGTTCTACCTCTTGATATAAGAGAAGAACCATCTACTTCTCTACTTTCCACAACTATGATATCACCGATATTTTCAAATCCACTTTCACCTTCTAACACACTCCTAGTTTGAACATTTATTGAAGACATAATATTACCAAATATGCTCTTGCCAACTATATTTTCAAAATCTAATTTATTGGCACTTCTCATGCGCGTTTCGTCCACATTTTTCACCATATCAAAAAAACACAAATTATTTCCAGCAAGATCAGAATTCAACCCTTCCACACTTTCTTGCTTTTTTTTTTTGTGTTAAAACCACCAAGACTATAACCTTCATTTTGACTCACATCTTTTCAATATAAATTACTATCATATCGCATACAATATTCATTAGTAACTGCCAATACAATATTGTCAAATGCTTTTGAGTCTTCATCCATAGATCGAAGCATCGTCCTATTTTGCCTCACTAATTCAGTTGCCGAATCAATATGGGAATTGATATCCATAACTTTCATCTCTTGTCTTCCAACGATTTCTATGAATTCACTATTGGACATATTATCTGTAATATCAACTCTATCCTATAATATGATTTTTTTTTTTCATGTGTTTTAAATCTATGCTTATGATAAGTGAAACGGTTATGCACTAATAAAATTTTTGTGAATACGGTTGCAGTGGAATACGCACATG
>JXTC01000106.1:325055-437619 GCA_002914845.1 Trema orientale
GTATTAGGTTTTGTTTCCGGATGTTTTAATGAGAGGTTATTTTTCAGTTTAAATATTCTTTTAGTTTCCAAAAAAAAAAATTATGACCGGATTTTTCCGCTTTTATGATATAAGATGAGTATAGAAATTTAACATTTTCTAACTTAAGTGTATACCTAAGTTAGGGGGTGTTACATTATCCATGATGAACCTGAAAAAATTAGGGGGTAAAGTAAAGTGAAAATAAAAGCCTGTTATAAAAAAATCAAATGAAATGGCGATTCACCAATGTTATTTAAGGAAAAAAAACAAATTAAGGAAGGCAATATTTTACAAACTTGATATAAGTATCTCAGCGAAAAATATTAAATCAATAAACACTACTTCCATATTACTGAAACACATAAAGAATTAAAAACTCATGAAAAAAATTTCTAAATCAATGATCAAAATTGGCACTTGATATCATTTTGTAAACAAAGTATTTGACAATCTAGATGCTCTATTCTTTTCTCTAGTATTACTAAATTTCTATAGTAACTATAACAGATGCTACAAGAAAAATACCTTTTAACAACAAGCATATGACAATGTGCATATATCATTTCTAATTTAATTATCAAAAAGACCTATTTAATAAAACCAATATAGGATATATATATATATATACATATATGGAGGAAGTTAAAAAGGACAAAAACTGACAACTGCCTTACCTGGTAAATCCTAATTTTATACCCAACCGTGGGAAGTTTACTTTTTAGAGTGAACTGCTAATCTAGGGGAATTAAACAAGGATATTAATCAACAAAACTAAGTCCATTCAATGGAAAAACAATATATATGTCTTAGTAAAGTATTGTGGTCTATCCAGAGCTAAGACAATAACTATTGATTAAAGTAACATGAAAACATTTAAGGGGACATAACCAAAGTAACTATGGCAGTAGGGAAGCAAGTCAAAACCGGAAAATACAATTAAATAAGTCAGGATGTTAACTAAAAAAAATGAAAAGTACAATTAAAGAAGTGATTATACAGACTAATACCCAATAAAAGACTCATGAGAATTTAAATACAAAGAAAACTAGAGGAGATTAAAGATAATTATTGAGAAAACAAGACTATAAAAGTATACACCATAGGAATATGACAATAATGTAGAAAGAGGGAAAAATATCTGTTTGGTTCGCCTATTTGAATGAGTGTATTTGAATAGAAATTGTGGAACGTGTTATAATTGGAATGGGAGACATTTGAATAGAAAAAATAGTGGAATGTGTTGTAATTAGAATGGGAGCATTGGAATGGACCATTCAAAAACACCTCCTCCCCTCCATTCTCATTCAAGATACAAAAAAACCATTCCAATGGTTAACTTTTTGGATGGACCATTTGAATGGAAAAACTGAATTGTTGAAACAAATGCACATTTCTAAAAGATCATTTGAATAGAAAAACTAAATTGTTGAAACAAACACACATTTAAATGGATTTTCCATTCCAATGGAATGGAATGGTTAAAACAAACGGGACCATAGAGTTCCATTCTTAGAATCAAGGATATATGCATAAATGTAGAATGCATAGATAAAAACTCAATGACAATATGAAACGAACAATACAGAATCATAATGTGAGGAAACTCGAAATCAATAACAAGTGCATGTCTAGAATGAAAAGGCCAGATTCATGGGTTATAGATAAATAACCACAAAACAAAGAAGAGAAACAATCAAATTCTCACATGGAGAGACAAAAACTCTCACAAAGAGAGACAATAAACTCACAATAGGAAAGACAGAGAACTCTCACAGAGGAGAGACGGATGTTGTACTATTCCTTATATTGATCTGGTTTCATTAGCAAAAGAATGGAACTTTTTTGGTTTGGCAGTCAAAGGAGAGAAAAGTTAGACATAAGACATTTAAATAGGTCAAAATTAAGTTATTACCAAAAGTAGAAGAGGTAATCAAGAAGGTTGGACCTAAATGATAGTCATTGTAATAGATTTAAAATTCAATCAATAGATAACACAAGCAGAATAAATTAGGCACAGATCTCTTTCGAACATTTAGCTGTAAATATCATTGGTATAATCAAGGAGAAAAGACAAATCCTAATTTTCGTCGAATTGATAATCAAATGAAAAATACCATACCCATGGATGCGAGAGACAAAGATAAAAATTTGTTTAAGAGTAGTAAGCAGAGCCGTTATAGGAATATAACGGTGAAAACAAAATTCGTAAGAAGAAAATAAATGTCAAGTCTCAATCGAGGAAACTATAAAATGTGAATGTAAAAATAGAGGTCATAATCAAAATTCCATAGCCAAGAGAAAAGAAATTCATAATCAAAGATCTGGAACAAGAAAATAGTATCAAATTTAAATAAATTGCAACAAAGATCCAATATAGATAGAATAAATTGCACAAATATTTAGAAATATTTAAATAGTGGTAGTAGATTTCAACATGAGACTCCAAAATGTTGAACAAACCAACAATTACAGCTCACCAACCAGCTGCAATAGAAACAGTAAAAAGGTTAGCCACAATAGGAATAGTGAAAATGACAGCTGCAATAGGAACAGTGGAAAGAGCAGCCACAACAACAATACTAAAAAAGGCAGCCACAATAACAATAGTGAAAAGAGCAGCCGTAATAGCAATAGTAAAAGGTGGTGTTCACACTTCCTTTCAAGTTCTATAAATACGGAGGGCTTCATCACTTGTTTTGCATCCCATTCTAGATCCTCTTCCTTTCTAAGAGAGAATTCAAGCCTATGAATTCCTCTTAGTGTCCCACTTGTTTTTTCCTAAAAAATTTAGAGAGTGTTTTCTCCTATTTCAAGAGAGAGAGATTCTTTTGTTCTCTCCTTGTATTTAAAGAGAAGTGAGTTGTAACTCCTTTTTCATAGTGAAATTCTTCACAGCCTTGTCCGCGGACATAGCCTAAATTGGGTGAATCACGTTAAATCTTTTGTGTGCCTTATCTTTTTCATTTTACCCAAATTTTCTCAAGTCATATTTTAGCCGTGTGTTATCGTTTCCGCAAAGCCGATCTCCTAACAGTGGTATCAGAGCCATTGGTAGAGTATTGTTCACATATACAGTACTATTCATGTATACGGTACTGTTCACATATAGTGAAATGGTGGTAACTGAATAAATCGTGGTGAACAAAAATGGCGGCAAAATTCGATATTGAGAAGTTTAATGAGAGCAATTTCTCTCTGTGGAAAATGAAGATAAAGGCAATCTTGAGAAAAGATAATTACCTAGCAGCAATTGGTGGTAAAGGGACATGCTCAGAAAGAAGGTATTGACTTCAACGAAATATTTTCACCTGTAGTTCGACTGACAACAGTTAGAGTGGTTCTGGCGATGTGTGCTACGTTTGACCTACATCTAGAGCAGCTAGATGTGAAAACTGCTTTTCTTCATAGAGAACTTGAAGAAGAAATTTGTATGCTCCAACCAGAAGGTTTTGCTGAAACAGGTAAGGAGAACTTAGTTTGCAGGTTGAACAAATCTCTATACGGTCTCAAACAGGCGCCGAAGTATTGGTATAAGAGATTTGATTCCTTCATCATATGCCTTGGGTACAACAGACTTAGTTTAGACCACTGCACATACTTTAAAAGGTTTGATGAAGATAGTGATTTCATTATCTTATTATTGTACGTGGACGACATGTTAGTAGCAGGCCCTATCAAAAGTAGAGTCCAAGAATTGAAGGCACAGTTGGCTAGGAAATTTGATATGAAGGACTTGGGACCAGCAAACAAGATTCTAGGGATGCAAATTTATCGAGACAGAGATAACAGGAAGATTCGGCTTTCTCAAAAGAATTATTTGAAGAAAATCTTGCGACGCTTCAATATGTAAGATTATAAGTCGATTTCTACCCCACTTCCTGTTAACTTCAAGTTATCCTCCGGGATATGTCCTAGCAATGAAGCAGAACGGATGGAGATGTCTCGAGTACCGTATGCATCAGCAGTGGGAAGCCTAATGTTCGCTATGATATGTACAAGACCAGATATTGCACAAGCAGTGGGAGTGGTTACTCGGTATATGGCGAATCCTGGTGGAGAGCATTGGAATGCTGTGAAGAAAATTCTGAGGTACATCAAAGGAACCTCAGATGCTGCATTATGTTACGGAGGATCAGAATTTACTGTTAGAGGATATGTTGATTCAGATTTTACGGGTGATCTTGACAAACGAAAATCTACTATAGGCTATGTGTTTACTCTTGCAAAAGGAGCTGTAAGCTGGGTTTTGAAATTGCAAACTATTGTGGCTTTATCTACAATAGAAGCAGAATACATGGCGGCTACACAAGCTTGCAAAGAGGCTATTTGGGTTCAAAGGTTATTAGAGGAGCTCGGGCACAAACAAGAAAAGATTCCTCTGTTTTGTGACAGTCAGAGTGCCTTGCACATTGCAAAGAATCCAGTCTTTCATTCCAGGACAAAGTACATTGGTATTCAATATCACTTTGTTCGAGAAGTAGTAGAAGATGGAAGTGTAGACATGTTGAAGATACACACTAAGGAGAACCTAGCAGATGCTTTAACCAAACCAATCAACATTGACAAGTTCCAATGGTGTAGATCCTCATATGGCCTAGCAGAAATGTAAGCAGCATGAAGAATTGATAAGGAAAGAAAAAAGAGATTTTTCAAGTGTGAAGACATGATTAAAATCAAGTCTTCAAGTGGGAGAATATTGAACAAACCAACAATTGCAGCTCACCAACCAGCTGTAATAGGAACAGTAAAAAGGTCAGCCGCAATAGGAATAGTGAAAATGGTAGCCGCAATAGGAATAGTGAAAAGAGCAGCCGCAATAGCAATAGTAAAAAAGGCAGCCGCAATAACAATAGTGAAAAGAGCAGCCGTAATAGTAATAGTAAAAGGTGGTGTTCACACCTCTTTTCAAATTCTATAAATATGGGTGGCTTCATCACTTGTTTTGCATCCCATTCTAGATCCTCTTCCTTTCTAAGAGATAATTCAAGCCTAGGAATTCCTCTTAGTGTACCACTTGTTTTCTCCTAAAAAATTTAGAGAGAGTATTTTCTCCTATTTCAAGAAAGAGAGATTCTTTTGTTCTCTCCTTATATTTAGAGAGAAGTGAGTTGTAATCTCCTTTTTTATAGTGAAATTCTTCACAGCCTTGTCTGTGGACGTAGCCTAAATTGGGTGAACCACGTTAAATCTTTTGTGTGCCTTATCCTTTTCATTTTACCCAAATTTTCTTAAGTCGTATTTTAGCTATGTATTGTCGCTTCCGCAAAGCCGATCTCCTAACACAAAATTGAGTTTTTTGAGAAAATAAGCACGATGGGAAGAAACCAGTTAATGGGGACAAAAGGTAAAGAAAGAAAAAAAACTCTCACAATGGAGTGATAAAAACTCTCATATAGAGGAGAGACAATAAACATGTCAAAACTAGAAGAGCATATTAAGACATCTCCGCCCATTTCCAATGCATAAAAGGGTCAAATTCAATCCTTCTTGATGGAACTGAACCACTCACTCCTCCCTTACGTTTATCTGATATTTTTATATCAACTTCTGAAACAATATTCCTCTGACTCACCAGATCACTCTTCCACCTTTAATACTTTACAAATCCACAAGCTTTAAGAAGGAATTTCAATAAAATTAAAAAAAAAAACTAAAAATCACAATTAAAATAATTGAGGAGAGGAAGAAAAATCCATACCTTGAAGCGTAGGTTTTGCCGAAGACGAGGCGTAGAGGGATTTAAGGCCAATGTTAATGTAGAGATTTGGGAAGCTGAGAGTTCCTGGATTTGCAATAGAATCTCAATTTTCCCGTATCTTGAAACCTCTTTGCTTGTTATTTTTGTCTAAGAGAGTACTTTGTGAAAGAATCATGTGGCACAGTAGTATTCCAGTGGGGCTTCTGACCCTCTGATCTTCACTGAATTGTGAAAGAGGGGAGGTGAGTTGAATCCCTAAAATCTGAATGAGATTTTTTTCTATGAGAATGAAATTAATGGAGAAAAAAATGAAGAGAAACAAAAAGAAGAAACAATTTCTAGGTTACCTGTCAGAGATTAAAGCCCCAGAATATTGCCATGAGATATGCAAATTAGGATATCATGAAATCGTGGAAAGAGGAGAAAAACCGACTATTTTTTTTTTTCGCTTTTGTTTTTTGTTTTTTTCAACCAGGGCCAAGGCCAAATCAACTTAATGCATATCTTAAAAAAAATTCACTTAACGGCTTAAACGGGCATTAAAATAATGTTATAAGAAAAATGGTATATATAGGTGAGCTCCATTAATAGGTGGCTAAATATCATCCACCTATCATTTTTCCTAATGTTGGAAAAGATTTTAGTTTCCCTATTTGTAGAATCCCCCTGTAATATTTGTGCCATTTTTACTAATTCGTAACTGGCGGAAAGGGAATGATAATTAGGATTGTGATTTTTTTTTTTCCGTTTTTATGTTTATTTATTTATTTAGAGCATATTATATAGTATTTTTCACATAGTTACTTAAATTAAATTTATTTTTTCTTCTTTTCCATTTCTCTTCTCCCCCCCGCCCCTCCCCCCTTACATTACTAATTAGTCCGCATGCTCTTAATTTATCATTGGTGGGCAGAGCTTATATTATAAGTAACAAAAAAAGTACAATTTCAATTAAATAAAAAATATGGTCCCTTGTTTCAGGGTTAATTATAATAACAGTCCCAAAATTATACTGACTGTAGCATTTGGCTCCTAAACTTCAACTTACACAGTAATAGTCTATAAATTATATAATTGTTATAGCAATGACCCATTTATCATAAACTATTAGTTTTTTAATAGAAAAATGTCGCAGAATAAGCATATAATTAGGCATTATTTATTTCTATGAGTCATAATCTCATTCTCAGCTGTTGTTACGAAACTGTATGTTTTGCACATGACTCACTGCTGTTAAATATTTAACAGTTTATGAAAAAAATAGTCGTTGTTGTAATAATTTCTTAAGTCTTAGCGCATGCTTGAATTCACTTTCATTTTCTGTTTTTTGTTTTTCTAAACAAAAAATAGATTTTTTTTTTCCTGATAGTCTACTTGGCAACTTTGTTTTTGTTTTCTGATTTTAAAAATTGTTATCAAAATTTTCAAAAAAAAAAAGTAGTAATAAAAAGTTTCTAATACCTTTTTTTTTTTTTTGAACAAATTTTAAAAACTGAAAAATATGTATACATTTATGCAGAAGTATATATATACGTATATATATATACATATGTACACATACAAATACAAGTCTATATGACTTTGTCTCTCATTATTTGCACTTTTTTATTTTTGTAAACAAATAGTGAAAATAAATTTGCCAAGCATATTTTTTGTTTTTAAAAATTGAAAATCAAAACAAAATTTTCACTTCTATTTTCAATTTATTTAAACAAAAAAACTGGAAGTAAATCTAAACAAGCCCTTAGTAGTCTACTATGTAAGTTGAAAATTCAGTCTCATTATTCTTGACATATAGTTACCAAATTATGTGCTTTATAATGACTTATTTCTGTTAAATATTCAATAGTTTGTGACAAATATGATTATTGTTGTAATAATTACATAATTCAGGGATCATTATTGTAGTTAAAAATTTATAGACTAAAATAGAATAATAGATATAATTCATGGACTATTAATGTAATTAGCTCCTTATTTTATTTGACAGTTTGGATATTGAAAAAAAAAAAAAAAAGAAATAGCTTTCACTAATTCATAATAAAAATGCCATGAAAGTTCTGAGCATGGATTTATTCTCATAGTTTGTCGTTTCCGAAGATTTGAAATTTAAAACCCATGCCTCCTTCCTATGCGCTTTACAACGACGTGTCGTTTTCTGTTTCGGTCTTCTTCGTGGAAAGAGTATTGAATGTATGTTTGGAAAGAGTATTGAATGTATGTGCACGTGAGCTGTTCTATGTCCTACGTACCTTTTTCATTTGTAGGCGCCCGTTGCTTTTTTTTTTTTTCCCTTCTTTTGAAAGCCCCGTTACTCTTTTTTTTTTTTTTTTTGAGAGAAGCCCCGTTACTCTTTTTGTCCATGAAGACAGACAAATTTGTCCACGTGTCTTACCTTGATTTGACAAAAGCTAAAGTTCAACAATTGGGTCTGAAGAGCTGCTTGAGTCTTTTCAAATGAGGGAGAATAATGCTAAAGAACAATAATCTGTGAGTCTGTTAGTAACATATTAAAATTTTATTTTATCTGAGAGTCAACTTATTAAGTAAATCACACAGTAATAGAATTATATATTATTATGATGTTAGCACCACTTATACTTTATAGTATTGCTCTTTTAAATAGTATTATTCTACGTTATCCTAATTAAATTATCTCGATTTTGAGATCACTGACATATTGACGAGTCACAACACAATCAAACAATATAGTCATTAATTAACTTATTTTTCTATTAAGTTTAATTTTACAAAGACAAATTAGCTTATTAGATTATGTTTTTCATTTTATTTATAGACAAATTTCAATTTTTTTAGTGAAATAATTATTTAATATTCATAATATATCTTAGTAAAAAGAAAAATTAATCAATCAAGTCAATTTCATGTCAAGTCTATCAATTAATATCGTGGATTTTGAATCGCATTATCGTTTTATGTTAAATTGTCACCCTACTTCTGGGTTATTATGGGCCTTTCGTTTTTTGTTTTCCTAGCTCGAATTCGTGGAAAGCATAAACTAAGCACATACCAAAGCTGCCATCAGTTTTTGGAATTTCTTAGTCGAATTCGGGACTCAATGGTAAAAATGCATAAAAAAAGTTCTTGTTTGATTAGTTTGAACAACGATATATTAAATCGAGTACTATGAATCGGATTCAACTTTTCGGGTTTGGTGTTGCTGAGACATGATTCTGCTGGGCCAGTTGGGTTATCAGTATTTTTTCCACCCTTATTTCATTCAATTTGTTTATTTATTTATTTTTAATTTTGATCATTAGTTGCCATTTTTTTTAGTTTATAATTTATTATTTCATTCTATTTGTTTATTTATTTATTTTTAATTTTGATGGTTAGTTCCATTTTGTTTTAATTTATAATTTATTAATAAGAACTAGTGTGTGACGACCTGTTAAAAAAAAAGAAGGGATTTATTTGTATTAAGTAAATAATATAAAGATAAACTAAAAGACAAGAGCCCTTGATTAATAGATATTATTTAGGGACATATTGGTAATTTTATTAGAGACCCTTTAAAAAACCCTAACACTAATAATTTGCTCAGCTTATACGTACGCTCTATAGAGTGAAAAGAGAGAGAGAGAGAGAGAGAGAGAGAGAGAGAAAAGATTATGGACGTTTAAGAAGAAGAAGATACCATTGTCATGAATTATTAAGACTCACTCCTAAAGTAATAAACTCTTAACTGATTAACTTTTATGTTTTAATTTGATTTTAGGATTGAGATTGAATATTTAGGGTTAGAGTTTTGAATTGCTCATAAATTATTTATAAATATGGAAATGAATCTGATAGAGGATAAAGTCTATTGATATTAAGATTTAAATAAGACAAATTTTGAGTAATTTGGTTGGGTAAATAGAAAGTTATGAATTTTTGAGTTTTGAGCTAAGATGTAAAAACGTAGCTAGAGATCCGACTAGGTTTTTAGGGAATTTTACTAGTCTGATTGGGTCATATTTGGTATTGTTGGAAAGCTTATCGAATTAGCTTTCCAACGGTATATAATTTGTCAAAAACGAACTTATAACCAGAGAGTTATAGCTAATTGAAGTGAGTACTACGAATTTGGAAAAATCTGAAATTTTGGGTACTTTTAGAACGTGGCTGCAGCTTGTCCAACTGTGCGGGGCTTGCCTATGGACCCTATAGCCATATTCTTGGTACTTTTAGGATCCCATGACTTGCAGAACATGACCTCTAAGTTTGGTGATTTTTAGAAAGATGTTAGAATTGTTATAAATCGTAAGAAATTGACATTATTGGGAATAGCTATGGAGTTGATTATAGAAGATGCATGGGTAGAAAGTAGTCAATACTTTTAGTATAATTAGAGTATGATTTTATTATTATGATACTTATATATAATTTGTGTGATAATAGGTGTTTGAGAAGTTATGTTTATTATTTTGGTTAAATAAGCAAAGCGAACGAGGTAATTAATTTTTGGTCTTTTCTAGTAACTTTTTATACAAAAAATTAAATATTTTATTGTTTCTAATGAACTTATTCTTATAGAGTATTTTATTAAAAATATGATTTCAAGTAAAAATATACTTTTTGCAAACAAGTTTTTTATTTAAAGAAAATAATTTTATTGAAACAATTGCTTTATTTAAAAAGTATTTTGATTCTATCTGATAATTATTTTACACAAAACTATGGATCAAGTATATGACATTATTATTGAATATTGTTGCATGAAAACTGTTTAGAAATGGTTACAATAATATAATGAGAAAAGTGAAATTATTTTCGAACTATTATTGTATATGACTGTGTTTTGAAACTCTCTTCAGTGACTATGCAATGTGGACCCATTCTACAGGGGTTATATGTAGACAGTACGTACTGAATGTGGACCTAGCTACAGGGGTTAAATGTAGTAAATATGGACCTAGCTACAGGGGTCAAATGTAGTAAATGTGGACCTGGCTACAGGGTTTTAGTGTAGTAAATGTGGACCTAGTCACATGGGTTAAGTGTGACCATAGTCGCCAAAAACTATTGAGAAGTGATTTGAAAGTGTTACTGGTTATCGAATGAGAATGAAACGACAAATTTTGAAAACCTACTTTATGTTTTTGTTAAAGTTGACTTTCCAAACAATCTCATTTGATTATCTTGAAAATTATTACATTTTGAAATTGATTTTGTTTTGAAATATGTCATTTAACCTTTTCAAAGGATATATACTTGATCCAGCTAGTTAAGGAAACTGGTTACTTACTGAGCTGTCGAGCTCACTCTTTTATTTTTCCTTTCCAGGTATTAAATACCGTCTGTTAAGAGATTCACTAAGGAAAACTTATATAGGTAATTGGGATACATTTGAGTTCATGAATGAAAGATGGAAAGTTATTCATTTTTATTGGAAAAATATGAAGACTGGAAAGGTTAATTAGCACAAATTTATTATATTACAGTATGTATTTTGTATAATTAATTTTTAATATTTGGAGACTTAATAGAATTAATATGTTGTACATGATTTAGTAGTATATATTGGAGTTTAATTATTCTTTATTTTTATGAATTGTAGATAGATGCCTTGCATATTTATAAGGCTTTGCCTTATAAGTATGCGGCGCACGTTCTCGGGTGTGGGGCGTGACATAGTAAGTAATTAAGATACTTTGTTAGGAGTAGTTGATACGAGTTAGTTTAGTTCAAGAGGAGTAAATCTCAATGTCAATTTTTCTATATTCATCATTGTCCAAATTAGATCTATAATCTCACTATATGTATATGTATTAGCGTTATATGATCATAACACAAGCTTATTATAAATGTGGGACCATATCAGGTTATGACAACCAAAACAGACAAACAAGTGAAAACAGAAAGCATCAAAATAAACACAATAACCCTTGGCCAACAAAAATAAAAATCAAAACAAAACAATAAAGTTTAAGAAAAGGAAAGGCAGAAAATAAAATCCAACACAGATAACATTGTCTGAGGAAAATTGACAACTATTTCCCCAAGTGATGATAAATTCTACTTGGACATAGCTTAAATATTAGGAGGAAGATCCAATGTTCCATCTTTACACTCTTCTCCCTCTCCCTGTTGTTGAGCAAGGTTTCGTTTCCATCCTGCAAGACAACAATATCCCCCCAAAATTGAGTTTTCAGCAATAAAACAATCCATTTTTTATAAAAGGCTTTGATTGATTAGAACCCCACAAGTAATGTTCAAAGATTTGACATAAAAGCCGGAAAAAATAATACAAATAATTCTTAGTGTAAATGTCACGCCCCACACCCGAAGACGTGCGCCGCATACCCATAAGGCAAAAGCCCATAGGCATGCAAGGCATCTTTCTATAAACCAATATAATTAAGAATATTTAATCTCCAATAAATATCAATGTATAATATAAAATTCAACAACTCTTATAAAGTCTCCAAATATTCAAAATAAACATTATATAATAGAAACTATAATCCAATAAATTCAAGATGATCAACCTTCCAGGTCTTTACATTTCCTCAATCAAGATGAAGAAATTCCTCTCTTTGAACCATGCACCTTAATTACTACTAAATATGTTCTCCATTAATCATACCTCTTAACTGACGATCTTTAAAACTTGGGAGGGAAAAATAAAAGAGTGAGCTAGAAGCCCAGTAAATAATCAGTAACCTTAACTAGCTGGATTAAGTATATATATCCTTTGAAAAGATTAAATCACATATTTCAAAACAAAATCAATTTCAAAATATAATAATTTTCTGATAATCAAATGAGATTGTTTGAAAGTCACTTTAACAAATACATGAAGTAGGTTTTCAAAATTTGTCGTTTCATTCTCATTCAATAATCAGTAACACTTTCAAATCACTTCTCAATAGTTTTTGGCGACTATGGCCACACTTAACCCCTGTGACTAGGTCCACATTTACTACAATTAGCCCTTGTAACCAGGTTCATATTTACTACATTTGACCCATGTAGTTAGGTCCATATTTACTACATTTAACCCCTGTAGCTAGGTCCACATTCAGTACGTTCCGTCCACATATAACTCCTGCGGAATGGGTCCACATTGCATAGTCACTGAAGAGAGTTTCAAAACACATTCATATAGAATAACAGTTCATAAATAATTTCACTTTTCTCATTACATCACTGTAATTATTCTAAAACAATTTTCATATAACAATATTCAATAACAATTTCATATACTTGATCCTTATTTTGGTATAAATAATTATCAAATAAACTCAGAATACTTTTTCAGAAAAGTGATTATTTTAGTAAAACAATGTTCTTTCAATAGATTAACTCATTTTGTAATAAACCAGTGCTCCATGGCCTTCCAATCAGATGGCTCTTGTCTGTTTGATACTTGGAAGACACAGACGAGAGACTTCGTTCTCCGGTTGGTGGAACTTCTTGGTCAGTGAAAGAGCCATGAATGGCTTCTCCTTCCCCACTTGGTGGAATTTCCTCTCGCTGGGATTGATAGTACTCCGTACACATCGAGTGGTCCACATGTTCTCCAGTTTGTGTAATCTCCAAGTCCTCACGAGAGTCTTCTGTGGTATGCATTTTGGCACTTGACATAGTATTTCTACTCATTTATCAGATGAATTTATAGGCGAAACTATGACAGTAAAGGTCTTTTCTGTGTATCCAAAGATCTTCTTAATAAGCACATTATGTATAAGCAAACTATTACACTTCTAAAGTCTTTTCTGTACATTCAAAGATCCTAGTGACTATAAAAGCCATCTGATTCTTATGTACATTAGGAAGAGCAACGATATTTGGCTCCCAAAGTACATCATTCGGCCGCGTCTCTGCAAGTCAGAACTTAGAACCAGCTAGCTTGATAGCGTTGCCCCTTGTATTACCTCTTCTAAAGCTGCAAAAAACAACCAAAGTCTCCAATTTGTATTAAACATATGAATTTTGATAGAGCTGAAAGCCTGATTGAGTGTTTAAATGCACCAAACTTGTTGTTGGGTAAATGACTCTTCCACTTTAATTAAGGTAACGAAATAGACACATATGCATGTATGATATTACGTTTTTTAAGTCTTTGGGATATTAGAACCAATGTATGTTTCAGAGTTAATATATAGTAGTCTTTAGTAATCTGTTTTACCGGGTTTGACTTTGTTTTATGTATCAGCTAATTCACGACCTACATCCTACTTTCCGGTTTAGAAAGATTTTTCCAGGAAAGTTTTTTCCTACTTCCCTTTTTGGACCCCACATGAGCAAGTGATCTTGTTCTACAATTGTTAATTTTTCTCAACGTGTTCGTTCTCGTACCACAATTGTACTAGTAGACGGTGGGAACAAGACTGTATTTTATTCGAGTTTACCGTATTTTGAGTAAAAAATGTACAAAAAACTTAGCTTAGTTGTGGCCGCCCATGCCATGTGTACATGATCATAAGGCTAGTATAAAATATTACCTCTTTACTTTTTTAATAATTTCTGCACGTTATATAAGGAATAAACAAATGTATCACCGGATTTTTGCTTGAGCTAGCTCTAAAGGTCAACGAAGATGTTTCAATAATAATAAGCAAATTGCTTCTAATCCTTCAAACCCGACAGAGTAGTCGCAATCTTATCATCAACATCGTATCCAAATACAGGGAATCACAAGCATTGAAATATAACTCTCAGCCAAAAAAGAGAACAAATGTATAATAATAATTTAAAAAAATTTGAAAAAGAAAAAAAAAACACACAAGAATCCAGACACTCTTTTGCTTGTTGTTTAAGTAACTTTTCACTTAGACATGGCTTGAGCTGGAGGTGGAATGTCCACTGTTTGATCTTGATGGTGTTGTCCCTGTTGTTGGGCAAGGATTCCATTCCATCCTGCAATATAAGTGTTTTCACTTTATTATAGAGAGAGAACCATTAAATACTAACGGGAAGAATTAAAGTGTTGTATTTAAGTATAAATGTACGTACCTAGAGCAGGGTCAAGTTTTCTGTTTTTGAGCTCTCTGAATTCCTGACAAAGGGAACAGCAGGAGCAAAAGACATGGGAGATCACATCAGTATATGGAGCTTCTACCAAACCATATTTTGTCCTCAGCTTTGTTCTATATTTTGATCCCATTATCCATTGAGAACATAAGGCAGGCATCATCAATAAGTAAATGAAGCTTCCCAAATGGCAAGCTGCAGTAGCAAAAAGACTTTGATGTTTCAAAATTAAAATTTATTATATCAATAAGCAGACATCTTAGCGCTTGTGGAAAGAGAAGGGATTTCAATGGGACGGCAACCGATTTGGGCCACTTTTCAAGATGATTTTTTTAGGAGTTGCCATTTTAACTATGACCGGTAATAGACTAATAGTGAGCATTGTTATTGACCGGTCATAGTTTAAATGACTATTCCTAAAAGAAAATATTCTGAAAAATAGTCTTAAAAGGTCATTTTACTTCGAAATGGTCCTATTACAGTCTATTTTGCAAAAGATAAAGAAGACAGGAATTTAATTTTACCCATTTCTCCACTATCTAGTACTTCTGCAATCTGCCCAAATGTCACACATGGTAAAAATGCTGTCATAACGGCTGCCAAAATTCAAAAATCGTATAATCAGACTGGTCATTTTGCAAACACTATGACATATAACCATTAATAAGTATGTGTACATATATATATTGATGGTTAGCTTTATCAGATTAAGGTTCATAAGTGTTCAATTAAAATAATTATATGAACAAGAAGATTCAAGCACTTGGGCACCATAGTGAGATTGCATACATTCCCTTTGATCAACATGTTGAGCTTTAATCTACAGTTTGTTCCCGGGTAAATTCCTAATTCACATTCAAAATGGATTAGTTTTGTTAGATGCTAAGATAAATTGATGGAATTGTATAATGATGGTTTAAGAGTTTTTATTTGTTCTGATTTGAAGTATTAATATCCTATTATACGGATATTATCTAAGGGCGTTAAAGTGAGGACTTATGTGCAAAGTTGAAAGAGCTCTTGAGTCACTGTTTTATGCAGACTCAACAAGGGTGATACTAGCTGGTTTTGCTGCTTTGGGACACGGTTTTGAGGTGAAACCGTTTAGGTGTCAATGGCTGAGTAAATCTCTAGAGAATATACAGAATTTAAGAGAATTTTCAGCAAAATAGGATGGAATTTTGTAGCTGATTTTGTGAAAAACCGGCTGCAGTACCTGGTTTTTAACAAACTAAACAGAAACAGCTTGCTACTTGGCAAGGCTGTCTCACTCTAATCATTGCAGAATATTCCTTGTCCCCTGCTGTAATGATTGCTATTTAATGCTATAAAAGGAACTGAAATTCCTTCTGCAAAGGGGAGAGGACGTTGGCCTATCTTTTCAGCTTGCATTCTGCTCTAAAAATATATACATTCTTCTCTCTGTCTTCTGATTTTAAGTACTAATATCCCTCAGAAGTTGACAGCCACTCATACACTAAAAAAAAATCCCTTCGCCCGATTACCTAAATACACTCCCTAAATATTATATATATCAGTTTTGGTAACTAATTTCATTATTACAGCCTCATACTACCATTTTAATATCATACCGGCCACCAATAAATGCTGTTTTTCATGATTCATTATATGATCAGTCTATTTTTCATGCATGCAATAGCTATGGGTTTGATCTACTCTTCGGACTAAGTGTCCTTAAGCTAAGTTCTCTTTTCCCTTCCTATTTTTATCCTATATATATGCATGTATATACCATATGCTTTAAAAACCAAAAGCTGATCATATTATACTAAGGCACACATCTTTAATATAATTATTAAATCTTCGTGCCTAATGTATTCAATCAAGCTCATTTCAGTGGCTGATCAAGTTTTTGATCACTACTGAGTAGAGCAATATTTTCACTTTTGAAACAACCATCTATTCATGAGCATCTGAATTTCAAACTTTCGTTGCATTTGAAGAACTTTGTGAAGATTGAGCCATCCAAAGGCCCCATTCACTATTTTCGTGGAAATTTTCTTTCAAGTATTTCTAAAAGTATTATTTTTACTCTTTGCTTGTTGTTATGTATAATTTTCAAGTCTATTAGTTCTGTTGGTTATTAAAATATTCATATAGTTTATCTAAAAATCTATCTAAATCATATATCCTCGAATTTTATGCTCAATTATGATATATTATGTTGTCTTAATCTTTGAGTAACTAGCAAGTAATCACATATCTTCAAAAATCAAAATTTACCACGAACATACATAAAAAGGCGACTCCACTAGGGATGGCCATGGAAGACTAATTCTTCTCAGTTTTTATAAAGTTCTGTTTGCATTATTATCATTATCTGCATATAGGAGTCTTAAGAACTTTAGTTTCTTTCCCTGGTGTCAATCTTTTTCTTTATTCAAGAGAGAAGGATGGTGAATCCTCCAAATCCACCTCCACCTCCTCGTTTTCCACCACCACCTTTATTACCTACGACTTCTACAGCACCTGATCAGCAAAGTGACCAAATGAGCCAAGTGTTGGCCACGTTGAGATCTTTGCAACAAGAAGTGACGGCCTTGAAAAGTAGGGAGGCAGCGCATAATGGAAATAGCAGCTCCAATTCTCAAGCTACTCCGTCTATTCACGATGAAGCAGGCCCTAGGGTGATCCAAGCTGGAACCCCTGATGTGGTAACAGCACCTTCAGTTACTCATGCTGCACCAGCAGCCCCTGCTGCACCAACTATTCTCCAAAATGTCGTAACTGTAACTACTCCAGGCATGAGCCATGAGTATTTTACTAAAGATGAAATTTTAGAGATGATGAGAATTGGTTCGACAGACAAGAATTTAAAGAAGATTGATTTCCAACTGCCATATCCATCTCATATTTTGTCAAAGCCCTACACTAAGGATTATGTTAATCCTAGGTTCAGGACATTTGATGGCAGAACAGGGAATGCTAAAAAGCATGTAGTTGGTTTCATTGACGATCTTGGAGCTTATGCTGGAGATGAAGAATTGAGAATGAGGGAATTTTCTAAATCCCTCACTGGAAGACCATATGATTGGTTCGTTGATCTCCCAGCCAACAGTGTTAAAAGCTGGCCAGACTTAGTGTCAACTTTCTGTATTAAGCTCTTTGTGGTAGAATCAAAATGCATATTTGCAGACCCGTCTGCAGAATTTCAGAAAGAAAAAGAATCTTTGGTAGCTTTTGTTAACAGGTTCAAGGAGAAAGCACTGGACTGTAGAGATTCAGTTACTGAACAACAGATGATAGACATGTGTATCAAGAAGATGGATCCTGAATGTAGGCTTCATATCATGAACCATGTGATCACTAATTTTGCTGAGTTGATGGAAAGAGCCAAGAATACTGAAATTACAATGGCGGAAGTTGAAAGAAAACACAAAGCAAAAAATAGTTTGACATCAACCAGCAATACCTTAGAGTAAGCCTTTTCTGAACAAAAGGAAGAGAGAGGTATCAGTAATTGAAAAAGCTCGAAAGAATCCACAACAAGTGCCGCCAGAAATACCCCTTGAAAAGAAAAAGATAGAAGCCCTAGTAAAAGCTTGGCTTGAAGATGGTGCATTAAAGAATTTTCCTATGGGCAAACCTCCTACTCAAGAAGAAAAGAGAAACCCGAAATACTGTTTGTATCATAAGAAAGTGATACACTCAACAGCTGATTGTTATGTTGTTAGGAGAGTTTTTCACTCCAAAGTCAATAAAGAAGAGATTGTCAAGACTCAAGAGGCTGACACTAATCCATTCCCAAAACATAATGAAAAAGGGCAAGTCATGACATGTACTGCTGTAGAAGAAATTGAACCAGCAGAAAAAGGAAAAGCAAAGATCGATGAACTTGAAGAGAGTGATGTCAACACAGAATTCCTGATAAAGTCAAAAGTATTTAAGACTTTATTTGATACGTTGGAGTTTAGTGATGAAGCAAGAAATAAAGCTGCCCAGGCCATTCTGGAGGTATCAAATGAGTATGGGCCCCAATGTTGTATAGCTGGAAAAACTTTGAGGAAAATGTCGAGACAAAAAGAAGATGCTATAAATTTCTCAAGAAAGGATTCGCAAGTCTTGAACTTCAGTCATAACAAACCCTTGTATGTGGAAGTTATGGTGAATGAACTGAAGTTTAAAAGGGCACTTGTGGATAATGGATCATCAGTCAACATAATACCTTGGCAAACTTTTAAGGCAACTGGAATTCCTGAAAATAGACTTGTAACCCAAGCAACCCCTTTGGTTACTTTTGCCTCGAATGCTTATGTTACAAAAGGACATGTCAATGTTAACTTGCAAGTTGGACTCATCAGAGCACCCACAAAGTTTTATGTGATCGAAGCTGATGTGTCTTATCACCTATTGCTCGGAAGGCCCTGGATTCATCATAATTATGTGGTACCGTCCATATTGCATCAGTGTCTTAAAGCCATAAAAGGAAAAAAGGAAATTCTCATTCCTGCTACTAAAGCTCCATTCTCACAAGAAGAAGTACATTGGGTTGAAACTGCCTTCTTTGATGAGATAGCTAACAGTGTTAATGAAACAAGACCATGTGGAGTTTCTTTAACTTCACAAGATGACGAAGAAAGAAGCTTTTCTACCAGTCCTCAAATAGAAACAAACCTGGTAGAGGAAGAACCCGTTGTCAAGAGAATTAGACTCCCGAATGGGAGAATTGCCTACAAGTTATGAAGGGACGGCGAGGTCAGCAATGACCTCACGAGAATGATGGGAGAAAAGGGCAAATTTGAAGAAAGAAATAAAAAGGGGATAGAAAGAATTGAGGCAATCCCTTTAGCACTAGAGAAATTACAGGATGAACCGAGGAATACTCAGGGGAAACTTAAGAAAGTAAATTTAGGAAATGAGGGAGAAGAAAAATCGACATTCGTTGCTGAAGGATTAGAAGCAGAATTTGAAGCAGCCTTGATCGGTCTACTAAGAGAATACAAGGATGTGTTTGCCTGGACATATGAAGATATGCCAGGTCTCAACACCAAATTGATTACTCATAAATTGGCTGTTAACCCCACTCTCAAGCCTGTGAAGCAGACGGCTAGAAATTTCAACAATCACATCCAAGCTCAGATTAAGAAGGAATTGGAAAAGTTGATAGAAGCAGGGTTCATCAAACCTTGTAAACATCCTGTGTGGCTGGCTAATATTGTGCCAGTAAGGAAAAAGAATGGATAAATACAGATTTGCATAGATTTTAGAGATCTCAATAAAGCTTGTCCAAAGGATGATTTTCCTTTGCCTAATTTGGACATACTTATTGATGCTACAGCAAATCATGAGATATTTTCATTCATGGATGGCTTTAGTGGGTACAATCAAATTAAGATGGATCCAGAGGATGCTGAGAAGACTGCATTTAGGACTCCATTTGGAAATTTTTACTACACAGTAATGCCATTTGGATTAAAAAATGCAGGGGCTACCTATCAAAGGGCCATAATGGTTATTTTTCATGACATCATCCATGACTGTGTAGAAGATTATGTAGATGACTTGGTAGTGAAATCAAGAAAGAAAGAGCAACACCTAGATCACCTAAGAAAGGTTTTCAACAGATGTAGGAAATATGATTTGAAGATGAACCCTTTAAAGTGTGCATTTGGGGTAACAGAAGGAAAATTCTTGGGATTTGTGGTGCATAAAGGCGGAATCAGAATTGATGAAGATAAAACTAAAGGTATATTGGAGCTGAAGCCAACACAAAACCTTAAACAAATCAGAGAATTCATAGGAAAAATTTCTTATCTTAGGAGATTCATTCCTGCCCTGGCCTGTATCATTAAGCCATTACATCAGCTCACCAAGAAAAGTGTAGAATACAAGTGGGGGCTTGAACATCAGTGGGCATTTGAGGAAGTTAAGAGAGTCTTGACTAATCCACAGGTAATGACTGCAACTTTGCCTGATAAAGAATTGCTAGTTTATCTAACTGCCTCAAATGAAGCCATTGGAATCTTAATAGCTCAAGAACAGAATGATGTTGAAAGACCAATCTACTATCTTAGTAGACTCCTCAAAGGGCCAGAACAGAATTATTCCATGGCAGATAAGTTATGTACTGCATTGATGTATGCAGTCCAAAAACTTAGACATTATATGCTTACTCACAAAGTTAGGATAATTACCAGCTCAGATCCAATCAAGCTTATCCTACAAAAGCCTGTTTTGGCTGGAAAGTATGCCAAGTGGATGCTTATGTTGAGTGAGTTAGATATAACTGTTGAAAAACCTAAGGTTATTAAAAGTCAAGCTCTGGTTGACCTTCTGAAATATGCCAAGTGCTCTAAAGAATTAGAAGTAATGGAGATTGAAGAAAGTAAAGAGCAGTGGGTACTCTACTTTGATGGAACCTCTGTTAGAAATAAGGGAAGTGCAGGAATCGTGATTTCAAATGATCAGGGTGAGATTTTCAAGAAAGCAGTAAAGTTAGCTTTTCCTTGCTCAAACAATGAAGCTGAATATGAAGCTTTAGCTGTGGGATTGGACTTAGCTAAAGAAATGAAGATTTCTAAACTTAAAATCTATGGGGATTCGAATTTAGTGATTAGGCAATTAAATGGAGACTTTGCTATTAAAGAGCCTAATCTAGTGAAATACAGGGAGGATGTCCTAGACAGATTAAAAGGATTTGAAAGTTATGAATTAGAGTCCGTACCTCGCTATGAGAATAAATATGCAGATGCTTTGGCTACTCTGGTTCTCAAAATGAGAAATACTGAAGAAAAGATGATTCAAATTCCCCTAGAAACTAAAGAAAGGCTAATTGAAGCTTCACCTCCAGAAAACACCAGGTGGATGCAAGTCATTAAAGCAAAGCTAGAAGACCCTACCCCTCAAGACTACAAAGAGATCAAATCTTTCATGCTCCTAAACAGCCAGTTGTACAAGAAATTAGGAGACGGGGTACTAGCTAGGTGTGTTTCAAAAGAATTTGGCAGACAGCTGCTGGAGGAGGTTCATGCCAAAGTTTGTGGGTTACGTGGGCCTATTTTGTCAAGAAGAATTCAGAGATTAGGCTATTTTTGGCCTGAAATGAGAAAGGAAGCTGCTAAACTGCAAAAGAAGTATGAACAATGTCAACTTATTGTTGACATTAGAGAAAATTACTTTGTGGAAAAGGAAGATTGGAGGCAAAATTACATCAATTATTTGATGTACCACCAACTTCCTGAAGATCATTCATTGGCTCTTTTGATCAAACAGAAAGCACCAAGATACTTCATGAAAAATGGCCAATTATATAGAAGAAGTTTCTTGGGAAAATTCTTAAGATGTATTGGTCCTAATGAAATTGAAGAGGTGATGAAAGAAGTTCATGCAGGAGATTGTGGAAGCCATATGGGAGGAAGAAAGCTCTATGAGCAACTCATTTCTATGGGGTACTTTTGGCTAACCATGGAATTTGCAAGAAGATGTGAAGCATGTCAAAAGCTTGGCAATTTAATACATGCTCCATCCGTGGAAATGGGAAGTGTCACTTCTCCTTGGCCATTCCACACATGGTCTCTTGATTTAATTGGAGTAATCACTCCTCCTTCTAGAGGAAAGAAGTGGACATTAGCTGCCACTGAGAATTTTACTAAGTGGTCAGAAGTAATTTCATTGAGGAAAGCCACTTCAGAAGCTGTGAGGAATTTTGTGTTAGAAAATATTATATGTAGGTTTGGCATTCCAAAGAGAATTCTTACAGATAATGGGACGCCATTCATAGGTCAACCTTTTGAATTATTGTTGAAGGAATATCAAATATACCATGCAAAATCAACAAGGTATTATCCTAAAGGGAATGGAGCAATTGAAGCTTTCAACAGGACGTTGAAATCTATCCTGGGAAAAACAATTCAAGAAGAATCCATCTCTTGGGATGACTGTCTGCCTTTGGCATTGTGGGCATACAGAACCACCAAAAGCACAACAACAAAACAAACTCTATTTTCTCTGGTTTATGGAGCAGAAGCAGTGTTGCCCGTGGAGATTAGTGTTCCTACTGCCAGAATAACCTTGTCAACAAACAAAGAAGAAAATTCTAGAGAATTTGATTTGGAAGCCTTGGAAGAGAAAAGAGATCAAGTTCAGGAAAAAGTCCAGATTTATCAAAAGAGGATTGCACAAGCTTACAACAAGATGGTCAAACCTAGAATTTTTTAAGAAGGAGACTTGCTTCTAAAAGCTGTCGATCATGCCATGAAAGGCTTACATGCTCCTAAATTTGCTCCAAAGTGGGAAGGGCCTTATGAAATAGTAAAAGTCAAGCCAACTGGATATTGTGTTCTCAAAGACTTAGAGACAGGTAAGACTCTATATTCTACTAATTTGAAGCTTGTAAAGAAGTACTACTTGTAATGAATAAAAGTCCAATAATATCATGACTGGAGATTGTTTAGAAGAAGTTTGTTTTAGTTATCTTGTCTTGCCTATTGAAGAATTCTAAAAGAAAATTTTAAGAAGGCTCTTAATCTAATGGTTCAAGCATGTCATACTATAGGATCATAAGAATCCATTTTATTAAAATTTTGTTATGGTGCTTGAACCTATAGGAGCAAGTATACTTAAAGGCAGGTAACTAGCAATTTTTCTTATAAAAAGTCCTTAGTAGAATTAAATAATTTACAAATTTGGAAAGCATATGATTATGTGGTTTGGAAGCCTAAGTATTCTAGCATGTAGTCCCTAAAGCCTAAACATGTTTAAATAATTATCAAGCATGTGATTATGCGGTTCAAAAAACCTAAGCATGCCTAAATCAGATCATTAAACATGTGATTATGGGCTAAAAAAGGGCTAAAACATGCTGGCATATGATTATGCGGCTTAAAAGCCTAATTATGCTTACAAATAAACTCAAAGTCTTGGAAGCCCCAAGCAATTCAAAGTCTTAGAAGCCCCAAGCAACTCAAGTCTTGGAAGCCCCAAGCAATTCAAAGTCTTAGAAGCCCCAAGCAATTCAAGTCTTGGAAGCCCCAAGCAACTCAAAGTCTTGGAAACCCCAAGCAAAAATATCTTGTCTTCTGTTTTACAGCCCAAAAAAAAAAAAAAAAATACTGGGGACTGATATAGTTATTAGTATCAGAATTACCAATTCTCTATAGATTGGTGCTGACAGAATGATTTGATATACTCAACAAGGAGGTATGACAATCATATCATAAAGTTTTACTATTCTTCTTAAAAGGCTAGTAAGCACGATACTTAAAATATTTGAGATATCCATTAAAGTCTAATTTGGAAGAACTTGATGGTATCCTTAAATGTGAAATTCTGACTAGTTGGTACAAAAGCAATTTTATAAATAGAATCTTAAAAAAAAAAAAAAAAGACATTAGCCAATTTGAGCAAGAACAGGGGACTTAAGAGTTGTATGAGCTTTTAATATCCTGGTTACTGATGCTATGTCTTGCATTGATACCAAACTAGAGCTTATAAAACTATTTTTTTAAACAATAGGATTTTACTCACTGTAAAAATTTGGTTTCGAAAATCAGTGTTGATTAATAACATGAGCTTTTATAAAGTCTTATGAAAATCAGATTTCTGTAAGTCATATTTTGTAACTTACAAGTACATGTGAAATATTCAAGTATATCATTTCATTTAAGTGGCGCTCTACCTAGTTACTGAAAAGTATATGAGGTAAGTTGATTCTTTTTCACCAGAAGTTGATATTTTTAGCTAAATTAAATTATTCTATTGTTGAAATTCATTAAAGACTCTTTTGATTTAAGGGTGTATCTTGTACACCCATAGGGTTTGATTCATTCCTTTCAATTATTTGTGATTATACAAAGAGAAGTTGATTGATGAACATGTATTTTGCTAAGTGCTTAAGGACTTAGAACTATCTTTTGAGAAAGTTACAGAAACTACGAGTCCTGGGATAGAAAACCTTGGGTTACACGATTGTGGTTTTACATAAATAGTGATCCAAGGATAGCAATGAGCACAAAAATCTTTATTAAGAAAATGAGTGCTAGTACATTGTAAGATAAATCATCACAACAAAGATAATAGACAGTTTTATTCATAGAACGTGAGTTCCTCCCACAAAGTGTTGGGAAATTAGTATATAACCAAAACCAGCCATGAATATAGGTATTCTTTTATAGAGTCCCTTGAGAAAGACTGATAGAAGTCTTCGTGGTGCCTTGTTTGAGGATTAAAACAAGGCATCGCAGTCCTTTGGTGTGGGAATGAGATGGACTGGAAGAGAGCTCGGGTAACCCTTCAACAAGATGGTCTCCTAGTTGCATCCACACCAGCCCTGTTGACACACCATGCAGACTTCGATGTACGAAGGACCAGTGGTGTGGGAAGCTTTTGCAAGCAGGCTGGGGCAGTGTTCAAGGAGACCAACTACTCGATCTCCTCAAGCACAGCTTGTAGGAGACGAGGTTACTGTTTTTGCTGCCCTCGAAGGAAGGATGAGGCAGCAAAAACATCCCCCTCTAATGTCTTCTGGAACGGGAGTGGGGTAAGTTTTCTAAGGAGATACCTAGAGATGAATAAGGATTGAAGATTCATAAATATCTAGGACCTTAAGAAATTTGATTATTCCTGATTTGAAAACACAAAAATGAGGGTTTAATAGAGACATCTCTCTAAGGATTAAGGAGAGTTTCTGTATAAGAAAAAGACAATAAGAAATAGAGTTTGATATAGAGTCATACTCAAAGAAAGCTTTTTATAGACCTAGTTTATTAATAATTTATTGACCTAGTGTGGTTTAGCTTTTCAAGAAAAAAAACTCTATCATAGAAATCTCAAGTTAAGAGGCTGCAACGAGCAAGGTCTTGTTTGAGCCGTGTGCCAACAGCTTGGACAAGACTATGTAATGAATGGCATGGATTTGCCTTGCCCAAGAAAGTCACCATTACATGCAAAGATAAAGCGTACAGGTATAGCCATTTGTATATATTTAAATTATAGCTGGTATAACCTGAATGACCCAATGCAGAGTATGCTTTTTGATCCAATTTAGTATTGTTTAACTATGACATATTTCTATGCTTTGTCTTTAATATGACTCAGCTAATTTTCTACACAAAATCGTTTTGCATAAGGTAAAGACCAATACCTTACAAATGTGAGTACTTCATGATACAGTTATTGCTAATTCATGATATCAGAATTCTTCAAGATACAGTGTTTTATCATTTGATCTATATGAAAATCCGAGCATGTTTAAAGTTTGATTAACTGATGCTCTCTTGATAATTATATAACTCATGCACGAGTTAATTGCATCATTAGTTTATAATTCAGGATTTTTTAAGTACTTGTAAACTTACTATAATATTTTGTATAAGAGAAAATTACATAGTCCTTTGAATATGTGACTTGCAGCTGCCATTTTATTACATTGTTTCCCTATCATGTTTGACATACTTAAGGCTACGATATTGTAGTTTATCTGCTTAAGACGTTTTTATGACAGATTTTAGCAATAACTGTTAAGTATTTAGAATCTAATGACTAATGATATTCTGTTATTTAGTCATTTTACTACTTATTTGAAAGTTATGATGTTTAATTATGATAACATTTGGTTACATAAGGTTTAAAGACCTGTTACCTGGATAACGATTAATCTGAATAAGTTCTTAAATTACCAGATTGAAATGGAGCTGAGATCCCCAAGGGAATTATTGCTTAAGAGCCTAGACTTTTTCCTAGTTAATTCAGAATTTAAGAATATTTAAGCCTTATCAGATTATTCTTATAGAACCTAAGTATCCTAATTCAAAGGTCATCATAATGTCAGATCTTAAGCAGAAAGCTAGAATTTTCTTTATTTATGCCATTAAGGTTTCTTGATCATGTCTTCTTGGTGATAATTGGTCATGATATTTATCTTATTCTACGAACAATTTATGAGTTTAGTACCCAAAATAGTGACTAATCTAATCAAGTCCTATATTACTGGATCGATTAAAGGGACTATATCAAAGTTCCCCAGTGAGTTTCTTAGCTAAGAACCTAGAAGTATTTTTTTGAATAACTTAAAGTCCATAAACAGATCTCTTATTTCAGTTTATTTGCCTTTTAAAGTTTAGCTAATCTTTAAGTGAGAAAGCTGAATTACTAAGACTATAAGTCTCCAAGCAGTGAAATTGAAATTATGAAGTTATGATCTAAGAATTTCGGATCAAGTTTACGAGATAGAATACAGTTAAGGATAATCTCAAATAACAATTAGCAACACAAGATTAAAACTTCATTCATTGAACAAATAGTACACTGCAAAAGTTATTACAATCAACTTCCTCTTTGGATTGAAGGGAGTTCCCAAACACACAGCCTAAGATCATCTTGAAGGCTGGTGTTTTGAGTGCAAAGGACCTTTTCCACATGAGTCATTTGGCTCTTCGGATTTTATCTGGTGGATTAAAACAAGGCATCGAGGTTATACCCCAAGTGCTGGGTACAACCGATGCAGTAGTAGGTCCTGAGGAGCAGGCAAGGTGGTTTGGATGAAAAGCCCTTGCCAAGAAACCTAAGAAGCAGCTATGGGGTTGCTATTCTTCTTAACTCCATTGGCACCCCATGGCAGGCCTTATTGAAGCCTAAGAAGGGTTTGAACAACAATAAGGCCGAGAGAGAAGGATGAGGGTGATAAGGATAGGGTAGTATTTAGCCAGGCTAGCTCAATCCCTCCCTCAAGATTGGGCTGTGAAAGCCACAATCACTACTTCCAATGCCTCCAAAAAAGAGGTAGAGGCATGCAAAACATTCCCTCTATTTTCTTCTATAATAGAAGGGGAATAAATGCTCTAAGTTGTTACCTAGAGATTGGAATATCTCTTGGCACAACATGAGCTGGTTAGAAACTCATGTGAGAGAACTTGAGGAGTTAAATATATGATTGAGAAGCTTAAGATACTTGAACATTTCGGATCTATAAGCTAAAAGGTGATACTTAAGGAAAGGCATGGTTTTCTTAAGGAATTTTGCAGAGAACTTTTAATGAAAAAATAAGAGGTGTCAAAAGAGTAGAAGGGACCAGATATGAGCTAGAAATGGTTCTAATGTGAAGCTTTTATAGGCTACAAGTATTGATAACGCTATTCAGCAAGCTTCAACGGGTTTATAGAAATTAGTAGATTATCTGCCGAATTGCTAATAGTAAACCTTGGTAAGAGCAGTTAATTTATTTGAAAAAAGAGAAAGACGCTACATGAAGAGCTGCAGCTGTGCTGCTCTATTCGAAAACTGTAAAGTTGGTCCATAAAATTGGTCTTCTTGCTAGAAAAATAAAGTGCAGTAGAGGCTGCATGTAAGGCAGACTCTGCTCTGTCCTGCCCGAAGTAGTGTGGTACTATTGCCATGCATAAGGAAGTAATAATAAGCCAAATACTTGTGCCATCTGTATTCTTTCGTGACTCCCTAGGAGTTGACTCACTTTGTACATGAAATATGCTAGCAAATAGTTTATTTTATATTTGCTGATATCAAAGCAACATGCTACAGTTTTATCTGATTAAATATCCAGATTTCATTCACTATACCTTTTGAAGAGTTTTTAATGGTCTAAATCTATTAGTGATGTTTTATCAGATTATTATCCTAGTATTTTCATATTAATCAGCTTATACAGTTGCTAATCTTATCTTCCTATAAAATTTATGACATTCTGATCTTGACATCGAATGATCATGTTCATGTGTGGAAATTAAATTATATTTTAAATTCCCTAATTAGACATGCTTTAATGAACTTTGTGATGAGAATTGTAGAGTTCTATTAATTAATGAATACCTGATCTAGCTGTTTTATAGCAGGTAACTTTATAATACATTTTCAATTTCAGCTCTACTACTGAGAATTTGTGAATAATCTGATGATCAGCAATATGATTAAGTATGATTAATTAATCTAAAGCTTATTTACGACATGCTATCATTCCAAATGGCTGTCGTTTTCTTAGCATGTCGTTTTCTTAAGACGTCGTTTTCTTAAGACATGTTGTTTTCCCAACATGTCGTTTTTCTCTAAGCCCCTCACATTAAACATGTCATTTCTTATCAATTTTTTTTTTTCACTTAGCATTACTTGCTAGATCCTTTATCCGTTTAGGCTATCTGAAATTGGTTGCAATCAATTTCAATCAAATCCCTTACTGGATTATGTGTTTATTACTTCAGTCCTAGTTAATTTGTCTTTGGACTAAGTTTAGTCTTTTGGCCTAATCAACTCTAAAACTGCTATCAAGAATGCCTAGCCTAGAATTTAAATCCTATTTATCAGAGAATTAGCCAGTTTTAAAGTGCATCTGTTGGTGATATTCTAGAATGCTCAGATCATTATTAAGATCAGATTATTTTGGAAGAATATAAGTTTTAATAATACCTAAGTCCCCATCTTAATGTATTAGTGCCTCAGATTTTATTTAGGCAGTAATCTTGTACCAGATTTTCTTAAAAACAAGTCAATCATCTTTCAAGGGCTTTCAACCCGATCTACTGATGGAATTCCTTAGTATTAAGAATAACACAAAAATTGCACCAAGCATATAAGCAAAACAGAAAGTATAAAAGTTCATAAAGTGCAATTTTTATTGATCATCTATAGAGGATTATATCAAGATAATCTATAGAGGATTACATCGAGATGATTTATTGACCAGAAAACAGATGGAGGAGCAAAAAGATTTAAAAAAAAAAGAGAATGAAAAAGGAATAGACATAAAAGTTGCCGATCAGAACCAAGTCTAAAGAAAGACTGGCCGGCAACTCTCCTATCCCTAAGAAGGGGGGAGGGGAAGTAGCGATAACGAACGTGCCCTTATGACACGTTCGTGGGGAGAAATCCCCAAGTTGAAAAGAGGAGCTCCCCACACTGGAGCTCCCGATACCAGGATTTGAAGGAATCCATGGCATTTATGGGGAAAAAATGTTAGAAGCTCATGTGTGAGAACAACCCTGCATAATAGACCCTTTAGCAGCCAATGATAGACTCTTCCGAGGAGATGAGAGTACTTTGCTTGAAAGAGAAACTATTTGCGACTTTAAGTGATATCCAAGGATTGCAGAAAACCATCTTTGGCAATAGGAAAGATTCAGAATCAAAAGGCACAAAGGCCATGAGCATTTGGTCTCGGATTCTTGGAAGAGGATTAGTTTTACGAGTGTTGCATGAAGGGATTTGAGGTATGAAGGCTCTGCCTCTTATCCGGATACTTATAGCCTTAGGATTTTTGATGTTCTGAGAAGAGGAATAGATAAAGTTTAGAAGGCCAAGAAAACCCTATAGCCGAGAAGAAAGGTGACAGTTGAGAAGAATAACTATGCTCTTAAAGACTCCTTGAACGGCCAAAACTCTAAAAGACTCATGCATGCACGAGTCTAGCCTTATCCGATACAATTGTGCAACTTTTCTTGGAGTAAATTAAGCAGATTTGACCGTTTCAATTAAATTAGTTTTATCCTATTTTAAAAAGAATCAGTTTCCTAAAATTACTCCTTTAATGTATTTTCTTAATTGTTATTAGGAATAATATTTTAGATATATCCTATTTCTAATTTTTAATATTATCTTGTATGCGTGTATAAGTTGTGCATACTTATGACGTATTATTGATTATACAAAATATTTTATTCTTTTAGATATTTGTGAATAGTTTTTAGTGATATGGCATACAAGCTGTATGATTAGAATATTATGCATGGTCAAAAGAGGGAATAGGGTAAACAACCAAGCCTGTTTTACCCCTGCCCGAGTCTCTGCATGGCCATTCTGGCCTGGAAGTGCAGCAGAGTAGCAGCTATTCCCGAGATAGACTGTTCCTTCACATGCAATATTATTTTATTTAAACATTTTGAGCCAAAAGTGGGAACAAACTTCCCTGTTGACATCAGAAAAGAGACAAGTACCTGTACTAGAAATAGTAGTATACTAAATTGTAGTAAAGTATGACACGAGTATTGGACTGGTTAAATTGAAAGTGACACAAATCCTGGGCTGTTTAAATTAAGAGTTATAATCTAATCATGGCCCATTTAGTTACCATTTAACCCAATAAGTAACTACACACTAGCATTAGACTATAGATGTCTTATTTTAACTGTTATGTGTGTACATATTACTTTGTATTGCAACTTCCCATAATGCATCTTTTAGTCAATATTCTATGCATTTGCTAGCTATGATAGAACTGTTCATGAATACAATTATGCAAATGCTAGCTTATAACATTACATGCATATAGAAGCATGCTCTGCCGTACTGTCCACACTTTATAAAAGCTGAAATAAAGATATATGAGCTGTATGAATTTAACAGTATGTAAATGCACCTATACAGGCATATCAAGAAAATATTTATACAGCATGCATATTACACGTGTGTTGTAAAGTATATACAATTTTCAGCTATTTTTATATTTATTAAAAACAAATGATAAAAATGATATGTACATAGTTACTTTCCATGAACTATCATTATCTGGACAGAATGGACTAATTTTTATCTGAGGACAAGGTGTGTATGTACATTGACTGCTAAACAAGTACATAATCTTTTAGCCTGACTTTATAATAATGATTAGAGAATAATGTGCTGAAAATATTAGCATGTTGCTGCACTTAACATATTATCTAGATGTTGAGTAATGTGGATCATATGATATAGTAAACAGTTACAGGTTGTACAAGGTTTAAGTTATAATTGTCTTATTTTAGGGACTTTTCCTACTCCAACCAGAGTCCTTAAGAGTGAACGGACATGCTTTAGAAGTAGTAATACTGTGTGACAATATATGCATGAGTGAAATGGATCTTTGATTAACTTGAGTATATAATTACTACCACTAAACACACAGGATGCATGAGATTACAAATTTTATGTGAAGAGCTAAAATCATCTTGATGCACGCATAAGCTATGTTGTATGTTTCATAGTTTAGCTATTAAGGTGTGATTTTATACTTCCCTTGTAACTCGGGCTTTTTAGAAAAAGAGTGAATTTTCACATTTTTGTCAGAAGAGGTATTCTTTGGAAGATGATAAAGTTAAAGCCAAAGAAAGGAAAGGAAGTTGCCTTGCTTTATTTATTAGAAGTTTAAGTTACAAAACCCGGAACTACCGCTGTTCCTTTGACTGAACTTCTTTCAAGTACACTTACATAGAGTATATTATATGTGTACTTCACAAGGTCACTCACAAACACATCAAACACTCAGAAACAACACAAACATATCCATTAAACGTCAACACAAGCTGCCAGCAACAAGAGAATAAGCTCTTAGCTTCTGATAGTAGAGTGAACCTTGAGGAGAAACTACCTCTTAGAGGATACATAGGTGAATCCCTTCTACGGTTCCTGCGAGTAGGGAATGGGTTTGAAGAAGAAGAAGAAGAACCAGTAGAGTGAGTAAACATCGGAATGGTGACAATGCTCTCTCTTAGGTTGAAGTACATAGATTTCCAGCGGGAAATCTCTTCATGAGCCGCTTGCAAATTATTCTGTGCGCTAACTAAATTAGCTTCTAAGTTAGCTATTTTGTCGCCAACATGAGTTTCAATGTCAAAAATATACTGAGAGGTAAAAGTAGACTTAGACTCTAAAGAGGCAATATGGTTCTTGTAAAAAGTTATCTCCTCTGTAGTCTTGTGTTGAAGGCTGATAAGTTGTTCATCTAAGGATGTGATGTGGTCATACAACTCAGAGGCTAAGTTAGGATTGCGCCTTATTTCTGATAAAGTAGGGAATCCAACTATGGATTGATTTTCAGAATCATCAGAGTCATCAAGGTCAATGATTTTGGCTGAAGTAGAAGCATAAGGAGAATTTGGAAAGTTTCCTATGTGAGAATAATTCATGGAGAAAGAAGATGATGAATCGGGAAAAGGATGAGAAGAAGAAATGGGTACGAATTTCACATTAATGAATTGAAGATGCATTGTATGAGGACAGAGAACTAAACTATGAAGCTATTTATAGAAGAACTGAGTGAGTTCTGAGGAATGGTCACATTCCTCATAACTCAGGGGACTTAATGTTCCCGGGTAAATTCCTAATTAATATTCAAAATGGATTAGTTTTGTTAGATGCTAAGATAAATTGATGGAATTGTATAATGATAGTTTAAGAGTTTTTATTTGTTCTGATTTGAAGTATTAATATCCTATTATACGGATATTATCTAAGGGTGTTAAAGTGAGGTCTTATGTGCAAAGTTGAAAGAGCTCTTGAGTCATTGTTTCATGCAGACTCAACAAGGGTGAAACTAGCTGGTTTTGCTGCTTTGGGACACGGTTTTGAGGTGAAACTGTTTAGGTGTCAATGGCTGAGTAAATCCCAAGAGAATATACAGAATTCAAGGGATTTTTCAGCAAAATAGGATGGAATTCTATAGCTGATTTTGTGAAAAACCGGCTGCAGTACCTGATTTTTAACAAACTAAACAGAAACAGCTTGCCACTTGGCAAGGCTGTCTCACTCTAATCATTGCAGAATATTCCTTCTCCCCTACTGTAATGATTGCTATTTAATGCTATAAAAGGAACTGAAATTCCTTCTATAAAGGGGAGAGGACGTTGGCCTATTTTTTCAGCTTGCTTTCTGCTCTAAAAATATATACATTCTTCTCTTTGTCTTCTGATTTTTAGTACTAATATCCCTCAGAAGTTGACGGCCACTCATACACTAAAAAAAAATCCCTTCACCTGATTATTTAAATACACTCTCTAAATATTATATATATCAGTTTTGGTACCTAATTTCATTACTACAACCTTATACTACCATTTTAATATCATACCGGCCACCAATAAATACTGTTTTTCATGATTCATTATATGATCAGTCTATTTTTCATGCATGCAACAGCTATGGGTTTGATATACTCTTCGGACTAAGTATCCTTAAGCTAAGTTCTCTTTTCCCTTCCTATTTTTATCCTATATATATGCATGTATATACCATATGCTTTAAAAACCAAAAGCTGATCATATTATACTAAGGCACACATCTTTAATATAATTATTAAAGCTTCGTACCTAATGTATTCAATCAAGCTCATTTCAGTGGCTGATTAAGTTTTTGATCACTACTGAGTAGAGCAACATTTTCACTTTTGAAACAACCATCCATTCATGAGCATCTGAATTTTAAACTTTCATTGCATTTGAAGAACTTTGTGAAGATTGAGCCATCCAAAGGCCCCATTCACTATGTTCATAGAAATTTTCTTTTAAGTATTTCTAAAAGTATTATTTTCACTCTTTGCTTGCTGTTATGTATAATTTTCAAGTCTATTAGTTCTGTTGGTTATTAAAATGTTCATATAGTTTATCTAAAAATCTATCTAAATCATATATCCTAGAATTTTATGCTCAATTATGATATATTATGTTGTCTTAATCTTTGAGTAACCAGCAAGTAATCACATATCTTCAAAAATCAAAATTTACCACGAACACAGTTTATTTCTCATTAAAATCTTTTGGTTTGAAACTTAATATCATACTTCAAACTAAAAGACTGTTCACACCAACTACATAAGAACTAAGGACTCAGTAATATTCTACAATATTTTTGTACGTGTGTAAATGAAATAGACTTTTGAATGCACAATCAATCAATAAAGGATGGAAATAAAGGAAGTTTACCGTTTGTCTGATCTTCATGGCAATCAAACAGTCCGGTGCTCCATGGTCTTCCAAGCGGCTGGTTTTGGTTCGTTTTATAATTCGGAGCTACTGAGCCAACGGGTTCACCCGTATGTGGAACTTCCTTGCCCTGAACCTCCTCGTCCTCGACCTGACCCATTTGGTCAGTTGTACTATGCTGATCAGTTGGTGTGTTCAACTTGGCTTTCAGACAAATAAGCAATATATCCACTCTCCAAGCTTCGGGTATAGCTTGATTTTATATTCCTTGTTATGTCAGTCTCTTCTGTATATCGAAAAATTCTAATGACTTTTCAAATTTTTTAAAGTCAACGACGTGAGGCATCTCCTCTGTAATGGGTCCCATTGAGTCTACCATTAGCATACTTCTGTACCTTTTCGAAACTTTCAAAGACAAACTGGGAATGCATATAGATTTTATTTTAATCTACAACTTGTAAGCATGTATTGCCACGAAGTTATCCTAAACATAATTGAGTAGCCTTTTTACATTGGGGCCACTCTATATAAAAAGGAACAATATCGTAGTGTAAACAGTCAAGTTAGCCAACAGAAATAAAAGTTTGATGATAGACACCAAAAATTGTATTAAAAAAAAAAAAGAAAAAAGAAAAAAGAGAGATAAAATCAAGACAAGGTTTCAACGATTTTCATGCCCAATCTCGAGTATTAGGACTTCACTGCATATCAGTCTACAAGCAAAATAGCCAACTTGGTTTGGCTTCCTTCAGCAACCAAATTTGACAATGTTGAAAGAAGAAACTAAACAAATCAATAGACATGACGATTGGTGATCCAGAATCCAATATAAATACTTTTTTAAGGGTAAAGTCAAACAATGAGGAAACAATTTTTCAATATCTTAACATACAAAGTCAAATATGACATGTGGTCACTAGTTACAGTACGAAGATTGTACAAAAAGCAGACTCTTTATTGCGACCCAATCCATACATGATGCAACCATATCTGATAAAACCATTTAACAAGTTGATTATTGTCTCTGTAAACTAGTGTTTAATAATAATTTCGCAATTCCCACCAAAGTCTTGTCTAAGAAGGCTGATGGAATAAGGCACATCATTGACTTCGCCAACGTCTCCACCAAGATAAAAGAGCATTTTTCGGTTTTTTCGGTGGTGTGATAAGGTTGAGCATAGTTTGTTTCTCATTCGGACTCAATGGAACACTTCTGATAAGGTTTAGAGCCATGATATGAACGTTAGTCTTTTCTCTGTACCACTGGTAAGTCCATATTGCTACACCAGCACCAAAGAGTAGAGCCTATTACAAAACCAAACGGGACAAAATTATTATAGATTTCAAATAGTAAGGAAGTTCTTGTAAGTTTGCAAAAGATGAGCCCTTCAACAGACCGGTGATAGAAAAACGACAGTAGTCTTGAAATCAAATCCATCAAGGTTTGGCTCATATAGTACAGCATCACCAAAATCATCTTCAAGCTTTTTAAATATCTCATTGTCTGTTTTACCAGAACGAATCTCGTCGCGGATTAACTGCCAAAACATTGAAACATCAGTGTTAAGGAATTCGGATATTCTTACCAAAAGGATAATTAGAGCAAAAAGAAAACAGAACCGGAAAAACTCTACCCAATCAGTAAGTAAAGAAGAACAAAGCTTATCCCAAAACACTCCCAACTGACATGAAAAGGCAACGACGAGCGGCGGTGCGAGGAAGACGATGACGGTAGTGCGAGGGAGACGATGACGGCGGCGACGAGTGGCAGTGCAAGGACGACGATGAAGGCGGCACGAGCTGAATACCGACGAGTGAGGAAGGAGTGCAAGGAAGGGCTGAAGATAGGGTGGGTCTTTTGTCGGGTGTTAAGGAAAAACAGTCTCTTGATAATTTGTCCCACCATTTTGTTTGGGATTAATAATCCTACAAGACATAGGATTATTTTGGGTCAATGGACTAGTTATCCAGTCAACTTTTGTCCACAAACATGGGAACGGGATTAATTATCCTAATCCCAATCCCATGCGCCAAACGGGCCCTAAGATCTCTAGAATACTTTCTTGAGCTATTGGACTTGGGGATAAGCATAAAACAAAGACAAGCAAAAGCAGGAGGGCGGCAGGTGCTTCTTAGGACACTCCAACATTCAGTAGAATAACTTTTTTTGTCTCATAATAGCAGGCCCCGCACCTTCTCAATGGTGCAAACTGACGTGGTAATTATAATTATCTAGTTAAAAAATGCAAGTACATTGTGAAATATGAAACTTCATCTACTAACGTTTAAAGGTTTTGTGCACTATCATTCATAAAGAACCAAGTTTATAATTTAAGTCAAGCTTTGATTTAGGTTGCCTTCAAATACAACAGAATGGGTACTCCATTCGGGTTTAACCGAAATTAGATGCAGAAAAGAACGTGCTGTGCCTTTACGTTTCCTTAAAATTTTAATAGAAATGCTAGTGAAACTTGCATTAAGTAAAACCGAAGAGGGACTTCAAAAGTATACCTTTCTGAGCAGAATGGCAATATCTGCTTGCGAATCTTCAATGGACTGACTCCCACACTCGGTGCACCGGACATTGTGACTGATGTTCCTAGCTCGAGCTTCAACCAACTGCGTCTTCTTCACTTCATCCCCGCCGTTCTCCATTTTTATAAATACCCCTTTTCAATTTCTACAAAATTTTCAGAAACCCACGTGTAATTTCACAAAGAGTTGCAAAAACTTTTACCATTCAAGAACTAGCAAATAGTTTAGCTTCACTGAAGCATTTCATCAAACAACTGGGGTGCATAACAAAAACCCATTCGACGAAATGGAAATAAAAGCAGAAAGAGACGGCACTCAATGCCTTAGCTAGCTTAGAAGTTCATAGAACCAAAATCAGTAAATTTTTCAAACAATTAAATCTCCATCAGACTTTCTTCATTTCAATGAAATTTGGTACAGTGAGACTAATTCAGTCACTAAAAAACCAGTGAATACAAAAACCGCTTACTCAAAGCAATTAGATGAATGCGTATTCTTACACTTTAGTGGTTCGGAAAGATTCGAAGCTGAGGTTTTGTGTGAAAAACCTTGGCCTTGGCTGCCGATTGCCGAAGCCTTAAATGAAAGCTGAAATCCCAGAAAATATTAGAAAAACGACCCACCTTTTATAACACGTCTGAAAATGACGAATGAAAATTATGTCCTTATTCATCGGGAGCATTTCTTGTCGTTTTACAACGTATATGTCGTCTCCTTTCTCTTTTTCTCTCTTATTCCTTTTATTTTAATTTTCCAGACCAAAAAACACAAACAAAAAGTTCCTAGTCTATATAAAATGATAAATACCTCTATTCTCCATAGCTGTGCTCATTGAGTGTCGCTAGAACAGTACTATACTAACATCTTATCTAATATGATTAAAGGTTAAACTTTTAAAGATGCGAAAAACAAAAATTATCGATACTTTAAGAGGAAGAAGTGGCAAGTGCAAAAATTAACCACAATAATTACTGGTCATATAAGCCATTTCACCAAAAGATACTAGATGTTGATTAATCAGTAAAGTTAGGATATATAAAATATATACGTACAATGATATGATATGTTTCTAACAACTTATAAAATCATGAAGTAAAACCATATCATGTAACTACCGATTGTTAAAACCTGAAATGAAAGTTATAATCCAAGAAAGATTCTTTTCTTTCTTTTTTTTTTTTTTTTAAATCACTGTCGTTTTACAACTTGTCTATCGTCTCTTTTCTTTTTCTTTCTTTTTTTTTTCGAAAAAAGGGCAAAAAAACAAAAAATCATTTTCAATATTACAATGCAGTGTCGTTTTCAATTTTACAATGCCGCGTCGTTTTTGTTTATTGTTCATTTTGTAACGTTGTTGTCGTTTTTCTCGTTTTGCCGTCGTTTCTTGTTATTGCCGTTTTTAAACATTTATTTCGTTTTCAGTGTTCTTGTCGTTGACGTATTATTCCCGTTTGGTATTTGCGAACTTAAGTTGGGGACAGGTTTTCTCCAGAAAGGATTACAAATGTCCTCTTTATTTCCAATTAACAACTCTACCAATATTTTGGTATTGAGAAAACCTGCAGAAATTAGTTTTTTAATCCTTATTTTCGGGTAGGCTGCTTCCTTGCCATCATCCAAGAAAATTGTTGTCAAGTGCAGGTATGATGCTATGTTGCAAATTGCAATCCATGCTTTTGAACGTATTGGTTCTTTCATTTTATTAGTAGTTGCATCTATAAACTTCAATACATTATGTAACATCAACGTGCTCACAAAATACTCAACAGAAGAATTACTCCAACAATATTCATAGGCCTCCAGTGTGAGCGCTCGATGATCGAATTGTTCCCATATTCTTTAGCGAGAGCATCGTTTAGCCAAGCTGATAAAACTTCTGAGCTCGAGTTTTGGCAGAGCATATGAAATTTAGGAATCAGCATTCAGCGCAGTACTTTCATGGTCATTATCATATTAGTCAATCCATAAGAAAAGAAAATTATGTACAAGGCCTCAAAATGCAAACATGACAAAATGAGTACCTTTTACTCCGGTGGAACAAGTGCTATTTCGATTTCTTGGAGAGTTTTTCCTTTTGTTTCCACCACATTTCTCTTCACAAAAATAACTGCCACAAAACAAAAGGTGGCAAAGATGGAATACAGATATTGTGCCCCAATCTGCTCCAACAACCGCAAGAAAAATAGACCAACGAAGAAATTTATCACCTGTTAACGGCACTAATCAATGTCAGCGAGTCAAAGAAGAATAACAAACAATCAAACGTTAGTCAGTGAAAATAAATAAAATCCAATTCAAGTTTTCAAAATTTGGAGGAGCAATCATGAGAAGCAAGTGGCCANATCAACCATGATCAATCTCTACTAGTAAATTCTGGTGATCCTACTTTGACAAGTAGTCATTAAGAAATAAGAAGCAACATGTCTGTATTTCTCGAGTTCATAAATAGTTATTCAGCAGTTTTGGTCGCTTCAATAGATTTAATCTGTGTACTTAAACTAGAAGCAAGAACCACACACTAGAAATTCATATCGCGAATGACCATATCAAAAAAAATTACCCAATGCACAGCCATGCAAATTGCCATTGCCTTAGCCCGAATCCGACCAGGAAATATTTCAGAAAGGAGGAGACTAGGGACTGGACCAGCACCGAGAGAAAACATTAGGACGAATCTGCATTGCACATTTCTTGTTTAGCCATATAGCAGTAACATAACAAAAGCATCTGAGCTTATAAAGATGGAACTATTTAGATGCCATGATCAAGCAACTATGCCTTTCCTTCCTTTAGATTTTTCATATGCTTCGTCTCTGTATTGAAAGTTCCAGTAGATAAACCACTTACAGAAGCATGCCCCCAACAGATAGGTACAATGGCCCAGATCCTGATGCTAAAGAACTGGCTGCAATCACTTGAAGGCTCAATGACACTGCCTAAAATGAAACGCATTTAGAGAACATGTCATTTGTAGGTCTATGTCCATTATTCAAGACAGACTCTTATTTTCTTTTAGAGCTTACCATGCCAGAAAAACTCCCGAGAAGGAGCAACTTTCTTCCAAGTTTATCCATCAATGTCATCGCAATTACCGATCCTGAAGTAGCACAAAAACTAAGGACTACAGACATACATTCTTTTATCTCGCAGAGAAGCATTGTAAGAGGAGTAAAGCTATACCCGATAAATTTGCGATTCCTATACATATGTTTGCAAGATCCGATGGTATCCCAAAGCTTTTAAACACAGTAGAAGAGAAGTAGAATACAGCGTTAATGCCAGATAGCTGTTGCAAAGCAAAAAGGGCAGACCCCAAGAAAACCACTGCAAAATATGGAAATGATAAGGTAATTATTTAGAGGGAACCATCCGGATGTCATAAGCTAAACAATATATAATCACAGAATTGATACCTTTGAAATGACGACCATGGAGTAGCTCTGAGAATTTAACTGTATCTGATTCGTCCCCTCTATCAGACCTGGACAATTCTGCGATTGCAGATTTAACATGTACTCCTCCTAAAAGCCTTTCAAATTCAGCTTCAGCTTCAGTACCTCTTCCTTTCTGAATTAAGTCAGATACATCTATATAAGCATCTCACTTGAAAAAACACGTTCAGTGGGTGAAATGAAAATATATGAATGTCTTATGAATTTTTTTTGGGCATCTGATGGTAAGATGGCGATGCAAATTACTCCGATAATGAAGAGAACATATGTCAAGTCCAAACACAATAAACTCGCCAACTTTTAACTAGATTGATTTTAAGCGCATGATAGTATATACTATATATGACCTTGAAAAGCCAATGAGGACTCTCCGCACAAAACTCCATGAGAAAAGCAAGTGCTGCAGCAGGCACAGCAGATACCCAAAAACAAACACGCCACCTGAGCACATCATCATGTTTATTGGAAACTTTTCAGTAGTTGTTGGAGAAAATAAACTTATTAACTGAGTAAGTAGAATGGACCACGTTCAAAATAATTGTTCTATATTTTGATAGATCTTTTCAACGTACTTACCAACCCCCGATTTCCTTGGCCGGGAGTCCGATAAAAAGAGACCCCATAAGCCCAAGACATGTTGCGATTTGTGTGAAGCTACCAAAAGTACCTCTTATAAAGGCGGGCGAAATCTGTTCAGGTTGGAAGAAGCATAAGACAAACAATAAGCTTGAAACAAACAAAGTTACAAAGAAGATTTGGAATTTTTCAATTATTTTTGAAAAACATCAATGTGCATACTTCTGCTACATAGAGAGCAGCAACAGGTGGACCGATGCCCATTCCAGCTCCAACTAATAATCTCCCAAGAAGCATACCCCACAGACTTTTAGTTGTTGCACTGCAAGGTTATTTGAACACTTCCGTAAATCTCTTGCAAAGTTTAAAAATTACGACGTAAAAAACATGTTATATGTAAGTAGTCTCTGATGAAGACAAAATATAGTAAGTGTAATTTATTCAAAAATAATGAAGTCAGATACATGGAGTCATTTATTTCATGTACAGTAGTTATCCAAGTAATTCCTGGTAATATGCCTTTTCCTCCGATTTTTCTAATCCTGATAGTAAGAGTCATAAATAAACAACAAAAAGAAAAAGAATTCCTACCTAGAGCAGTGCTAACTCATAGAAAAAAGCATGTAACACCAAAATATAGAAATCTCTGAAAATAAAGCTGACAAGTAGAACTTTGTTGATCTCTTTTTGCTCTTGGTAAATCAGTTTTGTTTCAACAAGTGCTAGAGTAGCAAGTCCACTGTTACACCGTTTCCAGTTCACACTGAATGGAGGTAACATTCAATACATAAATAGTCTCGAAATGAAAACCCTGGACTTTGTAACTAAACACCTTGAAGGAGCACGATTGAGTAAGCAACATTGTTTGATTGCATTTTCACTAAACAAACATCTTTCAACAAAATAATTTCTAATGCTAAAAAATTGTGCAGATCTGAAAAAGAATAGAATAGTTATTGGTTGAAAATATTGCAGACCTCATTGATGCACCAATTATCATCGGCAATGCACAGAGCTGGAATGCTCTTCGACGCCCAACTCCATCTGCAAGCCAGCCACTAAATAGAGATCCAACAAAAGCACCTCCTAAACATGTACTCACCACTAGACCTACATCAACATAAGAAAAGAGAATTATAAAATATCCATTGAGAAGAAAAGAAAAAGATAAATTTTAGTGCGTGGAGTGCACAAAGCCAAGATTGATTGGAACAGCGATGAAATAAAATACCTTCAGCTAAAGTACTTCCACTAAAGTCAAGATCCACAGAAATACTCTCTAGTGTCTCATTGACCACCCTGCATTGACAAAAGTAACAGAGCAAATATGTTAAGCACGAATTCCCGAACCATAAGAGTAAAAAGGAACAAATAAGGATTTGGTATATACCCGAGATGGTATCCAAACAAGAAAGAAGAAATCGCAGCGATAAGCATATGCGGTAAAGAGCGCCTCCATGAAGGGTTCCCAATATCTTTGCCATTGAGTAAACGTACTAAAGTCCATATATGAAACCAACACGAGTGTCAGATCAGTAGCATTAGTGTAATAGAAGCTAATATATATTCCGGTTAAAACTACGGCTACTTCTTTTTACTCTTACATAAGCAGATACAACAATATTTAAGAAAATTTGAACTACAATGTCCTATTTAAGTTTTCACTAAGTTGTAAATAGTCCCGAAATGATCTTTATTTGCTCATAACAAGTCACGTTGTTGACATAGGAAGGTGGATTTCAAGGCATTGCACTAGAAATCAATAAAGTCAAAATTGTCAATACCCAGATTGTAAATAAAGGCCAAAACTACTATTCTTCCCTCACACAAGTCACAAGTCACAACCATGGCACATTATGCCATAACTAGAAACACAAAATCCCAACAAAAAATTACACATTAGAGACTCAAATTGATGATCAAGCAATTAAAGAGTAGTACCAGAAGTTTCTTCATTTTCAAAAGCATTAATATGGTCCCTCGCCGGCCCACGCTTGTACGTCGAAACTGCGTCGTTGTGACGCCCCCTCATATCAATGTTATGAAGCCCTCCAAACTCCGCAAGAGGGTACTCTACGGCCGGCTGCAAAAAAACCAGCCAATCACTTAACCAATCAATAGTTACTCAATTCTAAATCAACATCCCTTACTTCCCCCTCCTTCTAAGCTAAATTTCACCCGGTTCATTATATACATTTGTATACATACATATATGTTTACATATACGTATTTGTGAACGTAAAAACGATGGAACTTAGGACAATAGTTGTTGAGTAATTAGCAAAATAAACAGATATATCAGCAGAAGCCGCTTCGGAAATCAAAATTGGCTGCACTAAAAACTCACCATCTTCTTCTAAAATGAAGGCATAAAATCAAAAGAGCGTTTGTTCACCAGATACTAAATTATCAACTCATCAAATTTCAAAAACATATATATATATATATATATATATATAAACATAATTAAGAGAGAGAGAGAGAGAGAGAGAGAGAGAGAGAGAATGTACCTTGTTTAAATGCAGAGATAGAAGACGATCGGATTGAATTGAATCCGAGAAAGAGACTGAAGAAGAAATGAAGCGGCAAAAGAGAGTCGGTGGATATGCTAAAATGCGCCGCAGGGAGTCACTCTCGCTGTTAATGGCGCTAACGTGCGCTTTCGAACTGAAGAAGAAGAAGAAGAAGACAAGGAAATCTGAGGGATGAGTGAGAAAACCTTTTCTCTCTTGTTATCGTAATGCAGACAGAGATTTTTAGAGAGAGAGAGAGAAAGAAAGAAAAGTCATGTATATACGAGTGATGATGAGATACTATATAATGATAATCACATGGCGTTTACTCTTCCTCAATTAAAATCTTTTTTTTCCTATGCACAGAGCAGAAAACTGGTTTACTAAGCTAGAGGACGAAGAGAGTACTAGAAGAGTTCTCATCTGCCCCCTCAGAGACCGACACCTGTCCCCCGTGATCGTTGGTCTGTGGCATGATCAGGTGTTTTGCAGGGTTACAATTCGCTCCAATTAGATACAGACACGCAGTTGTTACCTTTTGCGGCTCAAACTTCAAAAGATCTCTTTTGTTATTATCGGCCCACTTCTTCTTCCCGCTAATTTAGACTTTTCAATTTTATTTTTTTTGGGTTATTGCCACATTTGGTCTCTTGACTATGTAAGATGCGACGATTTGGTCCTTTGGTTTCAATTTTGGTAATTAAGTCCCTTAACTAAGGGATTAGTAGCAATTAAGTCTAAATTGGAAACTGGCGTTAATTTCTTCACAGAATTGTCACGTGCAAGGCATGTGAGAATTATAAAAAAAAATTAAAAATCCAAAAACAAAGAGAAATCATTACTAGAATAAGAAGAGGAAGATAAATATGAGATAATGACAACAACTAAACCTTAAGTATGATAAAAGATTATATTTTCCCTAAATTTATTTTTGACGATGGGCTTTTAATTTTCCTTCTTGAGGGTGTTTACTTCCGTGAACTAACCCCCTGTGATCAAGAGCTAGCGAAAAGAAAAATTCAATCTAATAGTGTGGATCTCAATTCTGCTGCAATAATTTGATTTTCTTTATTTGAAAAATCTCAGTATGATGAATATTCTTACCTTTTTAATAATTCTTTTTTTTTGGCGTTGGTGTTATTTTGCAGGAACCTCCTCCATCAAAATCATCTCCATGCATGAAGGATGGTGAGATTGATTTAGTTGATGCAGATTTTAATAGCCTATTGCAATAGATAGAATGAAATTAAAATTGGGCCTATGTGTGCTTTTACCGATGCGGAAAACGGCCCCATTTGTTTCGCCTATTTGAATGTGTGTATTTGAATGAAAATTGTGGAATGGGTTATAATTGGAATGGAAGACATTTGAATGGAAAAAATAGTGGAATGGGTTATAATTAGAATGGGAGTATTGGAATGGACCATTCAAAAACATCTCTTCCCCTCCATTCTCATCCAAGACACAAAAATCCATTCAAATAGTTGATGTGACTGATGAACCATTTGAATGGAAAAACTAAATTGTTGAAACAAACACTCATTCCAAAAGACCATTTGAATGGAAAATTTAGAGTTGTTGAAACAAACACACATTCAAATGGATTTTCCATTCCAATGGAATGGAATGGGCGAACCAAACGGCCCCTTGCCTTCGATAAAAATAATAACAAATTAATAAAGAAATACAAAGGTATTAACAATCGTGGAGGAATACAAAAATGGAACCTAAGAGGGTGAAAGCTATTACTACTACTTTAAATTAGCTGAATCCAAGACTCCTTAAGCATGCTTGTTTTGTAGTGCTTGGTTTGCTTTTACTTTGAATTTTTCAACTGATTTTTTGGATTTGGAATTTCTTCCTTTTCTGGGTTTTCCGAAGAACTGAAGAACACTTTTTTTTTTTTTTTTATTTTCTATAGATCTCACATGCTTTGCAGCAATTCTGTGAAGAAATTAACGTCAGTTTCCAATTTGGACTTAATTGCTGCTAATCCCTTAGTTAAGGGACTTAATTGCCAAAAGTGAAACCATAGGGACCAAATCACCACATTGTACATAGTCAAGGGACCAAATGTGCCAATAACCTAGTTTTTTTCAAGCTATTAACTTTCTTTTTTCTTTTCAGAATAAATAATAAGCTATTAACTTTCTTTTTCACTTTTACTCCCTAGAAGCATGCTTTTTTGTTTTATTATTTGGGTTGTTGACTTGATAATGATTTATTATGTTATTAAAATAAGAGATATTTTACTAGATTCAAGTATTCTCCTTTTTTTTTTAAAAAAAAAAAAAAGCATTAAATAGCAAGACGTGAAAATATTGTGTCATAGCATTCCTTATTGTACCTTAGTGGAGAAGAGTACTTACGCCTCTCTTTTGATTGAGATGTGTCTCTAACAATAACTTGTTATAATTATAAAAATATGACTATTTTTAATAAGATTCACATGTTAAATAGTGAAAGATAAAAACAATGATAAAGAGAGTGTAAGTATCCAAATATAATAGTCAATAAAAGGAAGATTTACATGTCTATGGCACCTTAAAATTCCAACAAAAGTGAAAATTTTTGTATGGAGACTTTTTCATAATATTCTCCCTACCAGAGCCGCGCTAAAAGCCCGTCATCTTGACCTATGTGCTTTGTGTCCTTGGTGTCAATCAGAAAATGAGCATGGTCTTCATACCCTATGGAGCTGTGAAAGGGTGGCTTGAATCTGGACAATATCTTCTTTTTGGCCTTTTCTCTCAAGTTTTCAAGGCTGCTCTACTTCTAGCCTTTTACTCTATACTTGTAAAATCGTTCCTTAGGATGACTTAGCAATCTTTTGTATGCTGTTATGGAAAATCTGGTCAGCTAGGAATAAATTTACTTTTGAAAACTGTTATACAGCTAATTCGATGATCCTAGAAGAAGCATCAAAGTTCTTGTTTGAGTTTTAAGAGTGCCATAAAATCGACTCCTACCCCCCTCCTAGTTGACCAACCATGGACATGAGATGGAAACCCCCAGATACAAGTACTTTAAAACTCAATACTGATGCCGCTTTTATAGATGGGATTAATGCAGTTGGAATTAGTGTGATTGTTCGTGATTAACAAAGGAAAGGTGTGGGGTTGTGCTGCTCTTAAAATAGCAAAAGTTTGTTCTCCTCATATTGTTGAGCTTTTAGCTATTAAGGAAGAACTCAAGTTTGCAATGGCCAATGGCTTTGTTATCAGAGTTTCTGAGTGTGATGCTTCTAATGCTATTAGAGCACTTTAATCCAACTCATCGTTAGGCTTTGAAGAAACTTTAATTTGTGATATTTGGGACCTTATTTCCTTTGTTGGTAATTGTCAGTGTCGTTATTTCCCCAGACTTGAGAATATGGTTGTTTATTCACTTGCCAAGCTATCTCTTAGATCCACAATAGGTCAAATTTGGTTGGATGACTATCCAGTTTGTATTTCTAATATAATTTAGGCAGATCTTGCCTTTTCTTAATCTAAATTCCAACCTTTTCCTCAAAAAAAAAAAAAAATAAATAAATAAATAAATAAAAGGAAGACAAGGTCAAAAATATTATTAGATTGAAAATATGTCATAGGCACCCTTTATTTGTGCTCTACTTAATCATAACAATTTAGCAAACCTTGGAGGCTTGCCAAAAGTCGAAGCATCGGAAAGAATAACATTTTTGTTTTTTTATACAGTTAAAAAAGAATATGAAATTCCCTAAAAAAAAAAAAAAGAATATGAAGAAATATTTGAGGCCGGTGATGTGGTCACACAAAGTGGGACCTAACATTGAATGAAGGTCCATTAGTATTTCTAGCAGTACATTAGTTTCTTAAGTAACTTCGTTTGTTGGTTGGTTAGTCTGCAAAGTAATGGAACTGGTCCTTTTTACAAATTCTCAATCCAACATGCTTACCACACCGAAAGAAAGAAAGAAAGATGCCCATTATACGTCTAACTCTACTTTTGTTGAGAGAAACACGTGTTTTGATTAAAGACAAAGCAAATAGTGATAATTACAAACCAAATCAAGATAGAGATACCTAATCACATGCAAAAATTGGCACATTTTGATGGACATGCCACCGTACCCCGGACCCGGCTATCCTATTCTTTTGCAATTATACCCAAATATGTGACCAAATGTAGAATTCCTCTGTAGATGGGGGAAAAATGAATCTACGTAATCATAATAAGATCGAAATTCGAAAGGAAGAAGGCAAAAGTGAAATACTACCCTACTGATCACCTTAAAATTAATAATAATATTAATGGCAACACGTGGTGCTCACTATATACTAATACAAGTATAGAACCCACTTATAATTTTTTCTGTGATCTCACGTCTTTATTAATATGTATTATTCCGACTCTTAATGTGCCACAACCTTGACAAAAGTTTGTACCTGCCCTTAATTTTGTAAGTTTGTGTAGAATCAGCAGTTCAAGGTCAGAAGGTGACCTTGAAAGCTCCAGTTACAATTAGATGCATGTTTTAGAAACATGCTTAACTATACAGATGTACCTATTAACGGTAACTCTTGAAAATGCAAACAATTTTTTTTATTTAAAAAAGTGCATGAAAATGCGAAAATGCGTACGTAATACGAAATCCTCCAACCCCCTCCAAATATAACATATCTATATCCTTATGTAAGCGGTCATTCAAAAAAGCATCTCTTCAACCATTTTTCGCTTTGTCCTTTTTGTAATGAATTGGAGTTGCTTTTCACTTTACTCTGTTTTAGTTCTATATGAGTTGGTGTAGTTGCATTAAAAAAAGAAAGAAAAAGAAAACATGACTCTTTTATTATCTTCACGTAATTGGTGTAAGTTGGTCCATGGGCACGTATTGGGCCTTGGGTTTTCTAATAAGAAGTATGGCTTCTTAAAATATACCAGGCCCAAACTACCAAAAATTGGACTAAATTTTTGAGAAATTCATGTGGATGACCACAATTTTAAATTTGATTAAGTAGACGTCAATTTTTAAAATTTTATAGCTAAATGTCCAGGTATATATATTTTTACACTTGGTAGATACACATATTTACTAATTTTAGTTACTGTACTGAAATGCACTGAATATATAATTTTTTATACTTAGTATATAAAATTTTATACTTGGTATATAAGCATATATATCGGATATTTTGCTATAATATTTGACACAGGGACGTTTACTGAAATTGGCCCAAAATATGATCATATTTCTATAAGCCTCTAAATTTTTTGAAAAAATCCCAGATTAATATATAAAAATATCAGAGTTATTAAGAAAAATAACATTTTAATAAAAATTTAGAAAAGTATCACTTTTTTTTCAAATTAGTATTTTTCAATAGTACTTGAAGTAACTAATTAGATTATTTGGGATAACCAATCTATTTATTTGAGGTAACTAATTAAGTTATCTGAGGTAATTTGATTAGATTATTTGAGATAACCAATCTATTTATTTGAGGTAACTAATTAAGTTATCTGAGGTAATTTGATTGGTTACTTCAAGTATTTCAGTAATTAATAAAAAGTAGTATTCTTCTAAATAATTTTAAAAGTGGTATTTTTCCAATTAAAATTCCGGATTTTTCAAACAAATTTAAATCCGAGAATTCTCAATTTTTTTTTTCGAAAAACTACCGTAAGAAATCAAACTTCCTCTAAGAAATAAATAAGATAAATGTTGACGTTGAAAAAAATATGGGGATATACTTAAGAAAAGGTTATTGCCAAAAATAAAATAGAAAGAAATTGTTATTTTTAAACCAAAAAGAGTTAGAAACTCAATTTACGTTTAAAATATTAAAATTTGTTTTGTCCACCAAATTCTTTAATAAAATTGACTATCATCAAATAACTAACAAGTCCAACATTTGAAAGAAAAAAAGAATTCTAAATAGCCAAATACAAAATACATAATTCATTTGTAATTCATTTGGGTATCTTATATGAATATTAGACAACCAAAGTTTTTGTTCACAAGGTATTTTATCAAATTTTTACCTTGTGTTGGTACCACAACTAATTCACATTATGGAAATCACATCTAGAGAGATTTTTATTTTTATTTAAACAATAAAGTTGACCTTAAAAAAATGAATTATACTTTGAGATTGAAGTTACAGCTAATTTCTCTTTATTTTATATAATTCTTATATTTAGGGACATATTGTTATTTATGAAGATTTTAACCATTTTTTTTTATTTTAGTTTTACAAGCAACTTACTATACCATTTGAGTTGTTCTTAAAATACTTATGTGTGATATTATCATCTATTTTTTTTAAAATGATGAAAGTATTATAATTATTTTTTATAATTTATATTATAAGAAAAATTTTCTAAATTATTAATTAGTATTTAGTAGATTATAACGTCCTATATTTTTCAAAAATAAAAATATAAGAGAAAACGAAAAATAGTTTCTAAAATAGGCAGCTGAAAAAAGAAATAAAAAAACAATAGTCTATATCTTTTCACTCGAATCTTCATTATTGTACTTTAATGATATAAGAAAGAAGGTGCATTAGTCATAGGTGTAGATGAACATAAATCAATAAATGATCAATTTAACTGAATGCAAATTTATAAAAACTTAGTTGATTTAATTTATCAACATTTGCTCACCTTGCTTTTTTTTTTTTCTTAATAGGCTGAGACTTTAGTTTAATTTATTTTTATTTTTTATTTAACAAGATCAAAGAACGGGTGGTAACTGGCATGTGCCTTAGGCACCTATCCTAAACTGGTGTGTATCACACACTCATATATCGGGTAAATTACAAATTTTCTTTTTTAAAGTGTGGGTGTTCTGCAATTTAAATCTTGAAGTTTGGATTTTGTAAAATAGTACCATGAGATTAAAAATTTCTAAAAATTAATACTTTGAATTGACTTTTTGAATAATTTTAACTGATAAAAGACAATAATATCCTCAAAATTAAAGAAAATAATAAGAATTAATCCGGTTTTAATGGAAGAAATTATCGTTTTTTCATTACTAAAATTAGTCAAAAAGTCAATCTAGGGTATTAATTTTCATAAATTCTTAATCTTAGAATATTATTTTACCGAATTCAAATTTCAGGTTTTAAATTATAGACAAAGTTGAAAGTATTTTTTTTTTTACAATTCACCCATACCCATATATATATAAATATCACGAAGCCCACAGCGTGCACATGACAACAATAGGTTTTTTTTTTCTTTTTTTTTTTAATGGATATTCAGCATCAATTTATGGAAACATAGTGGCCGTTTTCCAGCTGAGGATGAACTATAACTGGTAACTGAATATTTGAAAAGCTGGTTTGGACGTGTTTCTTGCACACATGGTATAAATTAACGAAAATTTGACCGTTAAAAATATTAACTATTAAGGAAAATTTTCCTTTTTAATCAAACAAGAATACACTATAAATGACACTTCTTGAGCCAAAGAAGCAGGAGGATATATGAACTAGATGTAGAGGAAAAAATAATGCTCTTTATTTATTACAAATAAATCAATTAAGAAAAACTGAAAGCTTTTTTCAAGCTTGATAATTTGTGAACAAATTCATGCTATACAGCAAAGTGAATCGTTACATACACATCAAGTATATCAAAGAAATACTAATCACTATGGCTGCCCAAAACAGTTTAACTAAAACACAAACTTCAAATGAGGGGTATGGAGGAAAAATTTTCGAGCAGGGCAGCCGATTGCATTCACCGAGTATTCGATTAACTATACCATGAATTCAAGAGTTGGTGGACTTCCAAACTTCAGGTTGATTTACTATGAGTTTCCAACTGACGAACTCATTATCTGGATCTGTAAAGGGCAGGTGTAACAACTCAGCAAGGATAAGGTAAAGAGAAGCATGGGAATGAAGAAAGAATGATTGTCCAAAGTTATGGAGCAATCAAATACCTTATTCACAAGCAGGTTTACTTGCTCCCTGTACATCTCCTTCAAGTCTATAATATCAGCACGGAGTTCCTCCAGCTACACAAAGCAAATCTCGAGAATCAGGACTTGAACAGAAACTAGCAAAAGTTCGATCATTTTCTTACCAAAGGGAGAATGTGCAGAACCTTCTTTTTTTCAGCTAATGAGAGAAAGGCCGAACTTAAAAACCAAAACGAGTCTTATTTATAAGAGCAGTACAGTTCTACTTTCTTATCAGCTCACCGTAAGTGCTCACATAGTTTTTAAACTGGCCAAACATGCTAAGTCGGCACTAAATTCTGGGTATAGTCAAAAGAACTAATTCACTATCTTTTGGAAGAAAAACCAAGGGTATAGTCAAAAGAACTAATGTACTATCTTTTGGGAGAAAAACCAACTCACTAGTACCCTTTAATGCTCGTCAATGCAGGAAAGTGGCCTTTTTTGTTCCGAAGCGTTTAAGTTAAGGCTCAAGAAACGAGAGGAGTGTCTAGGCAGAAGCGAAAAGCAATTTATACCTCCTCATCACGTTCACCCATTAGCTCCAATGCAGCAGAGTGCCTCCTCCTCAGAGATTCTAGCTCTGCCCTTATACCGGGTAACGTGGCAGCCTCTGCCCGTAACTTTTCACACTGCAACAGTGTAAACAATTCTCCAGTTCAGTTACGTAATTAGCATTGAAGAAAATTCCACAGGGGGGAAAAAAAAACACGCATAGGAAATGGAGAACTTAAAGAAATTCACCTGCTCGGTCATTTGGACCAACTCCTCAGCAAGAGAATCACGAATAGATTCCATTGTTGCCTGAGGTAAATTATAAGAGAGTATAGTGAAAACTAGAGAAAGGTTAAAACTTAGTACAAATCTATTACTTAAACTCTAATGGTTAAGTTGGAGAGGGAAAAAAGGTATAATTATATGATAAAAGAAAGAGAAGCTCTTCGCAAAGCTCAACTACAAAATTAACTACAGCACCTGATGTAAAAATATGTAGTGCTAAAATAGTTGTACACGAGAACTTAAGGGGAAAAAATGCACGCACCAAACGGGACATGTATGATGCAAGTTCACCCTCCTTTTGACGAAGGGCAGCTTCAAAAGCACCAGGTGTCATGCTCTTCATATAATAGGGGCTCATGGTTGCCTCTCCAGCGTTCCTCCTCTCAGATAAACTGTCAGATGAGTCCAGAGATGCTTGCAGATAATAGCTTTCTTCCATGCTGCCAAGGCTGCTAGCACTCGAAAGTTTTCTGCTCAAGTTTCCTGCAAAAGGTTTAGAAATCAATCTCACAGACCAGACAAAAAATGATGTGATATTCCAGCAAAACTAAATAAAAGAAGCGATATAACCCAAGGATCAAACCATTCTCGAAAGCAGAATTCTGCCTAGTGGGAGTCTGATCAGATATAGCAGCAGAATGAACAAGAGCTTTCCTTTCCAACTCAAACCGTGCAGCTTTCTCTTTTTCTATCTCCTGGAAAATTTTAAAAGCTTAATTCAGCAAATTTGCAAAAACGAGACGATGATCGACTAACAATTTTAATAAAAACAGGAAAAACAAAACAAAACAGAAATTGGGCTCCAAGAAGCTTTATGTAGCATCAGATACCATCAAATCAAAACACTCCGTGTAGCATCAAATTTTAAAGAAAACAGACAAAAAAAGCAGGAAATTTTGGAGTCATTATTTCATCTCATGTTCCTGACTTAAACCTAGAACCACTCAACCTAGCAATGAAAACTTCGAAAATGACCCAAAAAATGGTTATAACTTATAACAGATAACCAGACGCTCAAAGGTCCATAAATGAAAATTTTTCTGATGTGGACATGAAATAAATATAGTAGAAAATTATATTATTATTATTATTATTTAGGATTATTTAAATTTATTTTTAGTTATTTAGTTCTGGGTAACTAGATTTAAGTTTCTTGTTTCCATTAGTTTCTAGAATGTGTTTACTTTCCAAGTTGAGTCTAATTGCCTATCTACAAATAGACTTAGTTATGTAATTGTTTTTCAGACTATGATGAATTAATAAATGATTATTGAGTTTTCTCCTCCTATAGATCTCTTTCTCTCTAAGTTCTTATCTTGATTCTCTATTGCTCTTCTACTCATTCATCTAATTCTGTCTAAATCTCTCTAATTCTCTCCCTTGATTCTATTCTGTCCTCTCAAATCTATCTAATTTCTTATCTATCTTGTTTATCTCTTTCTATTCTACCAATTCCCTTGCTATTTTACCTATTGTCTCTAATTCTCTATCTTTTCTTATCTTATCCTACATCAATTGGTATTCGAGCCTAGTTCGTTTTCCTCTGCCTATCCTTTAAATATTTTTTCTCTAGATCTGCAAGTTAGTTCCAGCCGCACTGTCATCTCTCCTACCGCCTCTGTTTAGATCTGAATTCACCACTACGCTATGCTCAATCGAGATCCAGTTCAATTGCTCTTTCCCATGAGTCTATATGTTGAATTGTCTCATCACATCATCAAGTCTAGTCCATGCTTGGGGTTTTCTCCTTTTTTCTTTTTTTTTTTTTTTGAAGTGGAAAAATCTCCAGTTTCAAGATCCTATCTCTTCATCAAGAGATTTGGAATTGCCGCTTCAGCTTGGTTTATGATGTACTTGAGTTCTATTAATATTAGTTACTTAGTTCTAAGTAATTAGATTTAAGTTTCCTGTTTCTATTAGTTTCTAGAACGTGTTTACTTTCCTAGTTAAGTCTAATTGCCTATCTATAAATAGGCTTAGTTATGTAATTATTTTTCAGACTATAATGAATTAATAAACGATTATTGAGTTTTCTCCTCCTATGGATCTCTTTCTCTCTGAGTTCTTATCTTGATTCTCTATTCCTCTTCTACCCATTCATCTATTTCTGTCTAAATCTCTCTAATTCTCTCCCTTTATTCTATTATGTTCTCTTTAATCTATCTAATTTCTTATCTATCTTGTTTATCTCTTACTATTCTACTAATTCCCTTGCTATTCTACCTATTATCTCTATTTCTCTATCTTTTCTTATCTTATCCTACATCATTTTCCACTCCAATGATTCTTATAATAAAAAAGAATCTGATCAATAAAACATTATTGCCACCTGTTGTAGCAGCTCTCTATGTGTCAGAGACTCTTGCAACTCTTGCTTATGTTTCCTCTTGAGTTCCCTAATTTCTTCTTCAAGTTGGTTTGCACGACCTTCAAGTGTGTCAGCTTCCTCCTTCGCAACAAGGTACTCCTGCCTATTTTCAGCTGCCCTTTGTCTCTCCTTTTCAAGAGATTTACTTAACTGCGTCTGTTCAGCTCTAAGGCAAGAAATCTGGAATATACATCTAGCATAAGCAAATACCAAAATAATGAAATCCCTTTAAACAACAAGACATAAGTCCGGAAAGAAGAGAACCTGAGCCTCAAGAACATTAATTCGAGATAAGGTTTGAGACAAGCGTTCATTCACAGATCGTTCTTTTTCCTCAGCAGCTGCAGCTTTGGCCTCTGCTTCCTATAGAATCAATAAGAATAAATAACAGAGACAAGTTTCAAATGAACCATAACTTGCGGAAATAAGATGCAAACCTGCAGCCGGGAATTAAGGTTTCTCTCCACAGCAGCCCAAGCTTCTGCTCTTCTTGCATTTGTGTCCTGTTACCAATAGAAAGGGATTCAAGTGAAAAACCAAAACTAATAGGTTGCATCTTACAAAGAAATGACCAGCACCCAAAGCGCAATTAAATCCTCGTGATATAAAAAAATTCATTTAAAATACGAACACACCTGCATAGCTTCAATCTGCCTTAGAAGGGGTCTCGTAGAATCAGGAACTTGTGTAATCAACTCTTCACAACGCCGCTCACTTGCCTAGATAAAATATACAAATTAAATTGCAAAAAGACGGCCAAACCAGAAGAGCAAGAAATCAGCTTTTTCTTTTTCTGAAAATTATAAACTTTCGCTGAGACAGTTTTACGCACTTGATAACGCTTCTGAAGATCTTCAATGTCCCGACGATGCATGTCTTCTCTAAATACAGCCTTGAAAATAAAAAAGAACGTAAATCCAATAATAAATCCAACAAAAGCTTTAACCATTTAGCGAAGCAAAAGGAACCGACAGAACAAAAACCTGCTGCTCCTTTCTGCTTAGAGTTTGCCTCAATTCTTCAAGTGCCTGCACTAGCATAGATTCACGTTCCTCGGCCTCTCTCAGACGACTCTCTAGTTCAGATCTGGCCTCATTGTTGGCACGTGCCTCCGCTAAAGCTTCAGCCTCCTTGGCAGCATTCAAAGCGTTGGTATAATATTCTTTTTGCAATGCAAGTTCCGACTGGTGTCTTTCTATTGTTTCCTGCAGTAACTTCTCTGTTGCTGTCTTGTCCCGCTTAATACTCTCTACTTTATTCTCTTCTACCTGGAGGTATAATAACGCATTACTTACCACTAAAAATGAGTAATCAAACTAATAGATATTTTAACAGGTGAACTTCTTTCACTGTAAATGGCTCCAACAACATATCCATTAGACTTTTTAGTACAACTATTGGGTAACATCAGATATGAACTATCATGAAATGTCAAGAGTAGTGTTTTCTCATCAAGTGTTTACAGAGTTTCACATGCTTTCAAGTATATTTAAACTACTGTTTTGGTTAAACAATATCCTAAAGATTATTGGCTATTATACAAGAAACAATCTGAGCAAGGAAACGAGACAGTAAAGCTTCAGAGGAGCAAAGATATAAGAGATCTTCAAATTTTAAGAAGAGAAACGAGACAGTAAAGCTTCAGAGGAGCAAAGATATAAGAGATCTTCAAATTTTAAGAAGAGAAATCCATCTCAAATATGAAGACTTTGAGTTAATTTTGGAAATGAAGCAAGCGCTGGCCCTTGGCCAATTTTGATTATGGAGGCTTAAACAGACTACCATCCTCTAGGAAGAGTACTCTATCTTTCAAATGTGTGGAGGAAACACTAGCCAATTATGTCATGAAGTCCACGCCAATTTAAATTCTATATGACAGAGAAATGGTCGTTTTATTGAGAAGAATGAAACAAATCACAAAAGTAATAGATGCCTTAGGAATTACTTACCTGTAGTTTAGTGATCAATCCCTTCTTCTCTTCTTCAAGCTCCCTAATCTAGTTTTCACAAATATATATGTATATATATATATATTAGACACTTTAATAACTTAAAATTAGAACTACTTCGGAAAGCAGACAATTTGTAAGCATCCCTTCATACCTGAGCCCTTAATTTTCTCATTTGAGCCTCTTGAGCAGCCTGCTTTTTGGAAAGCTCTTCACCTGTACAATACAAAAATATCTTTGATACGAACTGTACATGAAAGAAAGGGCCTGATCTTATTGGACTAAGCTGACATCCAAGACATTTATTATTTAAAAAAAATGAGAAAAACCCTGAAAGTATAGCACAGTGAAAAACACACAGCATATGAATACTAGAGAGTTCACATCTCTACCTTCAGCCATAACCTGGTTAATAATTTCGTCTTTTTCCTTGAGAAGAGCAGCTGCGTCACTTTTTTTATTCTGTTCCCTCCGAAGAGTATCCCTTTCCTTAGTGAGAGCATATACCTAAAATCACACATAAAGAATGACATTTAGTACAATAATCTACACATAAATCCTTCACAAATGTTGTATTGGCACCCACTACTAGTACCCATCTAATGCTGCGTTAGCACCCACTACTCTTCAACTACAACTGGCATTCATTTAAAAAAATAATTTACACGTAAGTCCTTCACAAATGGTAAAATAGGGGCTNCAACAACAATGAGGGCTTTTGAAGATAAGGGTAAACATTAAGAGCATGTTTGGTTGCCCGTATTAAGGCTCCATATTGTATTAGCTTAATACAATACTTTGTTTGGTACCACTCTTGATATACGATTTTAATACAATACAAGGTGTATTGTCTAATACAAAAAAAACACCATGTATTAGATAGATTGTATAGTAATATTTAAAACTTACTTATTATACTTCTAAAAGTGGTATTTTTCTGAATGAATTTTTTAAAGTGTTATTTTCGGAATAAAATTTCAGAAACTGGTACTCATCAAACATGTTTTAATTTAGTACAACCTCTTAATATAATGCAAAACCAAACACAGTATTGTATTAAAATAATACAAAACAATACCTTAGAATGCAGTACAATACAGCGCACTGAATATAGCCTACGATCTCTTATTTTATATTCGATGCAGTATATGCAATAAAATTTAATGTGTACATAAGCCCATATGCATTGCCTTTACAGTGATTAACCATACACAAACATATTGGTGCAACACTACTACTCATTTCACTCGGGGGATAGGTTGAGTCATCACACAGACATATTGGTGCAACACTACTACTCATTTCACTCAGGGGATAGGTTGAATCATCACTCAAACGCAGACCCATGATTTACTCCCATGAGGTCAGGAGTTCTATTCCTCGAGGAACTCTAGCAAGCAATATACTAGAGTTTCCTGCCTCCCAAAGACGGTAAGATTCAGCAGGAGGACCTAGTATTTAGAAGCCATATTTCATATCTAACAAAACTAACTTTGAACTTCTCTTAAAATTGTGTGAGAGTGTGGTTTTTCTTAAAATCGGCTAAGCCTGGACTAAGATTGATTATGCTGGGTCTTTAGTACTCTATCACTTAGTAAGGACATATAATAATGACAAAATGGCATACGGCAATGCTTGTGGAGATAAATCTTCAGTCTACGGTGAAATAGTGAAATAACTGCATATTATGTTGTCTTACACATTATGAACTAAGAACTCAAACTAAGACACAAACAAGAGTGAAAGAATACGTATACCTTTCTTTCAAGAGTTGCAACCCTCTGATGGTATTCTTCCCTCAAAGTCTCAACTTCTGCATCACTTGGTTTTCTCTGATAGATGCATAAGTTTCAGCAGTTAAAAAAAATGAATAATCTAAAAAAGGTCTCTCCCACTAATGTGAATGAGTACAAGGGAAAAGAGAGAGAGAGAAAGAGAGGGGGGGGGGGGGGGGGGGGGGAACGCTAGAATGGTGACTACAGGAAGTGCATTCCTGCATCAATAGACAAGTGAACAGATACGATAAAAATATATATTATGTGTGTGTGAGCCTGCATGAGTATACAAATAATTTGTTCATAAGAAAAAAAAAAAATAAAAAAAACAACGAATTCTACACACCTTCAAATCCTCAATCACAACTTTTAATTGCTCATTTTCATTCATTAACTTGGCAATCTCATCCGCCTTTGACTGTAAAAATAAGATGGATATGAAGTTATTAGAACTGTAGAAATGCCATAAAAGAAAAGAATAGGACATATTTAAAGGTACAAATAAGATTATCCAAGATCATCTTATCACACACCTGAGCTTGTCTTGCTGCACCTTGCAGTGCACTTTCCATCATTTTCATCTCCATTTTCACCCTCTCCAGTTCAAGAGCAGAATCTCTAGAGTCAGAAGCATTTGTTCCTGACCTCAAATGTTGCTCTCTAATTTCATTCTGTTTATCATCAACAGGCTGATCTACTCCAACAGCATTATTAATTGCATTATTCTCGTTTGAAACCAACTCAGGAACTGTCACTGAAGCCTCATTTGAAGGAACTGTACTAGGCAAGTCACTACCAGAATATTTTTCAGCACTGTCACTCTCCTCAGTAGCAACAGAACCAAAAACAGAGGGCTCTGTGGTAACTCCAGTACTAGTATCTATCAACTCCCTGATTTCGACTGGAGATTTAATCTCTACGCTCTCCTCAACTTGTGTCTTCTGTTCATCAGTGTTCTCTTTTTCGTCAATGCTCCGACTGTCTACTTCTGCCTTCTGTTCATGCATGTTCTCATGCACATCGGTTAAATTATGTGATTGATCAGAGACAAAGGCAGTACCCTCACCCTGATCGACTTCAGTGGCTCCTGAACTCTCTTGCACTGAATCTAAACCATTTAATGCTCCAACTCCTAACGTCTCTTTCTTTTCCTGATTTTCAACCGAATCTGATGACTCCAAATTCTCAACAGCATGTTCTGCAGATGGCTCACTAGCCACTAAAGGTGATACAGTTTCAGGTTTTTCAGGACTTGAAAGAACAGCATTTGTTCCATCGTCCATTTCTGAATGTTCATCAGTTTCTTCTGCCCTTACAACTTCGCTTTCTTCTTCAGCAGCAGTCTGCTCAGTTGTGGAATCTGATGAAATTTCAGTTTTTGCCCCCTCGTGTTCCTCTGACGTAGATATCCGTTCCGGAGATACATGCCCTCTTGATGATTTCTCAACTTCAGGTGAATTAAGAGATCCGGGTTTTTCTGATGATTCAATGTTACTTTCCACATTTTTATGCCCCATGAAGGCCATAACAGTGGATGAAGTCCATAACCCAGAAGCTAACAGGAGTATACGAAGAGACCGTAGATCAATCAACACCAAAATTTTCACTTTCTTTGAAAATTATGAAATAACAACAAAAAACACTGCCACAAGGGTATTTTAATTGAGATTGGAACACTACACTGATATGGTCATTTCGTAGGAAAACAATCCTTGGTGAGAAAAATGTACTCTACCCACAATTGGAATTATCATAAGAAACTCATAGATGTATGCATACATTAAGACACACACACACACACACACACACACATATATATATATATATACGCAATACTACAGGCATATAAGAATATGAAACAGGTGAAGTACCTTCACTGCTGGACTCGGCCTTCTCTTTATCTTTCTCATCAAACCCAAGAGCGCTATCGAAATTCTTCTCGATATTCTTAACGCTCTCCTGGATCTTATTCACCGCCCCGGCGATGTCGGCGAAGTTACCCAAAGAAACTTTCCCACTAAACCACGCCATCTTCTGGCTACAATACAAGAATCAAATCTGATTCAATTCAAATTCCAAAACCCACAAATTCAAACACCATTAATAACTCCACATTCGCATCATCTTTCCCAAAAAGAATAAAAACCCAAGAACAAAAAAAGAGTTTTCTCAAAGAATTGGTGAAGAATGAATGAGATCATGAATTGGGTCATGGGAAAGACGAGACGATGTAGATCCGAATCGTAATGGGTCGAATCCGATAGATTGAAATGAACAAGAATAAATTTATAACTTGAAAAAAGATTTTAAAAAAAAATGGAACCTGGTGAAGGGGTCCGATTCGATTGAGTTGAGTTGGGTCGGGTTTGGGGAATCAAATCATGGAGCTTTTCTGCTTCATTGAGCTACTGGATTGTAATTGGCGTTTTGGTTTCAGTAACTGCGACTCGGAGAGAATAAGAGAGAGTTAGAAGTCCGGGCTGGCTCCGCACCGCGTGGGCTCCTTTCTTTCTCCCCTGTTGAAATCGACGAAAGATCGATCCGATGCTACTGTAATGTAAAGATTAAAACTTCATAGTTTCTTTAAGGAAATAAATAAATAAATAGAAAAAGGGTTAAACGCATACTTTAATAATTTCTCCAATAATAGTAAATTTGCATGTTTCATATGAAAAATATGAATCAAATTGGGAATTGTCTAAATTTCCAATAGGGTTAAATTGCGTTAATAGCCATTAAATTATACAAGTACTATTTTCGTTCTCGAATTTTCAACTTTTGGTTCTCGAATTTTCAATTTATACATGTTGTACTACTATTGTTTTTGGTTCTCGAATTTTCAATTTATACATGTTGTACTACTATTGTTTTGATTGTTGAATTTTCAGCATTTTTAGAATAGTATTTTGAATTATGCAGTTGTTGTCATAATATTTTTTTTTTCACAAACTCTTAAATTTTTTAATTGATATGTACAATGTATAGGATTGAGCATTGTTTAGCTCTTGGAGTTGGATCTTGTTGACGGAAGTTTTGTCAACAATGAGGTTAGGAATTTACAAGATGTGGCTTGTGTGTGAAAAGAACTGATAAAGTAAAGCAAATAAGGAGACAAGAATTTTATAGTGGTTCAGCCCCAAAAAAGATAGGCCTACGTCCACTGTTCTTCACTATTTTCTGGAGAATTACAAGAGTTTCTCTCTCTGTCTTAAGATGAGAGTAGAGAGAATTACAAAATGTAATGAAGTGTTTTTGAAGAAAATTGTGTCGTGTGTTACAATGATATTAAGCCACCTTTATATAGATGAAGATGGCTCAAAGTTTCCTAATTACACAAATGGATAAATGTATAATCAGAAATACAATTTTGGGTAAACACTGAATCGGGTAATCATTGAATTGGGTAATCACCTCGAATTAAAGAAAGGAATTACTCGATCTCCATTTAGAAGCTTGTTTCCTTTTCTTTGTTGATTACCTGTTTGAAGACAATATAATTTCCCTTTTACACTGGTCGCATCTATGTCATTCGGAAGAGGTCGCACTTTAATCAAAAGAACACATATACGACCTGGTGCAACCCGATTGTTGACTTTCCTTTTTTGGCATTGACCGACGTGGATTTAAGATCGCATAACAATTGCCCCCCAGCTCCATTAGCCTTTAGGCTAAATGGAGCTTCCTATTCTGGAAAATGCAAGCTTAAGAATGCGATGTTGTGAGGTCATCTCGAAACCCTTGAAGAGTCGTCAAATCTTGAATCAGTTCTTTTTGCACTTTTCCTGACAGACGCCACCACGTGTCAATCTTTTCTCAAGAGATTAACGAAACTCGAGGAGACTCCTTCGTTTCTTGAGCAATTGTGATGATGGCGCTGACATCAGCCGTCGTTTCGTTCCAAATCGAAATTCAAATTTCGAGAATTAAATTCACTTAATTTCAAAATTCAATTCCCGCGTGAATCTCGGCCATCAGATCCAAAAAGTAAATGTCTTGATCTACGGCTGTGATTTGATGAATCTTTAATATATAAATACCCCTTCTTCTTCTCCTCTTTCCTTCTTTCATTCTCTCAGAAATCTGAAACACCTGTAAGCCAGAAAATTAGCTAGGTGCTCCGATTCGCTCTTCAGCCATCTTCTCCGGTGGTCTTCACCAAAACCTTCCAGGCAACATTTCAAGTCCTCGAAAACAAGGTTAGCATCCGCCCTTCTCACTCATTTTCCTTAATATTTGCCATTTATTACACACTGTGATTTCCATAGAACTGGACTCTTATAATCGAATGATGATTACAGAGAAATCTGGAACTTAGATTAAAGATAGAAACACGAAGAACCGTAGAGCATAATATCAAATTTTCAGAATTCTTCCTTATCATTTTGATGAATTAATAGACGAACCCATAGGAGGAGATTAAGATTCGAAATGTTGATATCAAATCAGATATAGAAATAGGTAAATCGAATGATAGATTATTGAAGAACTACTCGAACACTTTAGACGAACCCAAAGATCGCTTAGAAGACCGTTGAGATCTAGTCGAATAGCTTGTTGTTGACAAATTCTAGGGTTTATAGCCCCAAATTGTCCCAAACTGCTCGCATATAGCGGGTATACCTGTAAAAATAGTCAATAATACGCCTATTTCTAGGTCGCATTTTAGGTTAGTATAAATCAATAATTTTACCTGTAGGATGATGCTCGCATAGGATTAAATATTTCCTGTTTATTTTTCAGATGTCTAGTAGCGAAGAGTTTAGGGAGGGGAATGCGTTCTCAGGGGAGTCGTCATTCTCTAACGCGAGCACAAAGACTAGCTCTATAGATCTGGATGATTATATAGAGCAACCCGAAGTAGAGATAACAGGGACTAGACAAAGTAGTCCTCGCATAGGCGACCTCCCCCAAGACCAACGGCTTCACCACATTAGGGATGCCCCTGAATATGCAAGAGGGTACAACTACGTAGAGGGAGATTGGTCGTGCACTAACATAAAAACGAGCTGTAGCACGAGCAAGCTCGAGAAGATCATTCGTAATTACAACATCAATATAACACTCTGCCTTCCTACCGAATTTAATCGACCACACACTCCTCCTCGCAATACTGCCTCGTTCTCAGAGGCAGTCCTCAGATGCAGTGTCCACCTCCTGCTCCATCCATACATCAAATCAATCGTCGACTATTACGGAGTCGTCCCTTATCAACTAACCCCAAACACCTATAGATATATGGTAGGCTTGTACATACTATACCATAAACTTAGACTAGGATCACCCACTCCTGAAGAATTCGCTTGGTTCTATCAAGTGAAGTCAAACCCTTCAGATTTTGGCTTCTTTTATGCGAGCAAATGGTCGAATCAGGCAATAAAGACCATCCACGGAGTTCCCAATAACATGAAAAAATGGAAAAATCCATTCTTCCATTTCGATTACGCTGGCAACGGGTTCTTCCAAAACCCTGATAAGTGGTTCTCTATTTTGACTTAAAACTCCATAAATATACTTTACTTGATCGCATTTATATTTCATCGTAGATAATGAAGAGCGCCCAGGACTTAACGAGGCACAGCTCGCAAGAGTTTATAAGATAAACGACCTTCCAGTAGAAGAATTTGATTGGAAGAAGCTTGGGACAACCAAGAACTTAATCGCTTGTGGGCTGTTCCCAAAAGGTGCCACGCTCCCCTACTCCGTGAACCGTCCATCAAAGCCCTCGAGCTCGAAGAAAAAGAAATCGAGGAGGCAGAGAGAGACGGGTGCTTCGTCCTCTAAGACGAGAAAACGAAAAATGCCTGCTTCTCCTACCGTCGAACCACCGTCCCCAGAGGCTCCATCTCTTCCAGCCTCTCAACCGTAAGAAGGTGATTTTCTTAAGTCTTTTTTTTTTTTAATCGCATTACATACCTCGCATGCTAACAAATCTCATTTGTACAGATATGACTATCGGAAGCGGTCTGTGAGCTCCTCCTTCAACTCTTGGATCTATGACAAGATCCAAGACTCCAGACAATACGCCCCCCTCAACAAAAGGGAAAGAGAAGATCGACACTTCAAAGAAGAGAAAAGTCGCCTTTGAAGACGTCCCCATAAGCTCGCCTCCTTCTCAGCCTTCCAAGCCTACGAGCCAGCCTGAGCCATCCAAGGAACCTGCCATTTTCTCTGCAGGAGCTAGCCAGGCCGATAAGGACGAAGAGATCCTCGCACATCTTCGTCAACTTCTAGAAAAGGCTGGCCTGAGTGTGGCCTTTATCGATTGCTTCACTTCAGAGGAAGCCTGGGAAAGGATGAAATGATGACCATCCAAGGTCGCATTTAGCGTAGTGATGAGGATGCTGGCGAACGTAAGTCCCTTTTTTTCAATTCTTCTGATAATACTTTCCTCACACTAACACGATTTATACTTCAGACTGCTGCAGCTACTGTGCTAATGTATGATCTGGTCCTCGAGTGCATGAAAAAAGGCGACAAGGTCGAAGAGATGGCCCGTGTGCTCAAGGACCTGGAGAAGACTCGTGAGGACGAGAAGAGGTCCTTCGAGTCGGAGAAGAAGCAGCTGTGCGAGGACCTGGCTAAGGAAAAGCTCGAGAAGAAGCGGCTTGAAGAGGAAAATGCAGAGCTTAAGAAGACCATCTCTCAACATCCGGATGCTTTAAGAGAGGTAGCTAAAGAGGCGGGTTGCAAGGCTGTTGAAGAGTTCAAGGGTACTGAAAGCAAGGAACTCGAAAAGAAAGCTAGTGATCTTGCCTCGTCGACCATAATTTATAATATCTTCTGCGAGCATTCGGAGTTCGACTTTTTCATTCTTGGTGAGGATGTTGTTGAACTTGTTGAGAGTTGGAAGCAGAGTGAGGCCGCAGAAGCATCAAAAGTTGGGGAGGATGCACCTGCAGAATAGGCTTTAAATATATATTTTTTATATGTAAAATTAAGACAAATACGGGCTTGTCCCGTTAATATTTTGTAATATATTTTGCTCGCATATGGGTGCAGGCTTTAATTTAAGAAGATTTACTCATCGAATCTTTATTCCTGCAAAAATGAAAACAAAGTTCATATCGCATAAATAATATAAATATGCATAGTTTAACCAAGTAGTCAATCACCAAGTGACTGATCGGTACGCTATTGCGATTCGAATCCAATAACTAAAAACGGGTTTTAAGTGTTAGGATAGGTTAGGTCGCTTAAGAAAAACAACGAGCGTGAGTGATGCAAACTCAATTTGCTTTTCAAAAGTTCCATGTCAAAATAGAATACAGCAAGATGTCACATCGAACAATGAACGTTTTGCTTGGTTACTTTGCTGTTCGAGGAGGAAAATTGTGTAATACGACATGCTATGGCATGAAGCAAGGAGAAAATACTAAGATTTTAGGAAATTTTAGAAATTCGGCGATCTAAAATTCCAACCCCTCTAAGTGAACGTTTCGCATAGTTCCTTAGGAAACGAGTAGGAGATGACGATCTGATCCCACTGCTCCCCGAGTTTCATGGTATTCGAAGACTGCAGTAAAACTATAAAAGTCGAACGAATTTAACAAGTACAGTGCGATGATAAATCAAAGTAGTGTAAATCAAAGTAGTGTGAAGAAAGGGTATCTTTATTAATGAATTCCGATTAATGACAGGATGTCTCATGACATTTTTGAAGATCTATGAAGATATACATGAAGATTTATTGATAATATCGACGAAGTTGCTCTGCATTCCATGCATGTTCGATCTTTTGTCCTCCAATGCGAGCAAGCTTGTAAGTCCCAGGCCGAAGGACGGTATCAATAACATATGGTCTTTCCCAAGGAGGGCCAAAAACACCAGCACTATGCTCTTTAGTGTTAGGTAGAACTTGTCTAAGAACAAGATCGCCAATCTCGAATTCTCTATTTTTGACTTTAGAGTTATAATATCGAGCAGTGCGCTATTAGTATGATGCAATCCGTAGTTGAGACTGTTCGCGCCTTTCTTCCAAAAGATCGAGCTCAATCCCCATCAACGCATTATTCTGATCATGCTCGTAAGTAGATCGACGTAGAGAGCTTGCACCAATTTCAACTGGGACCATGGCTTCGTAGCCATAAGCTAAAGAGAACGGACTTTTCCCAGTAGTGGTTCGTTGGGTGGTGCGATAAGACCATAATACTTCGAGAAGTATTTCTGGCCAGGCTCCCTTATGCTCTTTTAACTTCGTCTTCAAGTTTTGTTTAAGTATCTTATTAATAGCTTCAACTTGACCATTGGCTTGTGGATGGACGACTGCGGAGAAGTTTTTCTTGATACCTAAGTTATCGCAGAAGTTGCGAAACTCATCGCAGTCGAATTGCTTTCCATTATCAGAGATTATAGTATGTGGTATACCATAACGACAGATTATAGACTTGTAAACAAAATCTATCATCTTCTTTGCAGAAATGGTACTTAAAGCTTCCGCTTCCGCCCACTTAGTGAAGTAATCCACTGCGACCACCACATATTTCAATCCACCTCGTGCCAATAGGAGTACTCCAATAATATCTATTCTCCAAACTGCGAATGGCCATGGGCTAGTCATCGAAGTTAAAGGAATAGGTGGCATTCGTGGAATAGTTGCAAATTGCTGGCATTTGTCGCATTTCCGAGCGAATCCGTTGCATCCTTCTTCATAGTGGGCCAAAAATAACCTTGTCTAAGGACTTTGTTCGTAAGTGCTTGCCCCCCAGAATGATTCCTGCATATCCTTTTATGAATTTCCTTCATAATATAGTATACCTGTTCTTCGTCAACACATAGCAATAATAGCGAACTAAAACTTCTTCGATAAAGTTTTCCGTCGTAGATAATATAGCGAGCTGCCTTCATCCGAAGTCGTTTTGCATCGTCTTTGTTTTGGGGTGTGACAATTTTTTATAATTAGTCACTAACTAAAAATATTAAGTTACAAATAATGTGATAATTGTGCAATATGGGGTCAATTAAGAAAATTTGACGTGTCAATTTTTAATCAAAAAATTGCCAAATTTATGCCATATCAACAAGACACAAAAGACCATTTGAAGACCCCATTTATGATGAAATGTCAATACTTAATTGGAAGTATTTTCGACTACTTGTCAACACCGAATTGGAACAATTAGGCAACTGTTGTTGGAGCAATCAATAAAATTGTGCCATGTGTCAAGCAATTATTTGACCCCTATATATCATATATGTCAAAATCTAAGGCAACATTATGTAATTTAGACACCTCATCCAATAGGTGGCAATGGTTAGTCGGTTACTATTTTAAGCTTTTTGCCTATATAAAGCCTTGTAAGGGACCAGACAAAAAAAGAGAGAAATCAAGTCAGCTCATTTAATACAATGCTCATCTCTTCCTTTGCTTTCCAGCCGAGTCTTCTCTCTCTTTTGTTATAATTATTGTTCTTGTCCTTCCTCTTGTCTTTCTTCCTAACCCATGACCAACCAAAGGCCACTACATCATCCAGTACCATCACTCATCACTATTCTATTAGCCTTGTTTTCTTGCAATCCGTGTTTTATATTTCATAAACATCTCATGAAAATTCAAAGGATTGATATTTGACCATTATCCTTGCTTCAGCCTTCCATGTCATCACCATCATCGTTCTTTGTCTTTCTCATAATCAGCAACTAGCTTCATACCATCATTACCCCATCTTCATCATCTCACTTTCATTTTCGCGAAACTTGGCTTCCAAGCATCACTTCCTCACTTACACGTGTGCACATATATATACATACAACCATATATTCATACACACATTTGCATAATCATCTTACTATCATATAATTACTTTTATATTGCATTTATATTAATTTATCCATTTTTTTTTTGTACTAACTTGTACACCAAGTTTTCCTGCATATGCTTACAGTTTCTGACTTGTGTACTTCAGTGATCTTTGGGTACCGAGCTACTCTCCATAATCTCGTGCTTGACCTGTAGCACAAGTTCGAGATTTTGTGCTCTTTATATTATATTATATATATATATCTCTTGTATCTCTATCTTGGGGAGTAATTTGTATTGCTGCTCTAAGTGCAATCAATTACTACGCTTCCCCTTCCCCTGTAAAGTAATCTGTATTGCTGCTTTGAGTGCAATCGATTACTTTGCTCCCCTTTTAATTATTGTGCGCATTTATTTAGTGATCTGTGTTGTCTTTCCTCGCAACCAGTCACACCGCTTTATTTAAATTTCAGTACTTTAATTTCAGTTATTTATTATTATTTACGGTAATATGGCTGGACTTACCGTCTCGTAATTCTAACCCTTCTAATTAACTAAAACTGGCATATGGACGGTATCGCCTTCGTTAGTTATTAACTATTTATTTTTCTGCAATTTATTTCCGTTGCTAACTTCTAGTTGACACTATGGTCGGTTTATTCGCCTCAGTCAACTAGTAATATTTAATTCCTTGTCTATTTATTTATTGCATTATTATATTACTTCTAGTCCTCAGTTGACAATATGGTCGGTTTATTCGCCTCCGTCAACTTTTAATATTATTTTTATTTCTGCTTATTTTCATGCACACTAAGTGAGTCATTCTTGCAACCGCCAATCTTGTCGAGATATGTAGGAAGAGTTGTTCTCATTTCGACCGCCTATTCTATTTCGATACGTGGAAGTGTTGTGATGACCCTTTCTGCTGTGCATTCTAATGGTCCAATCCAATTATCCTCTGTTTTATTTTAATAAAGTATAGGTCACACTAATTAATCTAGAGCACAACTCCGATCCCGAACATTAAAAGGCAACTCCGCTGGGGGCTAGCCAAAGGGAAACTAACGTTTCTTCGGGATTCTCAAGATCCACAAGTGTATCTTGTTATCTTATCCATTTCATCTGGCGGTGTACTGTTACTCTGTCTGTTTCGTTTTCGACACTTGACGGTGTACCGTTACTCTGTCCGATATACCGTTACTCTACCTGTTTCGTTTTCGACACTAGACGATTTACCGTTACTCTGTTTGGTATATCGTTACTCTGTCCATTTCATTTTCGACACTTGACGGTGTGCCGTTACTCTTTCCAGTGTACCACTATTTTGTCCATCTCGTTTCTTTTACACCATAATTCTGCTATGTTATCTTCTTGAAACTCCATCAAATTTCTTTTAATTTTTCGTCCCGAAATTCTGTCAAAAATCTGTCCTCCTCTTTTCAAAAATTTCCTGTCAAAAAAAAAAAGGTCCTATTTCTTTCTTTTCTCCCTTTCCTCAAAATGGCAGACGAGGAAAATCCGGTAATTAATGCCGAAGCTCAATCTCTCCTTGCTAAATTAGCAGCCTCACTAGACAGTATGAGACAAACTCAAGCAGACATACAATTGTCTCATGCTGAAATTCTCCAAAGGATTACCAATATCGAAAAATCTCATAGACCCGGACCTTCTACTTCAGCTCCACCTCATAACAATAATTCTCATGCCTTAAATCAAGACCCTACCAATCCTACTGCCACAGTTTTAACTGGTGCTGATAATGAAGCCCCCAGAAGTTTTATTACAAAGGAAGAATTACAAAAAATGCTCAAGTCTGAAGCAGAAAAAGCTAGCAAGATTGTTGCAGCGGTGGACTTTCAACCTCCATATCCCGTCACTATTCTTTCCAAGCCATATCCGAAGGATTATACTAATCCTCGATTTAAGAAATTCGATGGGAAGAGAGGCAACGCTAGGGAACACGTCATTCGTTTCCTAGATGATTTGGGAGTCTACGCTAGTGACCATGAATTAAGGCTGAGAGAGTTCTCAAAATCTCTCACTGACCGAGCATACTCTTGGTTCGTCAATTTACCAATAGGCAGTATTGGTACCTGGGAGGAGTTAGTAACAACATTTTGCACAAAATTCTTTGCAGCAGAACGCAAGCTGGGTTTATCCGATCTCTCCAGCACAACACAAAGGGAAGAGGAATCACTTACAGCCTATGTGAACAGATTCAAAGAAATAGCTCTTGACTGCAAAGAAATTATCTCAGAAGAAGAATTGATTTGAGTGTGCATCAACGGAATGCAAGCTGAATACAAAGTTCATATTAAAAATCATATGAGCTCAAATTTTGCCGAACTAATGTTCAGAGTCAGCAACACTGAAGCAATGGTAGCAAAAATGCACAAAGCTATGCCTGATAAAAGAATTGCTACTAAAAATTGGAACAGACCACCTTTCTCTAAAAGAAAGAAAGAGATTGCTACAGTTCATCAACGCCAACGAGTTAGAAGAGATCAACCAATTTCGCCGGAAATACCACTTACCAAAGATAGAATCAATATTTTGGTGCGAGCCTGGATAGAAGATGGAGTCCTGAAATACCCACAGCCCAGGAGACAACCAACACAAGAAGCAATGCAAGATCCCAAATATTGCTTGCTATATAAAAGAGTGCACCATGCCACATCGGATTGTTATATTATCCGAAGAGTTTATCATGAAAAAGCTCAACGAGGAGAAATTCTGATTGGGCAACAACCTCAAAGGGCTGAAAATAATCCTTTTCCCAATCATGAAAGAGGGCAAGTGAACACTTGCATAGCTATTGATCTAACTATCGACGATCCAGCTAATGAAGAATCATTAAAAGGAGAAGAAACCAATATAATGATGGAAAATCTCATGAAGTCTCGAGCTTTCAAAAATTTATTCGACACTTTAGATTTTGGAGATGAAGCTCGTCAAGAAGCTACACAAGCAATCTTCAAGATATCTCAACGGCTTGGTCCACAATGCTGCTCCATTAATCATGCTGTTGGTCGAATTACCAAAAGAGATGAGGATACAGTCACATTTTCCAAGAAAGAGGCCCAAGTTATAAACTTCAGTCATAACAAACCACTTTACGTGGAAGCTAAAGTCAATGGCACACCTTTCAAACGAGCTTTGGTAGACAATGGTTCGTCAGTCAATCCCATGTCTTGGCAAGTTTTCAAAGTAGCTAGAATTCCAGAAAGCAAATTGATCATACAAACTACATCACTTGTTACTTTTGCATCAAGTTCTCATACTACAAAAAGGCATGTTAATGTGGAATTGCAAGTTAGACCAATTCGAGCACCAACTAAATTCTTTGTGATTGATATAGATGTGTCCTATCATTTGCTACTTGGAAGGCCATGGACCACAATCAAGTGGTACCCTCTACTTTGTATCAGTGTTTGAAAGCGATAAGAGGCAAAAGAGAAATTCTAGTGCCCGCAACAAAAGCTCCGTTTGCCCAACAAGAGGTTTTTTGGGCAGAGGCTACATTCTTCGATGATATTTCTGATGGGCCAAATGAGATAAAGCCACAAGAAGTATCGTTGCACACAACTTCTGATGCAGTTAGGTCATCCTCAAATAATATGATGGAGATTAATTCAGTAGAAGAATCTTCTCTTCAGCGAATTACTCTACCTAATGGGAGAATCGCTTATCAATTATGAAGTTGTAGCGAGGCCAACAATGACCTCGCGAGATTCGAAAAAGTTTGTCTTACACAGAATTCAGTACGAGTAGAAGCCATTCTACTCGCTCCAAAAAAATTACAAGACGAGCCTAAGAATCCTCAATAAGGGCTCAAGAAGATAAATTTGGCAGAAGATGGAGATTAAAAGTCAACGTTTATTTCTGCCAAATTTGAGCCAGATTTTGAAGCAGCTCTAATAAAATTGCTGAAAGAATATCATGACATTTTTACATGGACCTACAAAGACATGCCAGGATTAAGTAGTAAGTTAGTCATACACAAGCTTACTGTAAATCCTACTTTTAAGCCAGTTAAGTAGACTACGAGGAATTTCAGTAATCAAATTCAGCTGCAAATCAAGAAGGAGATAGAAAAATTATTAGAAGCTGGGTTCATAAAACCATGCATACATGCGACATGGTTGGCAAACATAGTACTAGTGAGAAAGAAGAATAGGCAAATCAGAATTTGTGTAGATTTCAGAGATCTAAATAAAGCGTGATTTTCCACTGCCAAATCTAGATATGCTTGTTGATGCAATGGCCAACCATGAAATGTTCTCATTCATGGATAGATTCAGTGGCTATAATCAAATCAAGATGGATCCAGAAGATGCCACAAAGATTGCTTTCAGAACTCCACTTGGCAATTTCTACTACACTGTAATGCCATTTGGATTGAAGAACGCAGGAGTCACTTATCAACGGGCAATGACAGCAATTTTTCATGATATGATCCATGACTATGTGGAAGACTATGTCGATGATTTGGTGGTGAAGTCTAAAAGAAAAGAATCACACTTGGATCACCTGAGAAAAGTATTTGAAAGATGCAGAAAATACGATCTTAAGATGAACCCCTTGAAATGTGCTTTCGGAGTTACAGAAGGCAAGTTTCTTGGATTCATAGTTCACAAAGATGGAATCAAGATTGATGAAGATAAAACGAAGGTGATAATAGAGATCAAGCCACCTCAAGACCTCAAACAATTGAGAGGATTCATTGGAAAGATTTCCTATCTCAGGAGATTTATTCCAGCTCTAGCCAGTATTATCAAGCCTCTTCATCAATTGATCAAAAAAGATACGAAGTACACATGGGGTCCTGAGCATGATTATGCTTTTGAAAAAATCAAGAAGATTCTCACTAACTCACAAATTATGGTTGCCCCATCTCCAGAGAAAGAACTATTAATTTACTTGGCAGCATCTGATGAATCAGTTGGGATACTAATAGCACAAGACTATGAAGGCTTGGAGAAATCGATTTATTACTTAAGCCGTCTACTCAGAGGCTCAGAGAAAAATTACTCTCTCGCAGATAAACTCTGTGTTGCACTAATGTATGCAATACAAAAGCTTCGATATTACATGGTCACCCACAGAGTTAGAGTAATCACGAATTCTGATCTGATCAAGCTCCTACTACAAAAGCCTATCCTAACTGGTCGTTATGCCAAGTAGATACTCACGCTTAGTGAACTTGATATCACTATTGAAAAGCCAAAAGCTATCAAGAGTCAAGCTCTAGTTGAGTTGCTTAAATACACTAAGCATAATCCGGAAGAGATATTGTCTGTAGAAGACAAAGAGGATTGTTGGATACTCTATTTTGATAGTGCCTCCACACGTAATGAAGAAAGTGCCGGAATTGTTCTGTCAAATGATCAAGGTGAAATCTTCAAGAAAGCTGTTAAATTAGCTTTCCCTTGCTCCAACAATAAAGCTGAATATGAGGCCTTGGCAATTGGATTAGATTTGGCCAAGGAAATGAAGATTTGAAAATTAAAAATTTGCAGGGACTTCAACTTAGTCATTAGACAGCTTAATGGAGATTTCGCTGTCAAGGAGCTGAATTTGGTCAAATACCGAGAAGAAATTCAAGAAAAGCTCCACAATTTCAAAAATTATGTATTGGAATACGTCCCCAGATTTCAGAATAAATATGCAGACGCTCTGGCAACTCTAGTACTGAAAATGGGTCATACAAATGAAGATCTGATTCAGATCCATCCCTTTGGAGACTAAGTCAAAGCCAATACACTCATCAATGCGACAATCAAATGGGTGGACCCAATCCATTAAAGAGAAGCTAGAAAATCCAGAAGTCAAAGATATTGGAGAAATCAAAGCATTTATGTTGATCAATGATCAAGTTTACAAGAGATTCTCTGATGGAGTACTAGCAAAGTGCATTGACGAAGAATTTAGAAGAAAAGTGTTAGACGAAATCCATTCTAAAATCTGTAGTTTAGATGGACCAACACTAGCTAGAAGAATCCAACGACTTGGATACTTTTGGCCTCAGTTAAGAAAGCAAGCTAATGAGTTACAAAGAATCTGTAAGCAATGCCAGCTTGTGATTGATCCTAAAGAAAGCTTCTTCGTTGAAGAAGAAGAGTGGAGAAGAGTTTATATTGACTACATCATTCACAGTCAACTACCTGATGATACTTCTTCAGCTATTCTCGTTAAACGTAGAGCAGACAGATTCTTTGTTCAGAATAACTTGCTTTTCGGAAAAAGCTTTCAAAGGAAGGTCCTGAGATGCTTAGGACCCAATGAGATAGAAATAGTCCTAAAAGAAGTTCACACCGGAGACTGTGGCAGCCATATGGGTGGAAGACGTCTGTTCGAACAATTGATCACTATTGGATATTATTGGCCAACGATGGAAAATGATGCCATGGAATTTGTCCGAAAATGTGATGCCTGCCAAAGACATGGAAACTTGATACATGTACCCACTGTCAAAATGGGAAGTATCACATCACCTTAGCCGTTCCACACCTGGTCGATTGATCTCATTATGCCAATCAGTCCTCCCTCAAAAGGAAAGATCTGGATTTTAGCAGCTACAGAAAATTTCACAAAATGGTCTGAGGCCATTTCTCTCAAGAGAGCCACTTCAGAAGCTGCAAGTCAATTTGTGCAAGAAAATATTGTCTGTCGTTTTGGCATACCTCGAAGAATATTATCTGATAACGGAACACCTTTTATTGGACAACTGTTTGAATCACTACTGGAAAGATATCAAATCTTTCATGGAAAATTCCACTAGATATTATCCTCAAGGAAATGGAGCCATAGAAGCATTGAACAAAACTTTGGTGGCCATCATAAGAAAAATGATTGAGGAAAAATCGATCCGATGGGACGATTGTCTACCTCTTGCTCTCTGGGCTTACAGAGCTACCAAGCATACTACTACTAAAGAAACTCCATTTTCTCTAGTATATGGAACTGAAACTCTATGGCCTGTGGAATTAAACATACCGTCTACTAAGATGGCACTTGGTGGAACCGAAAACTCTGGACAATTTGATCTCGAAATTTTGGAAGATCAAAGAGCACAAGTACAAGATAGGATTCGAAACTATCAAAGAAAAATCACTCGAGCCTACAACAAATTGGTACGAGCTAGAAATTTCCAAGAAGGTGACTTAGTACTCAAAACAGCTGATCACATTATGAATGGAATTCATGCTACTAAGTTCACACCAAATTGGGAAGGACCCTATTAAATTGTGGATATCCAATCCGGTGGGTACTGTACTCTTAAAGACCTAAATACAGGTACACTTTCTGCACCTACCAACCTCAAATTCATCAAGAAATATTTCATATAGTTTTCTAGACATCTCTATATCTAGGAACTATATTATAGATGAATTTTTTTCATCTTATAATAAATGATTGGTATTCATTCATCTTAGATTGCACTAATAAAAATCTTCATCTAAGCAATCTATATTTTACCATGATAGTTGTACAAATCCTAAGTAGGGTAGAACTACACCCAAAAGTATTCTTTGGTACGAGCATTTTGCTGCCAAGATACATTGGAACTGGGGACTGTTATTATAAACCTGAAAATTGGATATTTCCTGAATGTATCTTTTGGTTCAAGCCTACGTTGCCAAGAATATCACGAACACTAAATCGAGATTGGATTATACTAAGCCTGAAAGTACCCCTTGGTACAAGCTTATGCTGCCGGCAGGTACATTAGAACCAGGATCTGTCAGTATATATCTTAATCGATACTTTTGTACAACTCAAGTTTAAAATATAAATTGGGCGCACATCCCAATCTATACTGGGCGCACATCCCAGTCTAAACATATAATTGGGTGCATACCCCAATTTAAATTTTTTTTTGACTTTCACCATTTCAAAGTCCAAATAATCTATAGTTAATTATCATTTAGTCCAATATTGAAATTTTTATCAAATTTATCTATTCTTTCTTTGCATTGGACTAACTCTTATTTTTGTGTGAGGAATATTCTCATCTTGTTCACATGGCTCACACGTGGGAACGACACGTATAAACTCACGCACTCGATGGTGGAGTTACAAAATCAAGACGATGTTTGTCATCACTGCAAAAAAGTTCATCAACAAGCAAGACATCAGAATGGTCAGTCTAGGCAATGTTCAAGCTAAACTCCAAAACTTGTTGCTCGCATGCAACGTACTCTTTTTCCTTTCTAGAGATTTTTCTCACTGGGTTTTGCACTAGTAAGGTTTTAACGAGGCGTTGTTTAGGTTGGACCAATCCAATAGAAATATTTTGGCATGACTATCTGGAACCCAACTAGAGCTAGCTATCTGCTACTTGGAGCTTGCCTACATCAGTCGTTCTTTTCGAATTTGAAGAAACTTAGTTTATCTTACAGGTGGGTGCCAACCCAGTTGGGATATGCCTGTAAGGTAAGGTGCTTCGTCTTTTCCAAAAGAAGAAATTCTCTCTCTATGAATGCGGTATTTTCAGGGCACATTTGAAGACCATATTCATGAAAATTCACATTAGTGAGCTCTAGCAAATGACCACATTCACTATAGCTCAGGGGACTTAATATTTTGGGGTGTGACAATTTTTTATAATTAGTCACTAATTAAAAATATTAAGTTACAAATAATGTGATAATTGTGCAATATAGGGTCAATTAAGAAAATTTGACGTGTCAATTTTTTATCAAAAAATTACCAAATTTATGCCATGTCAACAAGACACAAAAGACCATTTGAAGACCCAATTTATGATGAAATGTCAACACCTAATTAGAAGTATTTTCGACTACTTGTCAATACCGAATTGGAATAATTAGGCAACTGTTGTTGGAGCAATTAATAAAATTGTGCCATGTGTCAAGCAATTATTTGACCCCTATATATCATATATGTCAATATTATGTAATTTAGACACCTCATCCATAGGTGGCAATGGTTAGTCGGTTACTATTTTAAGCTTTTTGCCTATATAAAGCCTTGTAAGGGACCAGACAAAAAGAAAGAAATCAAGTCAGCTCATTTAATACAATGTTCATCTCTTCCTTTGCTTTCCAGCCAAGTCTTCTCTCTCTTTTGTTATAATTATTGTTCTTGTCCTTCCTCTTGTCTTTCTTCCAAACCCATGACCAACCAAAGGCCACTACATCATCCAGTACCATCACTCATCACTATTCTATTAGCCTTGTTTTCTTGCAATCCGTATTTTATATTTCATAAATATCTCATGAAAATTCAAAGGATTGATATTTAACCATTATCCTTGCTTCAGCCTTCCATGTCATCACCATCATCGTTCTTTGTCTTTCTCACAATCAGCAACTAGTTTCATATCATCATTACCCCATCTTCATCATCTCACTTTCATTTTCGCGAAACTTGGCCTCCAAGCATCACTTCCTCACTTACACGTGTACATATATATATACATACAACCATATATTCATACACACATTTGCATAATCATCTGACTATCATATAATTACTTTTATATTGCATTTATATTAATTTATCATTTTTTTTGTACTAACTTGTACACCAAGTTTTCCTACATATGCGTACAGTTTCTGACTTGTGTACTTCAGTGATCTTTGGGTACCGAGCTGCTCTCCACAATCTCGTGCTTGGCCTGTAGCACAAGTTCGAGGTTTTGTGCTCTCTATATTATATTATATATATATATCTCTTGTATCTCTATCTTGGCGGGTAATTTGTATTGCTGCTCTAAGTGCAATCAATTACTACGCTTTCCCTTGCCCTATAAAGTAATCTGTATTGCTGCCTTGAGTGCAATCGATTACTTTGCTCCCCTTTTAATTATTGTGCGCATTTATTTAGTGATCTGTGTTATTTTTCCTCGTAACCGGTCATACCGCTTTATTTAAATTTCAGTACTTTAATTTCAGTTATTTATTATTATTTTCGGTAATATGGCTGGACTTACCGCCTCGTAATTTTAACCCTTCTAATTAACTAAAACTGGCATATAGACGGTATTGCCTTCGTCAGTTATTAACTATTTATTTTTCTGCAATTTATTTCCGTTGCTAACTTCTAGTTGACACTATGGTCGGTTTATTCGCCTTAGTCAACTTTTTTTTTGTTTGGGATAATATTCGCCTTAGTTAACTAGTAATATTTAATTCCTTGTCTATTTATTTATTGCATTATTATATTACTTCTAGTCCTCAGTTGATAACATGGTCGGTTTATTCGCCTCTGTCAACTTTTAATATTATTTTTATTTCTGCTTATTTTCATGCACACTAAGTGAGTTATCCTTGCAACCGCCAATCTTGTCGAGATACGTAGTAAGAGTTATTCTCATTTCGACCCCCTATTCTATTTCGATACCTGGAAGTATTGTGATGACCTTTTCTGCTGTGCATTCTAATAGTCCAATCCAATTATCCTCTGTTTTATTTTAATTAAGTACAGGTCACACTAATTAATCTAGAGCACAACTCCGACCCCGAACAATCTTTATTCTCGGGAAGTTCACCATTTTGTAAATACTTCATTATAGGATCCATCCATGTAGGTCTCTGATAAACTAGCATGGTCACTTGAGGCTCTACTTCGATGCTTGGTTTTGCGAGGAATTCAACTGGCACTACCTTCAACAGTTCTGCATCTTTTGTCGAAGTGAGCTTGGCTAGAGCATCCGCCTGAGTATTTTTAGCTCGAGGAAGAAGTTGAATACTGTAAGTAGTAAACATCGAGAATAGTCGTTGCACCTCTTGTAAATAAGCCAGCATTCTTCTCCCTCTTGCTTGGTAATCGCCAATTACTTGACAAACCACCAACTGGGAGTTACTGTATACTTCGATCATCTCGACCTTTATTTCTTGTGCGAGCTTGAGTCCAGCTATCAATGCTTCATATTCCGCCTCATTGTTTGATGCTGAAAATCTGAATCGAAGCGCACAATGAATACTATGCCCTTCAGGACTGATTAGCATTAAGCCCACACCTGCTCCGCTCTCATTTAACGACCCATCGACGTAGAGTTTCCACAGCCTTGATAAGTCTAAAGCAGGTTTTTCGATTACTTTGGTGGGAAAATTGACGTCATAAGTAAACTCCACAATAAAATCTACGAGAGCCTGACCTTTGATCGCAACATGAGGTCGAAAATTGATGTCAAATTGGCTCAACTCAACCGCCCACTTGAGTAGTCATCCAGAAGCTTCTGGTTTTTGCAAGACCTGCTTTAGTGGAAAGTTTGTGAAAACGTTGATAGTGTGCGCGTGAAAGTAAGGTCGAAGCTTCCTAGATGCGATGACTAGTGCTAACGCCAACTTCTCCATCTCTGGATATCTTGTCTCGGTATCTAATAGTCTCTTATTTACGTAATAGACAGGTCGCTGTATATTTTCTTCTTCTCGAATTAACGCAGCACTTATTACATATTTGGAAACAGCGAGGTATAGGTATAGCTTTTCCCGAGATTTTGGCTTCGACAGGAGTGGAGGAGAATCTAAGTGTTTCTTCAGTTCTCGGAATGCCTGCTCGCACTTCTCGGTCCACTCAAACTTCTTCGATCCTTTCAGCACTTCGAAGAATGGTTGGCATTTATTAGTGGATCTAGATACAAATCGACTTAGTGCAGCCACTCTTCCCGCTAGGCTCTGCACGTCTTTTGGTTTACGAGGTGACTGCATATCAATTAATACTTGTATCTTCTGTGGATTAGCTTCGATACCTCGCTGATTGACAATGAATCCCAGAAATTTCCCATATCCTACACCAAACACACATTTCTGGGGATTCAGCTTCATCTGATATTTTCGAAGAATTTTGAACATCTCATCGAGATGTTTGATATGATCTTTGGCTTTCTTTGACTTCACCAACATATCGTCAACGTATACCTCCATTGTCTTGCCAATTTGTTTCACAAACATCAAATTGATAAGACGTTGATAAGTTGCTCCAGCGTTGATGAGTCCGAAGGGCATCTTCTTGTAGCAGTACAATCCTCGATCAGTGATGAATGAAGTATGCTCCTCATCTAATTCGTATATGGGGATCTGGTTGTATTCAGAATATGCATCCATAAAGCTCAAGAGTTCGTGTCCTGACGTTGCATCCACAAGCTGATCGATTCTTGGGAGTGGAAAACTATCCTTCGGGCAGGCTTTGTTGAGATCAGTGAAATCGATACAAGTTCTCTACTTCCCGTTGGGTTTCTTTACCAAAACTGGGTTTGCGAGCCAGTTCGGGTAAAAAGATTCCCTGATGAACCCAATTTCGAGCAGCTTGTCCACCTCTTCCTTTAATGCAACGTAGTGTTCTGGATCTATCGCCCTTCTTTTCTGTCGCACTGGCTTTTTTGTTGTATCTATGTTGAGGCGATAGCACATGACATTCGAATCAATCCCTACCATATCCAAATATTGCCATGCGAAGATGTCCAAATTCGACTTTAGAAAAGCGACCATTGTAGCTCGCACGGGTTCCTGAAGCTTTACCCCGATTTTAAGCACCTTTAAAGATTCATCAATTGACAAATCTTCCAAGTCTTCTATAGGTCCAGTTTTGACCTCTTCATTGATTTCTTGAGGATCGAGATCTTCGATTGATGCTTTGATCGATGCTTCATCTTGTAGCTGGACCATCATTGTGCGAGGTGTTGTATCTTTTGCTGCTAGCTTCAATGAATTATTATAACAAGTCCGTGCATCATATTGGTTACCTCGCACTTTGCCTACTTCGTGCTGTGTTGGGAACTTCATAGCGAGATGATAAATTGAAGTAACAGCTCAAAGTTCCCTAAGTGTTGGTCTTTCTAGTACAGCATTAAATGCGGAGGGGCAATCTACAACCAAGAATCGAGTCATTACTGTTGAAACCCTAGGATAAGTTCCAACGTTAACCATTAACTCAATCATGCCCCTAGGCATTATGCTATCACCAGTAAATCCGTAGAGTGGTGTGATGGTAGGTTTTAAGTCACAGTCACTCAACTCCATCTTCTTGAAGGCGTCATAGTATAGGATGTCGACAGCACTTCCATTATCGATTAATACTCGCCATAGCTGAGTACTTCCACAATTGATCTTAATGACTAGTGCGTCATTATGCGGGTAATGGACTTCCCTCGCATCCTGCTCCGTGAAGGTGATGTCCACATCGAGTACCCATTGAAGCTTTTGTGATCGCTGCTCAAGATGCATGACATTGGTCAACGGCTGCTGTCGAGCTTCTCGTGCATATCTATCCTGTGCCCTCCTCGAATCTCCACCAACATGCGGTCCCCCATAAATAGTTCGTACTTCTCGCTGCTCTTCGGGAGGTCGCTGCTGGTTTTCTCCTCTTCCATTATTTTGCCGGGTATACTGCCGTAGTCGCCCTTCTTTAATTAATCGTTCGATCTCATCTTTCAGGGCGTTGCAGTTGTTAGTGTCATGCCCAATATCATTGTGATACTGGCAGAACTTGTTGGGATCACGTTTCGCTCTTTCCCGTTTAATTGGCTCCGGTTGACGATATCGCTCCTGTTGATTTGTGACCGCATAGATATGATCTATTGGTGCACTCAACTCAGTATAGTTGTTGAATCTCATGGGAGCCTTCGGAACTTCCTGTCTCTTTAATTCGGGCTGCTTCTCAGTTACCCGCTCGTTTTTTCTCTTGTTTGACTTTTTATAATTGTTGTTGTTGCTGGTCGTGGTCGCATCTTTAGTTGAATCTTTTTCTCCTCCCTTCGTCTTGTGAAGATTCTCACGTGAAGATTCCACTCTTAGATGACGACCAACTCGTCGATAGAAATCCTCAAGAGTTCTGCATTCCCGCTCGAGCAGCTCTTCCCAGAGTTTAGTTTCAGCTCTCACCCCAACCATCAGCAGAGTTAAGACTCCTCCTTCAGGCGGGTTGCTGACTTTCACCAATTCTGAGGTAAAGCGATTGAGATAAGATCGCAGAGTCTCCTCTGGACCTTGTCGAATGGCTGACAAACAGATCAATGGGACGGTGAAATTTTTGGTAGCCTGAAACTGTCTTAAGGACGTAGTTTGAAGTTGTTGCCAAGACGAGATTGAACCAGGCTAGAGTCCTCGAAACCACTTCTTCGCTGCTCCCGTGAGGGTTACAGCAAAATATCTGCATCATGCGAGGTCATCGACCTGATGGAGCTCCATCAGATCGCTGAAGTGGTCCATATGGTCCTGTGGATCAGTTTTCCCATCAAATGTGCTTATGGTGGGAAGTTTAAATCCAACAGGTAAGGCAGCAGCTCGAACTTCCTCGTTAAATAGCGATTGACGATATCCATCAACGAGCTCATCATCTTAGCCAGTAATCGTCTCTAATGCAATCCTCAAATTATGAACATCAATATTTGGAGGAAGAGCATTAGTTGGTGGCAGGAGTGGTCTTTGATCGTTGTTACGGTGTACAGCAGGTTGGTTAGGCAGGGTCTGCTGTGACCTTTGTAAAGACTCTACTGTAGTAGTGTGACGAGATCGACTTTGGTCGTGATGATGCGATGTAGATCGCTCATGGCTACGTCGCTGTTCCAAGTGTTGTCTTAGGTCTACAGGATTCTGCCTTGGTTCCCTGCTGATCCTCTCGAAGACGCTTCTCGATTGACGATTCTGCTCGCTACTCAGACGATCACAATTGACGATTATTCTCCGAGAAGATTGTCCACGATCATGATCAGTGCTTGAACTTCCAGTACCGGATTGTGGCAAGTCCGTGACCTTGCCTTTGCCCTTGGAGGTGTGATCTATGTGACGCTCCTGTTGGGCTCTGGGCTGATCGCGATTTCCTGCCTCTCGGATCTGAATTCCTTTCTCAAGTTATTGAGCAGGGCGATCTCTGGGGCGTTCTTGTTGTGGTGGAGTGACCATCTGTCCTTCAGCAAGTCGTCACAGGGAATCATTAATCTAGTTGGTGATTTGCTGAAAATTCACTAGAGCATCCTCCATGCGATCTTGTCTTTGGACAATATTTTCTGGTGCGGTCGCGGCAGGTTGATCCTGAGCGGGACCGACCTGTGCAGAAGCAGTATTTTGGGGTTGGCTAATTCCAACATTTCTAGTAGTGTTTCTAGTGTTTGCCATTGTTGAAGAAACAATAATGACGAACACTTAGCTGGAATAGCCCTCTTTCTAGCGCCAATTATTGACGGAGATTTTTCAACAATGAGGTTAGGAATTTGCAAGATGTGGCTTGTGTGTGAAAAGAACTGATAAAGTAAAGCAAATAAGGGGACAAGAATTTTATAGTGGTTCAGCCCCAAAAAAGATAGGCCTACATTCACTGTTCTTCACTATTTTCTGGAGAATTACAAGAGTTTTTCTCTCTGTCTTAAGGTGAGTAGAGAGAATTACAGAATGTAATGAAGTGTTTTTAAAGAAAATTGTGTCGTGTGTTACAATGAGATTAAGCCACCTTTATATAGATGAAGATGGCTCAAAGTTTCCTAATTAAACAAATGGGTAAATGTATAATCAGAAATATAATTTTGGGTAAACATTGAATCGGGTAATCATCTCGAATTAAAGACAATTTTGGGTAAACATTGAATCGGGTAATCATCTCGAATTAAAGAAAGGAATTACTCGATCTCCATTTAGAAGCTTGTTTCCTTTTCTTTGTTGATTACCTATTTGAAGACAATATAATTTCCTTTTTATACTGGTCACATCTATGTCATTCGGAAGAGGTTGCACTTTAATCAAAAGAATACATATACGACCTGGTGCAACCCGATTGTTGACTTTCCTTTCTTGGCGTTGACCGACGCGGATTTAAGATCGCATAACAGATCTCATTCTTGGGCATAATTAATAAACTACGTGTTTTATAAATTTATGTTAGAAATTTAACAATTCGTGATTAAAAAAAGAAAAAAAAAGTGTTATTGTTGCAAAAATTGCATAATTATTGATAATTTACTGTGTAAATTGAAATTTCGGACTCTCATTCTCGGTTATAATTAGTAAACTATGCGCTTTATAAATAACTCATTTCAATTAAAAATTTAACAATATTGTGACAACGGGTTCATTACTACGATAATTGCATAATTCGAGATAATATACTATATAAATTAAAAATTTAAGAGTCAAAGTAATACAATATATATAATTCATGGACTATTAACGAAATTTTCTCTTCTCATTTTTTAATTTATTACTGGCGTAATTAGTTTTTGAGTTATTCACACTAATTAGTATAATTAATGCCACTTTGGTAGGATTGAACAAAATGCTAAACTTCGATTAGTGCCCAACTACTATGAGATTTGTGCACCGTACTCTCGAAAGTTTCCTTACATAGGTTAGGGGAAGTCGCTAGCTTTTCACGCTAGAGAGCACAACCCAAATGAAACGATGCACTAAAGAGGATTTGGACCGTGAACCGTCCACCTGAGAGGGAACAAACCTCCAAGGTACCAGGCTGTCTAACCACTTGAGCCACATCTTGAGATTGAACTTAACTAACTTAATTTAAATTGCATGTTTGGGATAACTTTTACTTTAGAAGGTTAGAAGACTTTTTGATAAAAGTTATTAGGTCATGCTTCATTAAAAAGATCGTTTAAATAGAAAAAGATCTTATGAGAATGAGAAAAACACATGCCTTTAAACCAATAAAATTTAATTTGACCATATTCACGGGATGTTCAATTTAGTCCATTCTAGTTCAAATTGGAACTAATCCAAACCCTAATGGTCACTATCATTGCCCAAAAACATTTTCACTCCCAAACCCATACTCGATTAAGAAACTCGAAAAGCAAATAAAAAATTGAGGGTACTTCAAGAAGTGTTTGGCTTAGACTTTCACCACCATCAATCTCGTAGGTAATAAATTTGGATGATCTTCACCCTCCTCTTTCATAATGAAAATACCTTATTTACCGCATCGCTTCCATTAAAATTATTCAAAGATCCGTATATTAGCCAGTAACCACGGTCAAAATCAGACAAAGGTCAAGCATAAAAGCAAACAAATAAATCAATTTATAGTACTGTGTTCAAGTGATGTCAATTACATATTTACATTTAATCATGGTCGAGGTTACATACATTTACTTATAGTCGAGCTTAAAAGCAGAGAATAATTTACTTTACATTATTGTACCCAAGTATATTCAAATGAGTTCAATTGGATTTTTTTTTTAATTTTTTTAAACTATCCTCTTCAACCTCAATTTTGGCCTCCTTCCTTGTTCGATTATGGATGAATTATTGTATTTTTCTTAGCTTTTAGAAACACAAATTTAGGAGTAACTTCATGAATACGAATATTATATTCATGAACAATTTAATCATTATATACGTAAAATGCAAAGAACTTAAAATATAAATTACCAACAATATTCTCAAATTCTTGTTATGCTTAAACTATATATAAGGGGATTTCTAGAATATGGTATAGGTTTTTGCATGTTTCAATACGGTATTATTTATTACTCCTAGCAGCTCTTCGATTTATATCAAATGGTTAAAAAGAACTAAGCTTTATGGAATACCCAATACACTTTAGTGCAGTTAAACTTTTTTCTCACCATCATTCCCATATTCTGACTGGCAGAACGAAGCAAAGCTCAACAAACCTCCTTCAAAGTTCAGAGTTAAATAATAAGGATTTTCATCGAATTTACTGGGTATAAATCAAAATAATTAGGATTTTCAACGAATTTATGGGATTTCTTATTTTTTTTTTATGGAATTTCATATATGGGGTTTCTTGTTCTTGTGATTTCCAGATCTAAGTTTTTGTCAATCTTTGTCTTGGTCAACAAGGATTTGAGATTTTTGGACTTCATGAGTTAAATATGGAAGATTTGTATATCACTAGATAAATTGTTAAATTTAAGATCTTTATCATAGTTGTTCAACTTCAATTAACACATTATTATATATATCTAAAGTTGCGGAAAAAATACTGTGCAATGAACAGTTATATATATCTAAAGTTGCGGAAAAATACTGTGCAATGAACAGTATGAATAGTGAAATGGGGTTTTTTTTGTCATTTCATTTTTTAGTTTTTTTCCCATTTATTTTTTAATTCTTCCAGAATTTCATGTTGCAGTTTGACGCTTTTAACCTCGAGGAAAAAACTGTGCAATGAACATCATGAACAGTGAAACGGGGTTTTTTTGTCATTTGGCTTTTTTTTTTTAATTTCTCTAAAATTTTATATAGCAATTTGACGCTTTTACCCTGAGCTTACAAGCTAAATAGATTTTGGATGGGGGCTATTTTGGTATTTTCAGGGGATTGGTGCATTAATGGCAGTGTAGTGCTTTACACAAAACCCTTCTCCTCCTCTTTTCGGCTTCTTCTCTATCTCTTCTTTCTCTCTCTCTCTCTCTCTCTCTCTCTTTTTTCCCTTTGTTCTTCACGCTTTTTTGTTTGGTTATCTTCCGATCATTCTTCTTCCTTTTTTCCTTTGCTTCTCTATTTGTTTGATTTAGGTTATGGATTCTCTTTATTTTTTTGTTATTTCAAGTTTTTAATTGTTTTTTTTTTCTTTTGAGTTTTATTTTCTTCTTTGTTTATGTACTGTAATTTTTGTTTTTTTGTTTTTTAAAAAAAATTAACTCTTTTGTTTTCTGATCTTTTGTTGGTAGATCTGGATTTCGTTGCATGGATCTAAGTGGTGTGGGGTCTTTCTCTCTTTTCTGATAATTTCGCTCCTTAAAACTTTTTTCCCTCTGATTTTTTCCTGTTATTGTTTCTTTATCATCCATTCTGTATATTGAAGTTTTGGTCTTTATATTTTATGCTTGCTGTATTCTTGATTTTTATTGTTCTGGAAATTTTTGATAGTTTTTTTTCTAGGGCTCATTTACCGTTTTCCCTTTTTGGGTTTATTTTGGGCTATGATCATAGTTTTCTTTTTGGGCTTTAATCTGCAAATATGGGCTTCTTATGACTGTTTTTGGGCCTCTTGAAAGATTGGGTTTCGTTTTTATATTACCTTAGTTAGGTCCTCTTTTTTCCCTCAGAATGTCATGATATCTTATTATTTTATTTTTTGTCATAATCATGATTAGAATATATATATATATATGTACGTGTATGTGTATCTAGCAATCTATGGATACGTTAGTTTTATACCTTTGAGTTTCTAGAATCTTTTCTAGATTATTCTTGGTTTCTTCTGGTCTCTTTGAGATATATTACGTGGTTTAGATTTTTTTGTAGGTTAATGATGACCTCTGTTTTGACTGTCTTTTCATATTTATGATTTTGGTGCTGTGTACAAAATTTAATTAATGTTGCCTTATTCTTTTTCCCGTGTTATTTAAATTGAGGAAAAATAGGGAAAAAAAATGAAAAGTAGAGTAAGAAAATGAGGGAATTCCATTTCTTAAATATATTATTTAAATTTATTTGACATAGTCAGATGATACTCTCTTTTTACTGTTTGTTTACTTTTGCTATTCATGCTCACTAAGTTTCTGACTTCTTTCCTTTAAATATTTCTTTTAATTGTATGATTCTTTGGGGTGCTGCCACCTGTTTAGTTTGAATTTATTGCCTGTTATATATACCTTGCTCTTATTTGGTTATATACGTGTTTTAGTACTTTTCATATCCTACTTTCTCTGACGTTCTTCCTTCTTTATACCTGACTAAAATCACTGTGCTCTTGCTTTACTGTTTTCACTGTTGTTTTACCTTGTTCTGTGATATGTGGATATTCTGTATTTTCCTGAAAGTTGGTTGTGAGAGTTATTTTTGGAAGCACTTCAGGTATTACACATATTTATTATACTGTCTTCCTCTGCCTTTATAACTGTTTTTCATCTTCTAGTTATATGTGTATTTTGTTCTGTTGTTCATTAATATGTATCTTTTGTGTTATTAATATACTATCGATGCATTTATTTCATTATTATTGTCTTCAATACTGTGCGCTATTGGAAGATTTCATTAAATTCTTTTATATTTGAATTCACACATATTTTATTCTGCTTCTAATTAATCTGTGTTATTTGACTTGTACTAATTATCTGTAAATAGCTGTCACCTTATTTATGTGTTGAATGCTAAAAAATGTTGTTATAGTTCTTTTACTGCTTCTGTATTTCATACCTTTTTGTTCTTCTATATCCTTGTAGTGAATCGTTTTATTTGGTTTTTGTTTCTTCACCTTTTTTTCCCTTTTTGTTGGCTAATTCTGTGTTCTCCTTCCTTAATTCCTTTCACTCAAACTTCCTTTATTTATTTTCCTCTTTTTTTTTTTTTTTTACTTGGTTTAGTCTTAATTTCCTTTCCCATCATATTTTATAATGCTGTATATATTTAGCAATGATGAGTATATATTCTTTACTTATATAGAGTAATACACTAGCTGCCCACAAATTGCTGTCTATAATGGCTTTAGTTGTTCTATAATAAATCTGGTTTGTTAAGGAGCAGTTTTACAGTTTTTTTTTTCCAAAAATTCCTGTGAATTAGTTGTCGGATTAGATCTTTGTTAGCAGTTTTATAAATATTTTAGCTTTATAATTCTTTGTTAGATTTATGTGTGAACATCGTGATCTCATCTTTTCACTCTAATTATTTTTTCCATGATTAAAACAGCTCTTTACTGTTGTATTCAACTAAGGAATTTTTTTCCAATAAATGTATTTTTTGCAATTCCCTTAATCCCTTTTCCATCTCCCCCAAATTTTCTGTATTTCCAGTATTTTCCTTCCTCCTCTTTTTTTTTTTTGTCCCCTTTAAAAACTATACCTAATTATTCTTTCACAACTTTTTCTCTTAAAATTATTTTCATTATTCTTTTCATTCTTCTTTGTTTTAGTCATTATTCACCTGGTAGTTTTTGGGCAGTTTTATGCTATACTCTTATGATCTCTTTTCTGTTATTCGACTATTATAATATATATGGCAAATTTCATTTCATATTAATATATTTCTATCTGTTTATCTAATTTCTAGAAATTTTTTTACTTGCATGAGCAAGAAATGATTTCTTAGGTAGCTAGATAGATATTTAGAAATAAATTATCTTAAAAATTTGCCATATATTGATAATACTATAACATATCTGAGCCAAATTATTATATATATATACATATTTATTTAAATATATTTACCTACATATATCATATATTTATAATAGATATAAAAAAAATTATCCCACGTAATTCCTGATGAAGAACTTTGCTGCCTAAATTGGAAAAGAGAAAGACGGAGGTCTTACTATTGAGGAGGACAAAGAAAGAAGTAAAATAGAGTGATTTTGCCGTAAAATCATTACCTAAATTTCATTGTTATTCTGTATTCAATTCCATCATGTGTATTAATTAATGTTTTGTATATTTAGTTTGAAAGACTCTAATTTTAGGTAATTAAGATATTATTTGATTTTGTTGGTTTATATATTGTGTGTTTGACTTTATTATCACCATTTTTAATAATAAAATAGAAATATAAAATTAATTATGGTAATAAAAATCATCGTATTAAATATATAGCAAAAATAGCTTTGATATCGTATCAGACTAAAAAATTATGCCCAAGATTTTATTTTTCTAACTTGCATATATCGTTTCTAAAATTTAATTCTTATAAGTTTTTTTATTGAAATAAAAAATATAATTACTAAAAATAATTTATATGCCAAACCCCACACACAAAAGATGTCATTCAAACTAAGAAAGAGCAATCTCATGAATGTAGAAAAAGCATGGAAAAAATATTAGCGTTACGTATATATTTTCAAAATAATCCAAATTGTGGTCTTGATAATTTCGATTACAATTAGAACTTATTTTAATCAATGATAAGTTAAATATTGAAACTGAAATATTAAATTAAAAAATAAAATTTTTAAATAATGACAACCAAATTAATTATACATAGCTCTAAGTGCAAAATGTTTGGGGAAAAAAATTGATATTAAATTCTGACTATATACAACACTAACAAATTTACATATATTTTAAAAGCTTGAAAAAATATATATAACTAACTCTTCCTTAAACATATCAAAAAATGCCATTCAAACTAAGAAAAAGTGAAATAAAGAGCAATCTCATGAATGTAGAAAAAGCATGGAAAAAATATTAGCGTTATAAATATATTTACAAAAAATAATCCAAATTGTGGCGTTGATAATTTCGATTACAGTTACAACTTATTTTAATCAATGATAAGTTCAATATTGAACCTGAAACATTAAAATAAAAAATTAAATTTTTAAATAATAACAACTAAATTAATTATAAATAGCTTCAAGCGCAAAATGTTTCAGAAAAAAAAAAAAAAACTTGATATTAAATTTTGACTATATACAATACTAATAAATTTACATATATTTTAAAAACTTGAAAAAATATATATAACTAACTCTTCCATAGACATATATATATAAATATTTTTTAAAGAAAAAGAGCTAAATATAGACTATATTATAGTTAAAAAAATGACATATGTATAACTTCTATGACTAAAATATAAAATTATGAACACATAAAAAAATTTAAAACTGATATTAATACGAGAAAATAGCAAAGAAAAACGTGTTTACGTATCTAATCAGTAAAAAAAAAACGATGGAAAAAATATAGGAATTACTTCTTATATAAATTTATATGTGTCTATGAAATACGTAACTAAAAAGTAAGTAATTATGAATAATAAAAATCAATATACATATTTCGAAGACAAAAGATATTTTCCCTTTATTCATGATTTTTTACTCTAAAAAAAGAAGAAGAACAAATATAGTTTTTATATACAAAAAAAAAATACCAGACATAATTATTAAAATAACAACAAAACTAAAATAACTTAAACAATAATAAAAATAAAATAATATATCTAATATAAAAAAAATTAGCATGTGAATAATATTACAGTAACAACACTAAAAAATAATAATGAAAAATTAAAAACACATAAAGAAGATATAATATAACAATATTATTTCAAAAAATGACAGACAAAAATACTATAAACCATCCAGATGTATAAATATAACAATAGTATTTAAAACAAATATCGAACACATAATTAGTATAATTTAAATTAACAAATATTATACAACAAAATAAATGTAAAAAAAAAAAGTATCAATCATTTTACATATAGGTAACAATATTATATTATTTCACAAATTTTCAATAAAGACATATTATCATAATCACATTTGTTTTATTTTTTCCCACTAGGTAAATAATAGAATAATGTCAAAAAACTTTTCATCCATAAGACGTCAATATAAACGGCGTCGTCATTGTCTTCAAAATGAAGACTTTGCATTTAGCCGCAATGATACTGTGAATCATCAACTCGATTACTCCAGTATGGTTCCAGAAAATATTTACCGACCAAGGTGTGTTCCAACATCAAGCCTTACAAGCTCTGAAAGATATTTCTTTCACACAACTGACCTACCAGAATCAAGTAATTGTGACGTACAAAGTAAACTTTCTTTACACTTCTTATATATCAAATTTCTTATATATTATCGTATTTTTAATTTTCATTCTTAATACTTTATTATAGGTGATATTAATAAATATCACGATCTTAGGGACTGTTCTTGCATTTACATATACTGTGGCGCATCATTTTGGCTTGATGAATCTATCAAAAAAATTAATCCGCCAAAATATAATCTATGTTGCAAAGACGGAAAAATTAAACTCCCCCTGTTAAAAAATCCTCCCCCTATATTAGATCAACTACTTAATTGTTACGAAGGATCCTTGAGTACATATTTCCGCAAAAATATTCGAACCTTTAATTCTATGTTTGCCTTTACATCTTTCGGAGCAAATATAGAACAAAATATACAAAATTCAGATGGTCCATACATTTTTAAAATCAGTGGTCAAATACATCATCTAATGGGATCATTATTACCAACTAATAACAATCCTCCAAAATTTGCTCAATTATACATATATGATACAGAAAATGAAGTTGACAATTGAATGTCAATATTTTCATTTAACAATGCAATAAAGGAATTAACAAAATTAATTATAGAAAATTTAATCAAAATGCTTAACGAAAATAATAAATTAGTAAAACTTTTTCGTATGGTTAAAGACAGGTACAATGAAAATACAATTCCATCCATGAAATTAAGATTGATAGGACGACGATCCATTGATAATAACCAGTATGAATTATCCACATCAAATGATATAGGAGGTTTAATTGTTGGAGATATTGGTGAATATGAAGAAGGAGGAGACATTATAATACAAGACAAAATAAATAATTTACAAAGAATTACAAAATTACATCCATCCTACATGGCTTTACAATATCCATTCTTATTTCCATATGGAGAAGATGGTTATAGAACCGATTTAAGATGGAATATAGACAGATCAGGAAAACAACCTTCCACAAATAGAATACCTATGAGAGCATTTTCCTGCTATCAACTACAGCAACGAGAAAATGTAAATAGTACTTTATTCAAAAGTGGAAGACTTTTCCAAAAATATTTAGTCGATGCATACGCTTCTGTTGAAGAAGATCAACTAGATTATATTAGAAAAAATCAAAATAATATAAGATCTAAAATTTACCAAGGCATCCAAGACGCTGTTACTAGAGGCGATACAAATGCTAGAGCAATTGGTAAAAGAATCATTCTTCCATCTAGCCATACTGGAAGTCCACGATATATGATCCAAAATTACCAAGATATAATGGCAATATGTAGACAGTATGGAAATTTTGATTTATTCATAACATTTACATGTAATCCTAAATGGCCCGAAATTACACGTGCCTTAAGTAAAATTCCCAGTAAAAAATCTGAAGATAGACCAGATATAATTACAAGAATCTCTAAAATGAAATTAAACCAAATTTTATCTGCTATTAAAACTGAAAAAGTGTTCAAAACAATTATTGCAGGTAAGACAATATTACTTAATTTAATAAATCAAAATACATAGCATAAAAAATGAATTTTTGTTCTTAACTAAAACTAACATATTTCGTCTATTTTTTGTGTTTATCTTACGACATAGATCTATACGTTGTTGAATTCCAGACGTGTGGTCTGCCTCATTGTCACTTTCTATTCTGGCTATGCCGTAATGAAAAATTATCTGAACCATCACAAATTGACAAATTTATATCAGCTAAAATACCAAATCCGGAAAAAAATCCCGAAGAATATAATATTATAGCAGAATTCATGATACATGGACCATGTGGTCTTGCCAAAACATATACTCCATGTATAAAAAAATCAGTTTTTTCTAAAAAAATTTCCAAACAATTTAAGAACGAAACTACTTTAGAAGAAAATGGATTTGTCAATTATAAACGCAGAAATACAACATTTTATGTACAAAAAGAAAATATTAAATTAAACAACAGATTTGTAGTTCCTTACAATATAAACTTATGTCTAAAATTTAATGCTCACATCAATGTTGAAATATGTTCACAATCAAAGTTAATAAAATATTTATTTAAATATTTAACCAAAGGCCCAGACAGAATAGCAGTAATAATTGAAGATAATATATACATAGAGCAATCCAGCTAAACAATTTATAAAGAAATAGATGAAATAAAAAATTATATTAATTGTCGATATATAACACCATATGAAGCTATATAGAGATTATATGAATATCCGATACATCATAGAAATCTAGCAATACAAAGATTAACAATTTATTTACCATACATGCAAAATATAACATTTCGTTCAAATCAACGCCTTGATAATATAGTCAGACAACCAGGCATTCAAAGAACAACTTTAACAGAATGGATGGAAATAAACAAAATTAACATAGAAGCCATAAAACTTTTATATGTACAATTTCCAACCAAATGGGTATAGAATAATAAAGACAAGATTTGGACACCAAAAAAGTCAGGATATTCAATTGGACGAACTTTTTATATCCACCCAAATTCTGGAGAATTATATTATCTAAAATTATTGTTAAATCATCAAAAAGGTGCAACAAGCTTCGAATCTATACGAACAGTTAATGGTATAATATATTCAACAAATCAGGCAGCATGCAATGCATTAGGTTTATTAGGAGATGATAAAAAATGGAATGAATCGATATTAGAAGCCTCATTTTGGTCAACACCACATCAATTACGATAATTATTTACCATAATTTTATTATTTTGTAATGTAAATAATCCAATAACATTACTTGAAAATCATTGGAGACTTATGACAGAAGATATTTTGCATAGAATTAAAACATTATTCAATAATCCAAACTTCCAAATTCCAGAAAACGAATTATACAACTATGTATTATATAAACTAGAAAAGCAACTAAACCTAAATTCATCAACTTTAATAAATTTTAATTTACCTTTACCAACAGGAACATTAATCGACGACTTAAATAATAAACTCTTGTGAGAAGAACTAGACTACGATATTAAGAAATTAAAAGAAGAAAACAACATTTTAGAAAAAAATTTAAATAATGAGCAACGCTACATTTACGAACAAATTATAAAATCATTAAACAATAAAGTACAAAACTTATTTTTTATTTATGGGCATGGAGGCACTGGAAAAACTTATTTATAGAATATAATTATTAAAAAAATTATATCAAATAATGGAATTGTTTTAGCTGTCGCATCTTCTGGAATAGCTTCATTATTATTACTTAAAGGCAGAACAGCACATTCAAGATTTCGAATACCTTTATCAACAGATAAATTCTCTACTTGCCACATCAAAAAAGGAACCCAATTAGCAAAATTAATTGAAAAAATCTCATTGATATTATGGGATGAAGCACCGATGAATAACAAATATTGCTTTGAAGTTTTAGACAAAACATTACACGATTTAAAAAATAATTTTGACAAACCTTTTGGTGGAATGAGAATTATATTAGGTGGCGATTTTCGACAAATTCTACCTGTTATCCCTACTGGAACAAAAGAAGACATAATAAATGCAAGTATAAATAACTCTCACGTATGGCCACATTTCAAATTATTATCCCTAACAGAAAATATGAGATTAAAAAATCCAAATACCACAGAAAGGGAAAGAGATGAAATTTCAGAATTTTCAAAATGGATATTAAACATTGGAAATGGTACTGCAGAAGGAATAAAAGATCCTGAGAATGAAGATATTACATGGATAAAAATACGAGAAAAATATGTAATACAATATGAATCAAATCTAATCGAAAAAATTTCAAATTTCATATATGATGATTTTGTAAAAAACTTCGATAATATTAATTATATACGACATAGGGCAATAATAACTCCAAAAAATAAAATAGTTGACGATGTAAATGCATATATATTATCTTTAATACCTAACGAGTCAAAAACTTATCATAGTTATGATACAATAATAGCCTCAACTGAAAATATCGATGAACTTAACCTCTTATATCCCCAAGAATTTTTACATACTTTAAATTTTAATGGCATACCACCACATGACTTAATCTTAATACAAAACATTATATAATAACTAAATAATTTTTTATAAAATACAGCACGAAGCAATCCATGGAACAATTAGAGCTCGAGATGCAAATCATATCTTGCAACAAATTACAGAAGGAGAAATATATTGAGTCAGCAACTTTAATGTCGCTCCAAATAAACCAAAGTACAAAATTGTTCCCCACGTTGCAATGTTGCAATTCGCTAGAGCAACATCTTTTACTCCAATAACAACACCAATAACAAACATCCCGATGCACAAATTTTACATCGTAGACTTTAATCATCTACCTTCAAGAACTGATGTCCACGACATATTATCAGGTATTATTAGTCATAATACTATCTTACTATGAATACAAATATTTATCAATACACATTTAAAATTTTTCATATTAATTTTCTTCCCTTTTACCAGATGTTAAGGAATGCTAACAGAAATACAAGACCTGGAAGAAACTAACGTCAAAGGAAAAATGATGCCAAGACGAACACTAACAATACAAAATATCGGGTAATTAATTCATTTAACATCGAAATTTATATATTCAAAAACATTTTATACTTTACTTTAATCATACTTTAATATCATCTTATTTCAATTATAGGAGTGAGAAGCTTTAAATCACCTTATGGGGAGAAACAACGAAAAAATTTAATACTGATATGATAAAAACTGTAGAAGAACCAGTCATAACTATCTTTACATCTATGACAATAAAGCAGTATCTAGGTAACTAATAATCCTCTTTTATACCTACATATAAAAATATTCGTACATTCTATTCATTCACTAATTAACATAATTTTTTATATCAAACAAGAAATATCTATGCTGCAAGTATAGGTGCATCGATATATTATATAAACATAAATATACCTGAAACTAATGCACTAAAAACAATGTAATAATCACTTTGTATATCTTTTTTCATCATAAAATAAAAAAAAATATCGTACTTTATTTATCTTTATTAAACATTACCATTCTTCTTTTTTCCCTCTTTTTACCAATATCTTATTCAGGTTTCAGCACACAACACAACATCTTGAATTCCTTCCAGCTCATGTTCCAAAAGAAATCCAACCACCAAAGCAACAGAAATTACAAAACAGAAAAACAATTGCAGAACTGAATCAACTAGATCAATTAGCACAACAGGTTAACATAAGTATAATAACATTAGGAAAAATATCACTATATATTATAATTTAAACTAACATCAATTTTTTTTATCCTTAGGGAATGAAATTTACAGTAAAAGTGACAATATACAAATTCGAGATACACCAAGACTGGTATTATAATTTTTGCCAACAATAATCTAGACAAGTATGAGAACCAGGGAGTGGATGGTGGTGTAACACACATGGTCATCTTACGTCAACTCCAATTCCATGGTACAAAATACAACTGAATAATTTCTATTAATATTTTCCAAATTAATTTAGATATAAGAGAAACTACAACTTCACTTACACAAAAAAACAAAAAAATCATTTATATTATCAGTCATTAATTAAAATATTATTTCTTCATTATACTAAAATTTTTTTGCCACCTCACTATCCTAACAGGTATAAATTAAATACAAGAATCGAGGACGAAACAGGATTCACAGTCATAACCATATTCGGAAAAGCATCTCAGGTTCTCATTAAAAAGCTATGCACAGTATTAACAATACAAGAAGGCTATACTAATCCAACAACACTGCCTCTAATAATCGAACAATTATGCAGGCAAAAAAAAATATTTCAGATTTACTTCAGAACCAGGGGAGCATTAATTGATACAATAGAATCAAAAATATTCGATGACGATGAATCAACTCCATTACCTCTTCCAGCACCGCCGACCATCCTTGAAACAGAAATAATACCGGCCCTACCCCTTGATCCAAAAACACCTGATCTAAAAAAAATAACAGAAAAGTAAGAAACAATCATCAATTCATATTCAATTTAATAAAAAACAAAACATATTATCGATTATTTAACTAATAATATAGTTTTTCACTTTCAGATCAGAAACAACATCAACTGAAGCATCAAAAAAACAAAAATCAATCAGGTACCTAATTTATTTATATTTATCAATAAATACTTCATATCCTAACAACAAAAAATTCATTATTTTCCTTCTTCTCTAATTTATAATTTAATTTAATTTTTGTTCTTACATTCTATTTTTTTTCACCCCTGTAATTGCAGCGAAGGAGAACAGCAAAAGAAAGGAAAACAAAAATTGTAAAATAAATCATCACTCTACTTTAGAATACTAATGTTTTGTAATACTCTAAAAACTCTCCACAGTTTGTTTTCAAGAAAGATCTATCCACGCACAGCATATGACGGCATGCTACTTTAAAGTCTCAAATAGATGCACCCAATGATATGAAGAAATACTTGAAATATCTCATCTCATCAGTCTCTAAATGAGAAACTGTTCCCGAATTAGTTTTCTCCAATATATATAGGTAAGATGGCAGCTTTTGGTATGAACCATCTACTGTTCTCTTGACATACATAAGTACTTTTTCCTGATATCTCCGTGCCTTTTCATATGTCGTATTAATCCCATAGTCTTTAGAGAAATCGTCGATTATTGATCGAGAGGCACAATTAGGATTGGCTGGATTTGTGTACTTTCTCTTAATGCAATATCCAATAACCCATGGTGTCTCTTGTCAGTTGTCCTTATGCCTTATTACTAATGAACATGTATGTTCAGGCACATATTTTCGCACCTTAAATATATCAGACTGCTTCACCTTTCTAGCTCGCAACTGCCATATATAATTGTCATCTATACATGTTATAAACCAACAGTCTTTGCTTGACTTTTTCGTCTTAAACTCAAAATTGGACTTCATTGCATGTAAATGCAACTTCAGCTTCAAATCTTCCTTATTCTCAAATAGTTGACCGATCACGATTTTCACTGAATTAGAAGATCCAGCTGATAAGTTGTTAGGGGTTCTATGTGGCAATTCTCCCTGCGAAAATAAGGGAGCACTCTACTTTAATGCATTATCTACTATTCTTACCCTACGCACTCAACTACTTGAATTCCCTGGTATTACCTCTGGAGTCTTAGGTACTTTACTTGACTCTCCTCATTCAGGTATACTTATCTGTAATCTCTTCTTGTTGGTTGCAGATTCTTTCTCATTATTTGCTCTCCTCAAATCATCCTTATTGGTGTTTAAGTTAATACTATCACCAAAGTATTCGTTTAACTCTTCTGGACATATGTTTTCTGCACCAAAACCCCAATCATAGTAGTTGTCACTATTATCCCTTAGTAGTAGATATATTTTTGGAGGATACACCACCACTGCAGGTGGAGTGGATTTACCTCTTGCTCGTTTATTTTCTGTACACATGTTTCAGGCACAAATGAAGCATTTTGACTGCAATTCTCACTCATAGGACTCAACTTTAGTAAAATAGACACACATAAAGGAGTACAGTACTGAATAGAGTAAGACATCTCCTCAAGCTAAAGTTCTAGCTCACTATCAGTAGTAATCTTCGTTGGAGGAATAGGGATTCCATCTCCACCACTACATTTATAAACAACCTTAAGTTCTAAATCAAAACAACTTCTATCAACTCCAATTACCTCAAACAACTTCTCTACAAGGGTCAAGTAAGTTATACCCTTCTATACACCCATGACCTTACTTTTTTTAGCAATATAAGACCATAATATTTTCACTGACGAAAACGTCCATTCACGATTATACAAAACTATGATGTTGAAACGTGACTCTACAGATAAAATAGAAATTAGATTCATCTGGTATATAAAATTAACAGATAAATCGTAAAATATAAAGAAATAATCTATATTTTCCAGCCGTCGAAAATTGGTCGAAATAAGCTCGAATATCATTGAAATACATAAAAAAATTAGTCGAAAAAAATAATTGAAATAATCATTGAAAATGCATCGAAATTAGCTAGCCATTATGAGTCAGATCGAATTAGGGTCGAAATACAGTCGAAAAAATCCTAAATCCCAGATTTCATCAAAATGTACTCGAAATTACATTGAAAATTCGATGTTTATCGTGACGCCGAGTTATTTTTTTCAGAATTTTGCAGATATTTCTAGAAAACAATTTTTAATGTATAAATTATGCTTGTAACATATCGAAACTTAGTTAAAAACTATTTCAAATAGTACCCATAATATTTGAACACATAAATTACATACTCATTTTGCAGATTTCTTTTATTCTTTTTTCTGTTTTTTCAGCTTTTATCCTTTTCTTCTTTTTTGCTCTTACAATTTCGGCTCCTTAAACAGTGTGATAACTTGAAAAATGAGATTAGAGGAAATATTGTGAGAATATAGAGGGAGGAATAAAGAGCTTCAGCTAGGTTAAAGAGGAGAAGAGAGGCATATATATTGTAAACCAATTATTAAGGGTAGAAGTGACATTTCAGGTGGGTATATGCATATTTTTCAGAGTTTTATTGAGGGAAATATAGGGGCCAAAATATGCCTATTATGATACATATTTAACTTAATTTCTTATGTCAATATTGATAGTAACCAAAACACAAGGTATAAATTGAACAAATAGTGAAAACGTAAGATATAAAAATGTAATTATCTCTTGTCATTGTTACTATTTGAGATAACTTTTCTTTGGCCATTATTGAATTAGGACTTTAAACCATCGGGTTTGGCAAAATTTAATTAAAAATGAAAATCCAAAACATATACTGTTTATTCCATTAAATATACGCCATTTTCACATGGGGATTCAAGAACAATGATCATGGATCATTGTAAATCACAAAGTTTATTACTTATTTTTTCTTTTTTTTTTCATTTCACTGACCTGAACATACTTCTATCTGCCGTGGAGCTTGGTCAACAATGAGATTTCAAACAGATCAAACTTAAGTCAGATTTGGTTATTTTTGTTTGTTTAGAAAAAAACGAGCATTGGTGCTCGCGCTTTTGCTGCGGATGTCTCCGTTTTTGCGGTGGATTAAATATAGAGTATCGTAAATTGGTAATAAAGTTTTTATCATATTACTTACAATAGTTTGTAATATTTAACAGTAGGATAATATTTGTCTAAATTATAGGAATGTTGGCTACTATTGCACAAGATACAAACAGGTAGTTGTATCCAGTTGCATTTGGAGCAGTCGACTTAGAGAACAACGACCCGTGGATGTATTTTATTATAAAACTAAAGGAAGCAATTGGAGATATTGAGAACTTGGTCTTCATATCGGATCGACACCCAAGTATTGTGAATGCATTATCGACTGTGTTTCCTGAAGCACACCACGGAGCTTGTATACATCATATTGGTATGAATATCCAAGAAAAATTCAAGACTGATCATGCCACAGTGAATACTTTTTGGTGGTAAAATCCTATCCGATGAGTGACTTTTTTTATCATTTTGAGAAGATCAAGGTCAAGGAACAAGCCATTGCTAATTATTTAGAAGAAATAAGTATTGAGAAATGGAGCTATGCAAACTTCTCTACCCTTCATTACAACATCATGATAAGTAATAATGCTGAGAGCTTTAACAATACGAGTAGAGATACACGGAAGTATCTAATAACAACTTTGGTAGAGTTTTTTAGGTATACACTACAAACTTGGTTCTTTGAAAGGTGAACCTTAGCAATGAAATCCAATAAACCATTAGGTAAAAAGATTGAAAAGAAATTGGAGGACCGTATTGAGGCTACGAAAACTTTGATTATTTAGTCTCTCAGCTACTATAAGTTTTATGTCATGGACGGTGACAGAGATGGTCAAGTAAACTTACAGACAAAAACTTGTGATTGTAAGAAGTTTGATTTGACATGTCTTCCATATGTGCATGCATTGGCGGCTGCTCTGAGTCGACGTATCAATCCATACACCTTGTGCTCCCAGTATTATATAGTTAACGCATGGCTACATATATATATACATAGACTATATATCCAGTAAAAAATGAAGAAGAATGGGATGTACCAGATGATATTAGCAGGCATATGGTGGAACCACCTCTGTATAAGCCGAAGTCTAGATGGCCGAAAATAAAACGTAGAAAGTCGCTGGGGAGAAGACCAAACTCCAACGCCATTACAGCCGTTGTGGAGGAAAAGGCTACAATCGAGTAACTTGTAAGTATATGATGCTTGCAGCTTCAATGTAAGCATCAACACAGGTTACAACACGAAATGAGACATCTTGAGTAATTGTAATGATACTGCTATCATTTAAATTTTATGATTTTAGCTTTGACATTATAATCAACTTATCACATTTTAATATTTTAGTTTGAATAATTTTGTTCATAATATTTACTTTATTAAAATGATATGAATTTCTGAAAAATTTGCATAAATTGAAAATCCATCGAAACAGTATCTCTAATCAACGAAATATAGTCGAAATGTGTCGAATATTCGAGATACATCGAGTAAAAAACCAGAAATCATATTTCAAAACCATCGAAAGCAATGTTATCGAAATTTGACAATCGAAAGTAATCGAAAAGGGTCGAACTTCGTCGAAAGGTGTCGAAATTTTGATAAAAATGCATCTTTGAAATATTTTTTGACAACCGTCGAATACTATTGAAAAGCAGTCGAAACGTAATCGAACAGGCATCGAAATTTCAACGAATAGCATCGAGAATTCATCTACTGCATAAATATTGACTGGAATACTTGCATCGAAATGGTGTCGAAATTAAGTCAAATTTGAATCGAAGGGAATCAAAATGACATCGAACTAAATCGAATTTCGAGTTATGCTAAACCAGAAATTAATCTCAATCTTTTTCCAATCAAATTCTAACATGTTATTTAACCAAAAAAAATTAATCATATACATTTTTAACTTCAACACATAATTCATATATAATATCTATGGCTCTAGGTTATGGTAGAATAAGTCAACACATAGTTTTTCTCTTGAAAATTAAATAAAATCATCAACAATAGAATTTAGTGGAAGATCGGCCAAGATGCATTCTAAGTGCTTGACCAAAAAAATGCCACAATCTCCACTGTGAAGGAAAATTAGTATAGTTAGTGTGAGACCAAAAAAAATTAAATATTTACTTCTCAAATGGAGGACTGTATTCAAATACCTCTTCTATGTTTGTCGCACGTCCTCGGGAGATAACCTTCTCAGATCAAAATCCCGAGGTCTAGTCAGAGTAGCCAAATCAAGATCGGCTCGATCAGCGATCTCAAGGATAGCTAGTAGAAAATGTGAAAGCATCTTCACCATTAGAGTCATGGTTTCTTCGATTGATGTAGTGTCATACAATTATTGATCAGAATCGTATATACTGATCATATGCGTAGGAAGATCTACTTCCACAAGGATCCAATGGTTTGAACTGACATTGAAGGGATAGTACACCTGATCTACCTCTACCCAAGGATATTGAAAGTTGTTTGGATCTCCTTTAGCATAGTCCATAAGCTGGTCATCCCACTTAAATTTTGATTTGTTTGAGCTTTTCTTGAAAGCATTCCACCGACCATTCATATATGCGATGAATATTGTATCAGCAATGGTGACCTTCTTTCTAAATATCTTTGTAAAAAACTAAAGCTGTTCTTGTATCAACCGAAACGCCGCATCAATATGCTACAAAATGAATAGAATACAATAAATATTAAGTGAATATAGAAAAAGATATGAAAATGTAAATTTACATAATAGATCATATTACCTCATCTACAAGCCATTTCCAACGGGTTTGAAGTTCCAAGAAAAATAACACAGATGCCGAACCAGTGGAAAGTTGGATTAGTTTTCAGTTGTCGATAGCTTTTCTTGAAAGCATTCCACAGACCATTCATATATGTGATGAAGATTGTATCAGCAATAGCGACCTTCTTTCTAAATATCTTTGGAAAAAACTAAAGCCGTTCTCGTATCAACCGAAACACCGCATTAATATGCTACAAAATGAACAGAATACAATAAATATTAAGCGAATATGGAAAAATATATGAAAATATAAATTTACATAATAGATCATATTACCTCATCTGCAAGCCATTTCCAATGGGTTTGAAGTTCCAAGAAAAATAACACAGACGCCGAACCAGTGGAATGTTGGATTAGTTTCTAGTTGTCGATGGATCCAACAAGCTATTTCCTATATGTATCCTGTTGTTTCATGTCAATTTTTCGAAAAGGATCTGGTTTGCATGGATCACTAACCTTGAACTTCTTGTTGGAGAGATCGGTATAGTCAATAAGTCTCTTGGTCTTATGGGCTACCCATTTCTTCATGTGGAATTGAACTCCAGCAATCTCACTTGGGTGTACCTCTTTCATGCCCGAAGTTTGCTGTTGTTCAGGGGCATTCTATTTTGTGGGAGTCAAAACCACAACATTATCCCCCAGTTCATACCCTTGAGGAAGCACATCAGACTCGGTGGCTTCTGAATCATAATTGTGTGGCTACCGCTGTGCTTTCATTTCCTCCATCATCTTCAGTAGCCTATCCAATTTATCATTCAGTGCCAATTGGTTTACCTCAAGATCAGCTTGGTGCACCTTCAATTCAGTGATGTCAGACTTCAGCTCAGTATAAAATGTATATGAACGAGGCAAATTTTCTGATGGTTGCTCCTCTACTTCATCTGTGAGGGCATTAAAGATGCCAGCCTCCTCTGTAGCTCGCTTTGCTTCAGCTGTCTCCTTCTTGTTTTCATCCTCTTTGTCACCTTGAACTCCCTCTTCCTTAACTCTAGTACTATTGAGGCTATAGTGTGGATCGTGATATATCTAGCCATAGAATATCGCCTTCGTCACAAGTTGCAAAATAGTTAAAAAAAAACATTAATCAACTAAGGCAAAAAAGATAATATTAATAAACCATAGAAAGTATATTATGTACTTATTTTTTTAATCTTCAATTCATCTTCGCAATCCTTTTGTGATGGCATTTTATTGCTTATTCACGATAGCATCCTTGAGAATTTTATGCTAAGGTTATAGGTAAAAGCACCAATCAGCTTCGGGATAGCCTTATAAGCCCAATATTGGAGGGCAATACTGAACCCATATACCGTATATTGTGCTTTCTTGGCCTTCTTATACTTTTTAATTTTATTAAGATAATTTTCCCTCTGATGGTTCATATCTTTATTCAAACTCATAAGATCCTCTTATAAGATCGCTTTCCCCATAAATAATTAAAAAAATTGTCCTCATTCTCCACAAAAAATAGCATTTCCATTTGAATCTTAGTGCTTAATTCCTGTGCCATCAATAGCACATCAACGAAGTAGCACAATCCCAACTTCCACAAGTCCTCCTTCTCCTCACAATTTAAAAAAGTGGCTTCTAATTCACTAGATCTTACTGTGGCTTCATTATTCAGGTTTGTCTCTTTGAGCCTCATGCTACCGGACATAGATTTTAGTTTGACAATATCCGAATCTTTCCCAAAATTTAAGGCCGTTATCAAGGCAAACTCACCAAGGTATCCCAAATGAAAAACTAAAACTCCGGGGGATTTGTGCATTTCACCTTCCTCAACAATAGGTGGTGTAGCAATACTCTAGACGCTTGTATTGGTGGAGCGAGAAAAAATTATTTAAACGGGCATTCGTTTGCCCTCTCTATTAATCATATTTTTCAAAATTTTGCTTGATCTTCGATATAACTGTTGTACCTTTTACGATGACCCTTCCAAAAAAATGATTCTCGACAGGTATAAGAAGCTTTGACTTTGGTTCAGAATTTAATAAATAAATGCATAATCGAAATAGGATCGAAATAGAATCGAAATCAATCGAGTTAATGTCGAAATTTCGGGTCTGCTTATTTTGATGCAGTTTCGATACTCATCGAGAAAAAAAGCAGAAACACTATATATTTCATAAATATCGAAAAAGGCATCGAAAAGACTCGAAAAATAGAGCATGCCAAAATAACGTCGAAATATCATTGAAATCAAATCAAAATGCAATCAAAAAGATACCTACCATTACAATTGATATGTAATCCAAACATAATTGAGATACCATCAAAATATGATCGAAAATAAATCAAATTGACAACGAAATGTCATCGAAATTAATGATTTCCTTTTATCATAAATTTTGACATTTATGATGAGCATCGAAATAGAACCGAAATAGCAACAAAATATAATCGAATAGAATCGAAATATAATCTAAATGCAATCGAGAAGATACCTACTTCTACCACTACAATCGATATATAATCAAAATATAATTGAGATACCATCGCATTAGGATCGAGAATAAATCGAATTGACAACAAAATGTCATCAAAATTAATGATTTCCTTTTATTATAAATTTTGAAATTTATGGTATGCATCGAAATAGAATTGAAATAGTAACGAAATATAATCAAATGGAATCGAATAACAACGAAATAGAATCGAAATATACTCGAATCCAAAACCCCCTAATTTATGAAAAAATTATTTTTTCATCTCTAATTACTCAATAATTCAACAAATGGCCTCGAATATCAACGAAATTTAATCGAAAATATATTTAAACGATAAATCAACTATCTTAATCGAACTTCCTAATTTGACTTTGAAAATAAAACCCTGAAAATTGCATTTTCATTACCTTTTTTGTTGGACTCATTGTCGGTGACGGTACAATTCTTTTGGGGATTTCGGTGTCTATTGTTCGGCTTTGGGATCCTTTGAGGACAATGATTTCTTTAAAGAGCAACAGATGAGAATAAGGAACTATTTAGAGGAGCTTCACCACAATTTCTAGGTGGATCGACAGCTTTGAGAGTTGAAAAGGGATCGGAGACGAGAGATGAGAAAGAGAGAAGTGAGGGGTTCCGTCGACTGTAGAGAGAGAAAGAAGCTCGGTCGACTGTAGAGATAGAAGGAAGGAAGTGAACAAATTGAACGTGGAGCATAGTTTTTCTTAGGTTTTTGAGGGATATTTTTGTCTATGTGCATATTTTTCAGAGTATTATTAAAATAAGCATATGGCCCAAAATATGCCTACTATGATGCATATATGGCCTAATTTCTCATTGACATTCATATTTAAAATTTAAAATAAATTTATACCATCTCTATACCAAACACCAATTTTTGATGATTATGTTTACCAAAATATCTTTAAAAGTTTAAATATATAGATATATTTTAAAAGAGGTCAAATTTAAGACTTATATAAAATTGATAAAAGCTTTTTTTAATCATATTTAATTTTTGTAGGTTTTTTCATTTTTTAAACTATTTTTTTAAAATTTGTTCTTTTAGTTATTAATTTTAATTAGTTTTAAATTTAAATTAAGTATTAAAATATATATTCTTAAAGTTTAAAAGGGTATTTTTGTAAACTCAATGGTTAAAATTAGTGTTTGACCCAAAGAAAGTATAAATTTGTTACAAGTTTTAAATTTGAAGATCAATATTGATAATAACCAATATACAAGATATAAATTGTATAAACAGTCAAAACGTAAGATATAAAAATATAATTAACCCTAATGATAATAATAAACAATAATGACTAAAGAAAAAAGGAGTCATGATTCAATAATATTCAAAAATAAAATAAAAAGTTACTAATGCAATTGGTTAAATTATATATAAAGGTCCATTGTAGTGGATCCCACTTGATTGAGATCGCAGCTGCTATCTTAGCATATTGATACATCGAAAAACCTACATCGTATTCTAGAAACCCTTGAAAAAAAAAAAGAAAAAAAAAGTAGCTTTATTATTCCTATTCATAATTTCTTTTATAGGAGCTTATTAGTATACGGTATATGGACATGGGTTTATCAATAAACTTGTCTATGTGTTATGATTAGCTGAGAAAGTTTGGGTGGCCTACATAAACTGTATAAGAAGAGTTGTTTTGTTAACTGACTCTATTACATCCCTCGTTAGGCGTCCGTTAGTAAGGTTCATGAGAATTAAAGTATAAAGGATTTTTAAAAAGGAGGACTAAAGAGTAATTAATTGAGGGCGTAAATGAAAGAAAAATTTAAAAAGTGTGGCCAACGTAAAATTTTAAAAACAGTTCATGGCCAACTAGGAGGTGCCACATGGCCATAACCCAGCTTAATTGCTTTTAAATCTCCGAACTTTCATTTCTTCTGCATGCGAACCCTACATCTCTCAGTCTCGAATTTTCTTTTTCTCAATCTCGAATTTTTCCCAAAAAATCGGCCACTAAAGGTGACCCAGGCAAGAAGCTCTGACCAGCCGCCTCCCTGAGCTTCGGCGAAGCTCCACTACCAGTCATCACTGCATGTTGCACAACGTAAACGCAAAGAACAAGCCGTGAACACGCAGCCAAATCCGACATTTTTACCGCCAAACGGCGTTCTTCTGTTAGGAAAAAAGTTGGAGACTTGAAACACGTAAAGAAGTACGCTTTCTTTAAAGCGATATTTGCCCCCTCTCCGTAGAGATTGCTTTGGGTTTCAATAGCAAATAGCTCTCAGGATATGACAAGCCTCACGTAAATTTCCAGTAAGCAAAACTAGAAATTTTACATAAAGAACATAAGAACTTAGTTGAATATCTGGTAAAGAAAGAATAGAGAAAAAACTGAGACAAAAGGAAAATTCATTCATAAACATTTTCTGATTTCCCTTAATATAGACTCAATGGCATCCATTCATCAACAGATACAACTCTTGATACAAACAGTTGTTATTTTATTGCTGCTATATCAGAAAAGTCACATCTTTTCAGAAAAGTCACATCTTTTTCAGAAAAGTCACATCTTTTCAGAAAAGTCACATCTTTTTGAAAAGTCACATCTTTTTGCACTTATAGTTAAACAATTCCAACAATCCCCACTTTTTTTTAAATATAAGTGCAAAATATTTTCCAGATATCAATAATGATGTTTATGAATAGAGTAAAATATCTTTCGATTTGAATTTTACCTTAGTGTAAGTACCACAAAGTATAAGTCGAAATTTCTGGTAGCTTTAAACTTTGAACCATCTATTCCTTTGACAAAAACCGGTGATACTACACACATAAACACCCATATGTTTTTATATTCTACACAATACTCGCTTAGAACTTTTAATGGCCATGTGCTCATCCTGTTTTCATGAACTTTTAAAAAGTAAACTCCATAACTCTTTTGAGGCGGCACCACCTCAAAGCTCACATAGGTGAAGTTCTTCCAGTATCCTTGTTACATTTAAAATACTTGTCTTATACACTGAACTTCATTAAGAGTTTCATCAAACTCATCCCTCAGACTGTAACAACCAGCACTAGTCATCCTAGACAGGGCTATATTAATTTAGTACTAAATACCCTTCACTTATCAATGACTTGTTTGTACCCTTTGAACCTTAAATTACTCATTTCGTAATGTTAGGTAGGGTTGCCATCATTGGTGAACTTTATTCAAGGAGTTTGAGCCCCATCTCTCTAGATGTTGATCTAACCAAATCTCTTGTAAGAGGTTTTGTGAAAGGATCTGCAAGGTTATGACTTGATTTCACAAATGTGAGAGAAATAATTCCATCTTTGATTAATTTTCTCACATAGTCATGTCTTAAACTGATATGTCTAGACTTCCCATTATATATTTCACTATACACACGCGCTAGAGTAGCCTTACTATCACAATGTATAGAAATCGCAGATAAATTATTTCCAATTAATGGGATTTCTAGAAGAAGATCCCTAAGCCACTCAGCCTCATTCCCTGCTGCTGCTAAGGCAACAAATTCCGATTCCATTGTTGAATGGGTAATACATGTTTGTTTCTTAGATTTCCAAGAAACTGCGGCTCCTCCAAGAGTAAACACCCATCCTGAGGTAGACTTATTGTCTCCTACACTCGATATCCAGCTTGCGTCTGTATATCCTTCTAAAATAGCAGGGAATTTAGAATATTGTAAACCAAGATTTTTTGTTTTGAGAAGGTAGCCATAAACCCTACTAATGGCTTTCCAATGCTCAACACTTGGATTGCTAGTAAACCTACTTAGTTTACAAACCGCGAATGCTATATCAGGTCGTGTACATTGCACCGTATACATCAAACTACCAATAGCACTAGCATATTCAATTTGAGCCACCGCTCTTCCATCATTCTTTACAAGTTTTATGCTTGGATCAAAAGGAGTATTAGCTTCCTTAATTTTAAAATGACTGAACTTGTTCAACATTTTTTCAATGTAGTGGACCTGGGTTAAAGTGTAACCCTCACTATTTTGAATCACCTTGATACCCAGAATTGTATCGACTTGTCCAAGGTCTTTCATCTTGAATGTGGAAGATAGAAACCTCTTTGTTTCTATTATGCCTTTCATATCATTGCTAATGATCAACATATCATCAACATAAAGGAAAATAAAAATATAACACTTATTATACACCTTTGTATATAAGCATTTATCAGAAGTATTATGCACAAAACCATTTGAAAGAACAGTAGAATCAAATTTTTCATGCCATTGTTTGGGCGCTTGTTTTAAACCATATAATGATTTAACAAGCTTACACACTTTATGTTCACTTCCGTGAAGAATAAATCCTTCAGGTTGTTCCATGTAAACCTCCTCATCGAGATCACCATTTAAAAATGCAGTTTTCACATCCATTTGATGAACATAAAGATTATGAATTGATGATAGAGCAAACAAAACTCTAATTGTAGTTATTCTTGCCACAGGTGCATATGTGTCAAAATAGTCAATTCCTTCTTTTTGTCGATAACCTTTAGCTACTAATCTAGCTTTAAAGGTATTAAGAGTACCATCAGTATGATACTTCTTTCTAAACACCCATTTACAACCAATGGGCTTAGAACCCGGTGGTAAATCAATAAGCTCCCAAGTGTGATTAGACATAATAGAATCCATTTCATCTTTAATCGCATCCTTCCAAAAAGCAGAATCTCTTGAANCTCCTCATCGAGATCTCCATTTAAAAATGCAGTTTTCACATCCATTTGATGAACATAAAGATTATGAATTGATGATAGAGCAAACAAAACTCTAATTGTAGTTATTCTTGCCACAGGTGCATATGTGTCAAAATAGTCAATTCCTTCTTTTTGTCGATAACCTTTAGCTACTAATCTAGCTTTAAAGGTATTAAGAGTACCATCAGTATGATACTTCTTTCTAAACATCCATTTACAACCAATGGGCTTAGAACCCGGTGGTAAATCAATAAGCTCCCAAGTGTGATTAGACATAATAGAATCCATTTCATCTTTGATCGTATCCTTCCAAAAAGCAGAATCTCTTGAAGCCATAGCTTCTTTATAAGTTTTAGGATCATCCTCAACTTGTAAAACAATAGGAATTTTCCTAATCACATTATTTCTACTTCCTTCTACTAAGTAAAAAGAAATAAGTTGAGAATCTATTTCATCAGATCCTAACCCTTTCTCTTTTCGAATTCTTTTGCTTTTCCTTAACTCACCGGGTTGCTCAACAACCTTAGAAGGAGTGTTATCTTGAGATTCTTTATTTAATATTTTTTTGAGAGTTATTTTCAGAAGTTAATAAGTTCTCAAAAAACTCCACATCTCTAGATTCTATTATCACATTAGACTCTAAATTCAAGAGCCTATATGCCTTGCTATTTGTAGCATATCCTACAAATGCACATCTTATCCCCCTAGGACCCAACTTGGTCCTTTTAGGATCGGTGTTCTTGTAATAAGCAAGACACCCCCACACTTTAAAATATCCTATATTGGGTTTTCTTCCTTTCCATAACTCATATGGAGAAATCTTATTTTTCTTTAAAGGAATTCTATTAAGAATATGACATGCAGCAAGTAATGCTTCTCCCCATAAATTTAATGGCAACTCAGAATGCAATAACATAGCATTAATCATCTCTTGAAAAGTTCGATTTTTCCGTTCAGCCAAACCATTTTGTTCAGGTGTTCGTGGTGCTGAACACTTATGAACAATACCATGCTCCTCACAAAAAATATTAAAATCATTTGGAAAATATTCACCACCTCTATCACTTCTAAGAACTTTTATTTTCCTTCCCAATTGATTTTCAACTTCTGCTTTGTAAGCTTTAAATACATTAAAAGCTTCATCTTTGGTTTTAACTAGATAGACATATGTAAATCTAGAACAATCATCAATAAAGGTAATAAAATATCTATTACCACCTCTTGTTAACATACCATTCATCTCACAAATATCTGTATGTATAAGATCTAATAATTGAGATGTTCTTTTAACACTATGAAAAGGTTTCTTTACCATTTTTGATTTAATACAGATTTCACATTTTTTAAAATTATCAACATCACATGAAAACAATCCACATTTAATCATCCTTTTCATAGTAGAAATTCCAACATGTGCTAATCTACTATGCCATAATGAAACAGAATCAACCATATAAGCAGAAGTAACATTTTTATTATTGTTATTGTCATTAGTACAAAGCTTGACCATTCCTTCACTCGAATAGCCTTTCCCAACAAAAACACCATTTCGGGACAAAATTAACTTGCCCGATTCATACACAGATTTAATACCAGGTTTTCCTAAAAGATCCCCACTAACTAAATTTCTGTTCATTTCAGGAACATGAAGTACATTAGTTAAAGTAATTTTCTTCCCGGAAGTGAAAATGAGTTCCACATTCCCTTTGCCAATCACTTTGGAGCGAACTTCATTTCCCATTTGAATCTCTTGTCCATCAACTTCTTGATAGGTTTTGAACAACGACCCATCATAACAAACATGAATAGTGGCACAAGTATCATACCACCATCCAGGAACTTTTCCATGGACAGCATTGATTTCGCTCACAGTAGCGACAATCTCTTTTTCTTCTTTGACAGAATTTACTGCCTCATCTCTTGGGGTCTTTTTGTACCTGCAATCTCGAGCATAATGCCCTAGTTTGCCACAAACAAAACAATTTTTGGAATTGTTGTTGTTGTTTTTCTTGAATTTTTCTTTATCCTTTTTAGGACCCAGAAAATTTCCTTTCTTGTGGTTGTTCTTCTTGGGATTAGGCTTGTCAACAACATTGGCTTTGGAAGTGCCAAGATAAGAATTGTTATTTTTATCTCGTGTCCTTGATTCTTCCTCAATTCGAAGATGTTTCTGAACCTGTTCCAAAGAAAAATCTTCGGAGTTGTGCAGAATCTTCTTTCTATAGCCTTTCCAAGT